>JAWPHD010000296.1:0-518191 GCA_037043455.1 Cyrtodaria siliqua
TCCAAGTATTAGGTCCACAACAATGAATTTATATGCCAAACTGGTCGGTGTTCTTGTTACAGGATTTCAAGTCACGGCTTTTTTTCTAAAAATTATGAAGACTCTCTAGCCTGGTCATTTTGTGGGGAAAAAACCCGCGATTACTGTCTAATTTGTTTAAAAAAAGTATTGAAAGATAACTTGTTGAAAGCGATATTACTTGATACATACATACATGTTTTTGTGGGATGAAGACGCTATAACATAAGGTATACTTTAGATAAACTTTCTTCTATAAATGTTTTCAAAACTAAACAATATTGAGAATATTGTTTGTATGGTGTTCTACGTCTTTTTCAACACATGCAAGGTTATATATGACGGTCGATTTTTGTGGTGAAGTGACCAGTTCCTGTGGGTAGAACCAGTACTGTACACCTCCCGCCATCCGTAAGAATCGCCACCTTGCTCACTTATAAGTGAGCTCCCAGTGGGATTTCAACCCGCAGTGGTGAGAGGCGAAGGTTTACAACGAAAGGTCAACCATTCGACCATGGAGACGCTCTAAAGTTATTAAGGAGGGGTGGGAAATGTTGTTTACCACAAAAGAAGTTCCAGATGGTTCTTATTAAAGGCAAGATTGGGACATGTGGAGTCAAGTTTTAAATAAGATATGTTCAGTCTTCACGGAAAACATTTTGAGCTACTACTACTAGCCTATCAGCATGTTACTTGCAAATATTTACTAGCCCGAACACATCTCTACTGACACAAAAAAAATTTAAAGTGTAATTTCAGTGTTGTTTTTAGACAAATATGTATATTATAATTATCACAGAAAGTTACATTTTCTATAGAATAATATCACAAATAATTAAATAAATAAAGAACTTGATTGTTTTGACACTTTATTCTCAATCATTGGGTCGAAAAATTACGGGTTCTGTTTATTTTTGAGTCACTAACGTCTGCATTACTTTTTTTCTACTGGGTTATGCTCTTTCGAAATAACAAAGAAAGCTCATCGTACAGGTTACAAATTAGACCGGAAATGATCTTCAATTCATTATCAGTCGAGTTTACATCGCGGTATTGATTCATACTAAATATTGCTCCTTTGTTCGAAAACAGCAAAAAAAATTGAAAACCAGTCTGTTCTGAAATTGATAGTTGTTTCCGGCGATGTATAAACAAAATAAATCTACCTTTAAATTAGTTTACAAGCTGACTAATTTCGGGTCTGATTTCGTTCCGATTCAGTTTGGTACTACATTTTCGTCTAATTTTTAACATGTTATTGTCAATCATGTTGATTGCAAAATTTACATTTTACTGACTGCGGGATTCGGGCTACCAGCTAATTTGGAAGACTATGTTTGTAAAATATATGCACCACTCGGTCTCCAATTTTTGATTTTTTTTGTTTAATTCAGGGGCCATAACTCCATGTTTTCTGGAACAATTAAGCTGGCTATGGAACATGACCTAGATACTGTAATCATAATTGTGGCTATAAATATTGTGACCAATTTTTAGCTCTATCGGCAGAGCTTATGCCGTACTTATGCGGTGTCCGTTGTCCGTCTGTTTGTTGTTTTTTTTGATCAACTACTCCTCTGAAACTACTGAATAGAATTTCATGAAACTTTACAGAAATGTTGCCAATGAAGTCTAGTTGATTGTAGCCAGTGCTGTCTTTTGGCTGTTTTTGGGGCCGTTATTCGGCCCCAGTCCCCCACCTGAAAAGTATCTTTCTTTCCCCCACCTCAGTGTCAAAATCCCCCACTTGAAAAAACAAACAAAAAAAACACTGAAAGACAGAAGGCTAGAATTTTAAGAGAACTAAGTGTTAATTGTGCTTGTGTTGAAGAAAGTAGAACAAAGTAAATGACATAACTGTCATTGGTACTTTTTGAACATAGTCTAACTCTTACAGCTAGTCAACATACATATTTTTCAAGTCTGTTTTGAACCCATTTATTGTTAAATGTATATTGGTTGGCATAAACAACAATAAAATTGTGTTATTGTATGCTTAAGTCCTTGCTTTATGTGTCTATTTAGTGTTATATATCTATTTAATCAGCATGATTTAATTTTATATTGATGATATCATAGTGTGTTATGGATGTTTGAACTTTCATGCAAAATTCCCCCTTTTACTGAAATTGACGCGAAAATTCCCCCCTCTGAGGGACCCGGACCCATTCCCCCATGGTAGAAAGACAGCCCTGGTAGCAAAAATTCATGTTGATGTGAAATCCAAGATGATCGTTAAAGCTAAAAATATAACGACATATTTTCATGAAACTTCACAGGAATACTGATCTAGCTATCAAAAACTATCAGTAATTAAAGCTTCAAGCACATTCACCTCTTGTTTCTAATTGTGAACAAACTTGTGAAAAAATACCTAGCCGAATTTCGGCCCGTAGCCTGATAGCAGGAAGCAGGAAAGAAGTCCTGCTTGTAGTTGTCCATCATTAAAGGAGTTGATGCACTATTTTCACTTGAAAAAGCTGAAGAATTATCAAAATGCCATGAAAGACAAAGGAGATATGACCTATTTACAATTTGCAAAGAACATAAATGGAGGCGGCCATCTTTGAACGATGACGTCATCGCGCCATTTAACCATATAAGGCATATTGACAAAATACATTTTAAAGCAAAGAAAATCACTGCAAATTGATTAAATATATATACAGATGTAAAATGTATAAATTGTATGATAATTTTTCATTTGCCGTAATTTTCTTTGCTTTAAATGGCATTTTGTCAATATGCCATATATGGTAAAATGGCACGATCACGTCATCGTTCAAAGATGGCCGCCTCCATTTATGTTCTTTGCAAATTTTCAAAAGGTCACATCTCATTTGTTTTTCATGGCATTTTGACAATTCTTTCAGTTTTTTTCAAGTTTTTCAGAGCCATATTAAATAAATAGTGTTTGAAAATAGTGCATCAACCCCTTTAACTGATTTCCACCAGATTTGTATAGCAAATAGAACGATACAGGACCTCTTGTGCATCTTGTTTCTCGTCTTCAAAATAAATTAATATGCGTCTAGAAAGTATTCAATTCCAAATAATTTAGCAGTAGATTTGTAGCAAAAAAATATCCATCAAATTACAGGATACAAATTACAGGATATTACACATACTAAGGAGTTCCATCTACCAGTATTATTATTATCTTTTCCAGGACCGGTCCAGAGTTGCCAGTCTATGTTGAAAGATAATCCAGAGTTGCCAGTCTATATTGCAAGTTATGGAAGCCAAGTTGTGTTTAACTGTACTTCATTGAAGATAAATAAAGTATTAGATAAATAAAGTATTATAAAAAACAACAAAAAAACATTTCTTCAGAATGTTTGTGTCGGGGTACATGCTTGGATTGCTTTGTTATCATTAGCTCTACTGATCAGAGATCAGCAGCGCTTATGCCGTGGTGCGGTGTCCGTCGTCCGTCTGTCAGTCCGTCCGTAAACTTTTTTTGTAGCGACTACTCCTCTGAAACTACTGAATGGATTTTCATGAAACTTTTACAGAAATGTTGCCCATGAAGTCTAGCTGATCCTAGCAAAAATTCATGTTGATGTGAAATCCAAGAAATCTAAAAATAGATTTTTAAAGAACAAGTTTGTAGCGACTACTTCTTGAAAACTCTAAGTGATATTGATATGGGACTTTTTCTAAAATGATCAGCATGACATGATGTTGGTCCTTGTCAAAAATCGTTTTGATTCGACGTTAAACATGGCTGCCATCTTTGTTTACATAGAGTTATTTAGTAAAAACTCAAACTACTCGACGGATTTCCATGAAACTTCACAGGAATGTTGCTTTTGATGTCTAAATGATCCTAGCAACATTTCAGGTTGGTCGGAGAAAATTCAAGATGGCCGCCACCGCTAAAAATAGATTTTCAAAAAAGTTTTGTAGCGAGTACTTCTTGAAAACTATAAGTGATATTGATATGGGACTTTTTCTAAAATGATCAGCATGACATGATGTTGGTCCTTGTCGAAAATCGTTGTGATTCGATGTTAAACCTGGCTGTCAGCGGCCATCTTTGTTTAGAGTTATCTAGTAAAAACGTGTAGCGACTACTCCTC
The DNA here is from genome assembly GCA_037043455.1 of Cyrtodaria siliqua. Lineage (NCBI taxonomy): Eukaryota > Metazoa > Mollusca > Bivalvia > Adapedonta > Hiatellidae > Cyrtodaria > Cyrtodaria siliqua. The sequence continues at coordinate 4,101 of JAWPHD010000296.1, forward strand.
TGTTACTACTCGATGGATTTTCATAAAACTTCACAGGAATGTTGCTCTTGATGTCTTATTGATCCTAGCAAAATTTCAGGTCGGTCAGAATTTCAAGATTGCCACCGTAGCTAAAAATAGATTTTCAAAATACATTTTTAAAGCGACTACTTCTTGAAAACTATAAGTGATATTGATATGGGACTTTTTGAAAATGATCAGTATGACATGATGTTGATCCTTGTCAAAAATTATTTTGATTTGATGTTAAACATGCCAGCGGCCATCTTTGTTTACATAGAGTTATATAATGAAAACTTGTAGCGACTACTCCTCTGAAACTACTTGACGGATGTTCATGAAACTTCACAGGAATGCTGATCTAGCTATTAAAAACCTATCGGTAGAGCTTCAAGGTGATTGACCTCATTTTATTCATAAACTGCAAAAAAATCCATGAATGTTATAATGAACATCATTAAGGAAACACATGGCAATTTTGATTTCTTCCAGTGTCTGGAATTATTATATTTAGATTATAATAAAATGATTTGACATTCATGCGTTATTAAAGGTAAACATTAAATGGAATTAATACATCAAGTAGTAAAGTTCTTGTAAGATTGGCATGTGTCTCTTTAATATATACTAAGAGCTTATCCAGAGTGTTGCACCATCTTGGTAGCAAAGTGGATAAGGCCTAGTGCCAGTACTATTGCTGCAGACCTCTGCATGTGGGTTCATTCCCTGGCATAGGCATGTCTGATGATAAACTCCATCTCGTTTCTCTCTGAGGTAGATGTCCCAATTTTACCTAACAGGATATAAAACATTTGATTTCATATCTCAGAATAAGCTACAGTTTAAAGGGACAGGAAAAACAAGTTGTCGGCTTTCAAATTTCAAGGTCACAACCTCCCCTATTGGTTATTTTTTTGTTAGAAGGTCAAAGGTAAGGGTTATATTGTCGGACAGCTCGACATAGTTGTCTCATGGCTTTTCGGTGTATTTGCGTGCACCTGCCCGATCTTGTCCGGGCTATAACTTTGCCATGCGTAGAGGGATTTTGAAATAACTTGGCACACACGATCACCATAAGAGGATGATATGTCGCGCGCAACACCCAGGACTCTAGCTCAAAAGTCAAGGTCACACTAAGAGGTCATGCAGTTCGAACTTGTATGGGCTGTAACTTTATCCTGCATTAATGGAATTACTTGGCAGAAATGATCACAATACCCAGGTCCCAGATCAAATGTCACACTTAGAGGTCATGCAGTCCGATCTTGTCCGGGCTGTAACTTTGTCATGCATAAAGGGATTTTGCAATTAGTCGAGCAGAAATGATCACAATACCCAGGCCTCCAGCTTACACAGTGTTCAGGGATATCCCATGGGCAACCACGTTGGTTAACGTTGGGTTACCTATGGCCACCGATGGTAATATTTGATACTACCTCAGCTGATCTACTTTCATGGCCAATCCAGAAGCGGATTCAGGTTTTGTGAATAGGTGCTACGTAACTTCTTAAATAAATAATTTACGAGAAAAACTCTGACATTGAACGTTTTTTTGTGTGTTTTGTGTGTTTTTGAGGGGTCGCTTTTTTGTTGTAAGCTGACAACCATATTGGGACCACACTTCGTCATTGTTAAATTGGGTCAGCGCGACATCCATTATGGCGGCTATTGATATAAAAGGTCGAAACATTATTAAAAAAACAAACTTCCAAGAACCACTGAACATAATTATATCGACATGTTTTCTTTATTAATGAATGCAACCCACAGGCTTGCATTGCGATAGTAAAGAAGAATATAGAGCATATGAGTTTAAAGGGGCAACTGCCATACAAAAGCCACCAGATGGAGCTGGGCAGGTTTTTCATATAAATGTATACAGGGTTAGATCAGGGAGTCCTTTTTCAAAATATTGAAAAATCCACCTCATAACAATTGTTAATATTTAGCACAGAAGTAAACTGATATTAAACAAATGTATTGGTAAAAACATATTTGTGAAAAAGTATTTCTTATTCTTAGTTTCAATATTTTTTTAAACCCAACTGACAGAAATTTGAAAATATAGGGGAGGAGCCTTAGGGGTCATGAACTGAGAAGGTATACAAATACACGTGGTAGTGTTTACAGCAGAAGACACTGAGTGATAGCAGTACCTATATTGTGTGTGAACCTCTGTAGCAGTGCTCTGAGATTGGGCATTTGTATAAGGTGACTATTTATGTGTTCCTGATAACAAATCATCTCTACATTTAATCAGAAAACTCACCAAGCCCTTCTATATCCCTCCCGTGAAAATAAACATTCCCTTCTCAGGCTCAGTGATATATATTCCTTAGTCATACTATATACTACGTAATTCCTTACCTTATTATCTCCATCATGTCCGGCCATGCTTAACAATAATTTGTACAGTTTTCCTTTGTTTTTGAATTTTTTAATATTCCCAACACAATGATCACACAATGTCATCTTTATAAAATATCCAAATTATACACAGGTCTTGTAAACTGCAGTGTACACTATGCTGATTCTCCATACCAGCTATAATTGGCAATTAAGTTTCATTTAATACTGATAAATTAGGTCAACCTCATGAAATATTTGCTGGCATTTCTGTTTGAGTCACCAGCTTACATTTACTTTGGCCAGGTTCATAGCAATTCTTTTTTTATGTGATAAATAGTCCAGTGGAAATTAGATTGAGATAAAAGAGTAAATATATTGTAAAACGTGGATAATACTGAAATAAAACTGTCACAGTTCCAATAAAAATATATATTTTGGAATCATTGGATTGATAAACATTACTCATGTTACTACAAGCTGATTTGTAAATACGTTTTTGTGTCGTCTGCAGAGCGAGTTGTTTCCATGTGCTGTAACTGACAGCCTGTATTGCTGGTTTAATTGATAAGACACACCTCCAATTTCTCCCTACCAGGATAGGGAATTTTGCCCCTTTAAGTATATGTTATAGTAAAGAGCCATTACTATATATACATAATAACACTATCTCTTCGTCTCTCTATATGTCTATTCTATCATAAATTAATGCAAGCCTTTGGCTATAGACTATACAGTTTGTTCAAATATAAGTATAACGTATAAAAAAAAAAAATAGGCGCCTCCGTGGCCGGGAACGTAAAGACGCTGATTTTCACACCATTATTCAGGGCAAATCACCAACTTTCCTGATTTTAGGGGATCTATGCTTGTATTGATTAGATGGTGGCAGAAAGATCGGGACACTATTTTTAAAAAAATCGTTTCTTCAACAAAGTATACAGAAACTTTTAAGTCCTGCATCGATTCTGCATATTTAATTTAAAATCATACACAGATCTAATAACTAGGAGATAGGAAATTTCCGATCAACCGGTGTAGTAGCTAAACATCACGGGTTACCCTTTCAAGTTACCAAGTGAAGTTTTCGAAGTTCTTATTTGCTCAAAGTATTTAGTATTGAAAATACCATAATAAACTTTACATTTTCACATCTCTTTGTTATATGTCTGAAATTTTTTAATAACTGAACTAGAAGTCAGAGGCGGATCGAGGATTAGTGATATTAGTAATGGGTGGCATGTAACTTTTGAAATAAGTAATTGACCAGCAAAAACAAGTTTAGACCGCTGAGGTTGTTGTTGTTGTATTTTAAGGGGTCATTTTACGAAACCATTTGTTTTTGTGCAAGTTTGGGTTCTTCTTTCAAATCTGGTCTGGTTTTTGGAATGCATGTAGGCTACATATGTTCACACGTCTTGCGATGTTATGGAGGGTAAGATCACCAGACTTATATCGTCATCTGGAAGCATTGTATTTTTATATAAAAGTACATCTAAGATATAATGTAGTTGTACTTTATTTATATACGACATATAACGGATACTTGTTTTATAATGTGGCTCGTGGGAGTCTCCGTTTCATATAATAATGTTTACCTAATAGTTAACAAGAGCACACTATGATATCGAAAATTATGATTTCAAAAGAGGATGGGATGGGGATAAAAGCGATAACACGATGGGGGTCAACATCTTTTTAAGCACGAGGTAGCACCACAACAAAAGCCCCCCCCCCCCCCAACACACACACACTCACACACACCACAACAAAAGGGGGTGGGTCTGCACAGGACGAGGGGCGCAATATTTGTTGTTGAAAAGAGCACTTTTATTATGGTTTTTTTTTCTTTGATGGGGATAGGTGTTTGAAGTGGTGACGGTGTGGATGGGGGGCAGTAATCGGAGCTGCGCACACCACACATAATTCAATTTTCGTGACTCAAGTTTAAACTGAGTTTCGTAAGTAGAATGTGCTTCAAACTCAGTCCTGCAGATTTTAGATACTTCCCCCTCCCCACCCCTCCCAAAAAAAAGCCTACCGACCTACCTACTAATGTATTTTTTTTAGAGCATAAAATAGGAAACAAAACCATTTCTTTTTTTGGGCCACGGCGGATGTTTACAATACATTTGTTATTCTTCATTCTTCAGAGGGGTGCACTATTTGTTGTTGAAAGGAGCACTTTTATTATGATTTTTTTTTTGATTGGGATAGGTATTTGAAATGGTGACGGCGTGGGTGGGGGCAGTAATCGGAGCTTCGCACATTACACATAATTTAGTTTTCGTGACTCAAGTTTAAACTGAGTTTCGTTAAGTAGAATGCTTCAAACTCAGTCCTGCAGATTTTAGACACTTCCACTCCCCCCCCCCCACCCCCCCCCCCCCCCCGCCGCCAAAAAAAAATGCCTACCGACCTACCGTATTTTTTTTAGAGCATACAATAGGAAACACAAACTTTTCTTGGGCCAAAAAAAAAAAGAGAGCGCTCGATACCGGTTTACGGCGGATGTATGGAGATGGTGAGGTGTTCTTATTTTTTTCTTTCATAATATTCGCTGGTCATGTCGAACATTAAAGGCTTAATTTAACATGACTTGGTTCAAAAAAAAAAGGCCGTTCTGCTGTGGGAGAAATAGAGAGGCAGTTCAAAATAGGACAGCGGGATTTAAATATTCAGTGGGTGGCATATGAAGAGCTTGTTTTTTTTGTTGTTTTAAAGTCGAAACATTCTTAGGCCATTTGTTACAATAAATAGTTTTAAAAAAATGAGGATCTCAGTATTTGAAAATAGTTGAAATGAGCCCTTTTTATTAATATATATATTATATTTTTATAAAAAAAAATTATATTTTTTTTTTTTTTCGGAGTTACGCAACTCAAACACACAATAGAATGTGCTGAAAACTCTATGTCTTGCGGATTATAGACATATATATGTAAATTGGGGTTTCTGTTGTAATTTTTTTTTTTACCTCGAATTGCAGCAGAACGACCCCAAAATAAACACATATATAATAAATCACCATGAAATGGTGATTTTACTTGATTTATTAAAACTTTTTTAAAATAGGGGTAGTGAAGATTGCAAGTTTAATTTTTTTTATAAGTTATCAAAATTATAAAACATCCTTTTTTTGTAATATGATTATAAAATGTTTCTTTAATACAAAACAAATTTGTTGATTTGTTATCAAAATTACACCCAAATCAACGAATAAACACGAATATAATAAAATATGATTTTTTACTAGAAAATCAAATTTTTATATGTCTCAGCCTAATACATTCAACAATATACGGCTTTACTACTTCCCAGTATCTATGTCTTAATCTAACTATATGAGCACCACAACCAACACAAATTTGATATTTTGCACTTGTACCTTTTCCACATTTTAGACATGGTACAACTTTACTTTGCTTTATTCTGAATTTATGCAAACTGCAGTAGTTTGAATCTTTTGTTGGTTTATTTTACAAGGTTCGTGATCTCCAACTTTGAGAAATTGGCAAATGTTTTTAATTTTCTCAGTGTTTTCCATTTTCTTTTTCTTGTTATAATAAATATTTTTTTATTTTAAAGAAAAAAAATTAATATGATATATATTACAAAAAAGAGTACCGAAGACGTTCACTACATTTTACAATTACACCGGGAAGGAGTAATTAATAATGATCAGCTTAGAAAGATGGTAGATGCTCTTAAAGAAGTTCCAAAGGAAACTCCAAAAGAGGTTAAATCTCAAACATTAGAAAATTTACTCAAAAGACGACGTGCTAAAAAACAACGTAAACGAGAAAAGCAGAAATATGATAAATTGCAAGATGAACAAAAGCAGAAATATGCTAAATTACGAGACAATGTTATAAATGAACTGAAAGAGCTTAATGATAGAACATCTAAAGAAGAATTAAAACTGGTTGACAAACCAATGTGTGGCTATTTTAAAGCATACGAAATATCTGCCGAGAAATACAAAGACCCTCAAAAACTATTTCGTGATAAAAAATCCATTATTACAAAACAAATAAGCAAAGAGCTGACAAAGATGAATGGATTAAAGTTTCAATTAGGTCTTACTGTAAATTTATTCAAAGATGATGGTGATACCAAAAAATACACCACAGCAGTATTACACAGTGAACAAAATGCAATTTTAACCTCTGAAAAAATAAATGAGTTTTACGATGAATCATCTGCTTATATACAAGAGAGCCTTGAAAGATTTACAAACACATCATCTGGATTGGAGATTGATCACTGTGTTACGTTTTACTTAAATTTTGCAAAGTATGAACCATTAAAAGGTTCTTCATATATTTCTTTGCCTAAAGTAGTATCTGATAAAAAAGCAATAATTAATGTCAATAATGAAAATAATAAGTGCTTGGAAGTGGCATTGGTTTCTGCTTTGTGGCCTAATAAAAATAATCCAACTAGGATGTCTAGTTATAACAAACACATGGGTAAGTTGAATATGGTTGGTATTGATTTTCCCACTCCAATTTCTCAAATAATCAAAGTAGAAAAACAAAATAATCTTGCTATCAACGTTTATGGATATACCATAACAGGAAAAAATAAAAAGGTATCTGTTTTTCCATATAAAATATCAGAACAACCAAAAGATATTGAACGAATTAATTTGATCTTAATATCTGAAGACACTGAAGTTGAATCAGAAAACGAAGACGATCCAAATAATGAAGAAGGAATTATAGATGACAACTATAACCCTGATGATTATTCTAAAGAACCAAAAACATTAACAACAAAATATCACTATTGCTGGATTAAAAATTTGAATAGACTACTCTGGGACCAAAACAAACACCATGGTCAAACTTACTTTTGCGATCGTTGTCTTCACGGCTATTCTGGAAAAGAACTACTTACCAAACACAAAGAAGACTGTGATGGTATTAACAAAAATTCTTGCAGAATAGAAATGTCAAAAAAAGGTGCAATCATCAAATTTAAAAATCATCAAAATAAAATGTCTGTGCCTTATGCAATATATCCTGATTTTGAAAGTATAGTCAAACTACAATCAATTAAATTTGGAAAGAAATCTGAAATCACAAGTGTGCACGAAGCTTGTGGATTTGGTTATCAAGTTGTCAGATATGATGGTAAAACAGAAGAACCTGTTATTTACAGAGGTGAAGATACTGTTGAAAAGTTTTTAAATCATTTGGAATGTGAAAAGAGTAAGATCAATAATATATTTGCTCACCCGAAACCATTAATCATGACACAGCAGAATGAAATAGATTATGAAAAAGCAACACACTGCTGGATATGCGAAAATGAAATAGGTAGGAAATGTGGTAAAAACTGTAAAGTAAGAGACCACTGTCATTTTACAGGAGAATACAGAGGTGCAGCACATAAAAACTGCAACCTAAAGCTGAAAATAAAACCAAACAAAACACCTATACCTGTTATATTTCACAATCTCAAAGGATATGATAGTCATCTTATAATGCAAAAAATACATAAAATGACAGGTAATATTACATGCATTCCGAACAACGCTGAAAAGTATATTTCATTTAGTGCGGACAACTTAGATTCTTGGATAGCTGTCAGTTTATGATGAAGCCTCTAGACAAATTAGTTAAAGCAACAGACAAATCTGATTTTAAAATTACCAAAAATCAGTTTGGCAAACAAGCAGATTTACTTTTACGAAAAGGTGTTTATCCTTACGAATATATGGACAGTATGGAAAGATTTAAGGAAACGCAATTAACACCCATAGAAAAGTTTTACAGTAGTCTCAAAGATGAAAGTATTAGTCCCGAAGATTACGAATACGCTCAAAAAATATGGAAAGAGTTTAACTGTAAAACTCTTGGAGACTATCATGATTTATATCTAAAAACTGATGTAACTTTGTTAGCAGATGTGTTTCAAACTTTTAGAAAAACATGTATGAGCGCATACAAACTCGATCCTTTACATTATTATACAGCACCTGGATTATCTTGGGATGCTTTACTCAAACATTCAGAAATAGAATTAGAACTTTTGACAGACATTGACATGCACTTATTTATAGAAAAAGGTATGCGTGGTGGAATTAGTATGGTATCAAAACGATATGCCAAAGCAAATAATCCACATGTAGCTGAATACAACACTAGAGAGGAAAACAGATTTTTAATGTATTTTGATGCAAATAATCTTTATGGGTGGGCAATGAGTCAGCTACTTCCATATTCTGGCTTTAAGTGGGTGGAAACGTTGCCAGAGCCAAAAGAAAGAAAAGAAGGAAAAGGATATTTTCTAGAAGTTGATTTGGAATATCCTAAAGAACTCCATGAATCTCATAATGACTATCCGCTTGCACCGGAAAGATTAGCAGTGAAAAAAGAATGGTTGTCTGAATACCAAACAGATCTGTTAGAAAATAATGGAATGATAAATACAGAACAACTAGTTCCCAATCTTATGGACAAAGAAAAATATGTGATACATTACAAAAACCTGCAACTGTATTTATCTTTAGGCATGAAACTAAAGAAAGTACACAGAGTATTAGAATTTAATGAAAAACCATGGATGGCATCATACATAAATTTAAACACAGAACTTAGGAAAAAAGCTAAATCACAATTTGAAAAAGATTTTTACAAGCTTATGAACAACTCTGTGTTTGGCAAAACAATGGAAAATCTACGCAAGCGGACAGATATAAAACTAGTCAGAACTGACGGCTCTGAAAATGAAAAGATAAGAAAAATAATAGCCAAACCCAACTTTAACAGGCGTATAAAATTTTCAGATGAATTGTCAGCAATACATGTGAACAAAACAAAATTAACATTAAACAAACCAATTTATGTTGGGATGTCGGTATTGGATTTATCAAAGTATATGATGTATGATTGGTATTATAATACTTTGAAAAAAAGGTATGGAGATAACTGTACTTTATTATACACAGATACTGACAGCTTGCTTGTAGACATCAAAACAGATGATGCATACAAAGACATGGCTGAAATGAAAGATGAATATGACCTAAGTGATTATCCTCAAAATCACCCAATGCATGATGATACAAACAAAAAAGTATTGGGTAAAATGAAAGACGAATGTGCTGGTGTTGCTATAGCTGAGTATGTTGGATTAAGACCCAAGCTATATTCTATTTTGAGAGCGGATGAACAACTTATTAAAAAAGCAAAGGGTGTAAAAACTTATGTAGTCAAAAAACAAATAAATTTTGAAAACTACAAGGATGCACTATTTAACAAGAAAAAATACACCCATGAAATGAATATGTTGCGATCAATAAAACATCAAATATATGGCATAACAGTAAACAAAGTTACATTATCACCATTTTACTCAAAAAGATACATCCGAGAAGATGGAATTACAACTGATGCTCATGGTTTCTTTAAAAACTTATGAATTTGTGTATCAGCAGGAACAATAAGTAGTTCTTCTTTGACAAATCCTCTTTGTGGCGCTGGTGCTTTCAAATAATAAACTCTTATACCTTGCGTCACCATATAACTTTTAATCTTGTGAATATCTACACTCCACATTGGATCAGTTGCTCTGCGTCTTCCACCTTCTTGTTCCCCGGGTTGATATAAATATCTTACACTTGCATTCATACAGATAGGATCATCTTTTAATATTTTTGTTTCAACAGGAGGAGGCTTTTTTGTTTCCGAATGTATTGCTTTAACAACTTCTGGTAATCTCTTTACCCATTCCCTATTACGTTTTTGGGAATCTATTTCCTTAGCATACTGATAGCCAAATAATCTTTCAGCTAATGTTCTGTTAAATCTCTCCACTAAAGCTTGGTCTCTGTGTATTTCTGTTCTGCCCCGTCTGATATTTACTTTGTGTTTTGCCATCAACTGTGATACTGCACCCATAAATTCTCTGCATGGATCTACTTGTAATAACTTTGGATATTTTAGATGCCGACTATATATATTTTCAAATGCTTTAGCAACTTCTTTGCTATCCTTGGAAGTCAGTGGCTCCGCTTCTTTATATCTACTTGCAATATCAACAACAGTCAACGCATATTTATATGTCTTGCGTCCACGACCAATCCCAAAAGTATCATGCGGTAAAAATAACAAATCAGCTTGATGCACTCCATTCTTAGTAGAAACATCAAACCTGGGTCTAATTATTTTCTTCGGCGCAGGTAAATAAATCTGCCACACAGCTTGTTTCTTTAAAAATTCTAATGCCTTTTTTTCACTGACACCAGCCTCTTTTGCTAATTTTTTAACTGCTGTGTAACCTCTCCAAAATCCTTTTGGGCTGTAATAAATCTTTTCCATTTTTTCTACTAAAGAATAAACTTTATATAACTATAAAGAAAAAATGGAAATCACAACTGCACAATTTGATGAACTGCTTGAAGAGCAATATCAAAATAGCACAAAGAAATGGACAGACTTGGAAATAGATAAAATATACAAAATTACAGATACGAAAATAGTAGATACTGAATATGGTCCATCCATGGTATTGACATTATTAGACAACGGTGAAGTATGGGCGCCTGGTCATCTCAAAGATAAATTAGAGAAGAGTGCTAAATCACCATATTATATTCGACCACTTGGATTGAAACCATGTAAAAACAACAACAAAAATAGGTATCATGCATATGACTTAGTTTTTTCAAAGTAAACTTAGTAATTATAGTTTTAAACTTTTTTTTTTATAAAATCAATTTATACGCCACAAATCCAGTTGCAGCCATGCCCACCACAATAAACGTAATTTCTCTATTTTGTTGATCCGGAGATGGTGTATAAAAATCACTCAACTTGGGCTCCGGTTCCAAAAGCAAATGTTTGCCAGTTATGTAATAATACTGTTTCATAGCTTGGTCTACATCATCAAAAGTCTGCTTTGCATGATGCTCTTTTTGCAGTTGCTTATTAATAAAATCTAATCACTCTGTTCTTTTTTTATTCCACTCCACTTGTGCTGCGTTTAATTGTTCTACGGCTTTGTCATGTCTTTGTCTTTCCTCATCTGAATGACTTCCCATTTTTGAAAAGAAATAATTTGAACCAGTAAACGCTAATGCATTTGTTAATGCGCCACCTATCATCATTGCTACTGCACTTGCCATTTTTTTATATATATATTTTTTAAAATTATTTCATAATATCCGCAGGAATAATACCTTGCTTAATCAACATATCCTTTGTAGCCATTGCTAATATTATATACACAGACAGCACCCCAACATTTTCTATATTAAAATCCACTTTAGGTGCTGTTTGTTTTATTAGTTTTTTGCCAATTTCAGAATATCCAACAGTTAGAAGTGTTTCCACTCCTGCATGATACATCATATTTACAATTTGTTTTCCGTCAATACTTGCTGCCATTTTTTTTTTATATGATTATTTTTTTTAAATAAATTATTAAAAATCAAACGGGTCTTTTGGTGCAACATGAACAGGTTGTACAGCTACAGGTTGCGTAGCAGATTTCTTGTTATAAATATACAAACCCAACCCAGCAATGCCTAATAAAACCAGGCACGGTGGAATATAATTTTTGTATACGTTTATTTTGATTTTTTCTGGTTCTTCTTCACCTATTGTTATTTTTGTTATTTGATTTGCAGCATCTTGATTTGTAACATCTTGAAGCAAACGCTTTGCCTTTCTTGCCGCTGCTCCTTTTTTTCCAGCTTCTATTCTTTTTGGATTTTTTACTTTTTGTTGTTCAACAGGTTGTGTAACAACAGGTATAACTTCACTCTCTTGGTTCTCCATTTATATTATCTATAATTTTATTTTTATTAAAATCAATATGTCTAACAGTTGTCAGTATTGCTGTAAATGGTGCTAAGCACATTCCATACCTGTAATACAACTCACAACAAGCACTTGTCAAAGCATGATTAATAAATGGGTCTTCCTCCAAATCTTCTATCAGCTTTGGTGGATTGGTTACATTAAAATATTTTGATACTCCAATCACATACAAGTTAATAAAAGAATTGCCTAAAGTTTTAGTCATGCTTGCTCCAAGCCTTGCTTCATATCTGCAGTAAAGTTTGTTAATTTCATCTGGGGGCATGCTATCTATATTTGTGAGTTGAATGTCTTTACCCAAATATTGACGACTACCACCGCCAGCTACTATGGCTGATAATCTTTCTTTTTTTGTTTCTTGTTGCTTTGATTCATCTGGTTCCGTCTGTTCCGATATATTTTGTAATAGTTCTTCCGCATTCATTTTTATATTATTAATCTTATTTTTTATCTTGAAATAAATATAAAATACAAAACAACTAGCTGCGATATTCATGCAGCTAGTAATTGTTAGTATTGTTAATAGCATTGTTATTAACATTACTTTTTTTTCTATTAACATTATTAATTTGCTGCAAGCATTGCTATTAACATTGCTACTTTGCTATGAGCAATGCTATTAGCAATACTATATTTTCTGATATTTTCATTATATTTTCATGTCAGTATTGCTATTAACATTGCTACTTTTCTGTTAGTATTACTATTAGCAACAAAGCAATGCTGTTAGAAAAAAAGAATTGCTGGTAGAAATTATTCAACCCAATAACCAGTTGGTTGGTCAGTCCTCAATATCAACTTGGAATATTTAGTCTTAGCTAAAGCTTTTCTTATTCTGGTTCTCTCTTCCAGTGTAGGAATAACATCATTTTCTCTCAAACAATTTTCATAACTATCTCTGTCCTTGGTGTAAAACATACACAACCATTTTGCTTGCTCTCTCAAATCTTTCAATACAGAATTATATCTTTGTGAAATGACCCACACTGATTGTTTAGCGTGACGACCAGAGAATGCCAACTCTGATAACATATCTTTTTTCTTTGTTAATTCTTTTGTGGCTGAGCAATCGTCAATAATGTATAATGTGGGCTGGCCAGCATATTGTTTGAAAAAGAAACGCAACAGTTCTTGTAACATTTCTTTACCGTTGCTCACGGGATTGACAATTATTATTTTTTTATCTTTAGGGTTTTTCACATCTCCTATCCAGGATCTATTTTTATAAGCCTCGTTCCACTCTATGGTTGGACACAATATAATTATATGTTTAAAAACTCCAACATACTCTTGTTCAAGTATGTCAAGAACAAACTCTGTTTTACCACAGCCTGTCTGACCACAAATAATGGCACTGTGTGAATATTTAGGATATTTTTGTTGCAAACTAGTATCCTGCTTCTTTGAATCTTCCATCTTCAAAATTGATTTGCGCATCTTGTATTATATATATGTAAATATTTAAAGTTTGATCTGCATCTGCTTTTTTATTTATTAATATCGTTATGCCTTCACTGCCGTTTTCTATTCTTCTTCCATTGCCGTGTAATAAATTGTCCTCACATGTTCTAAGGTCAAGCCACAAAGCATATGATTTTGTCAAATAATTCTCAAGAGAAACATTGGTAAAGTTTAAGTCCCTCGCTACTATTTCTGTCTCTTTATTTCTTTTTGATGTTAAAGCAAAATATTTGTTGATTTCATCCCAATGTTGATATGCCTTCATGCCCTGACTATACAACTGATTTGGTACTCCCTCTATTGTCATTTCAACCTTTTCAATCTTTGGGTTGTAATAGGTTTCTGTGTCTGTTCTTTCTGGGTCTTCAAACAGCATTAAAATACCTTTCATGCTCCGTGCTGGTACATTAATGTTGATGTTCCAAAGAGTATCAGATTTGTTTGCTATTATTTTTCTATGTCGCAAGATACGATCATACATAAATGACATCTTACCATTGATTTGCTGTCTTATTTGTCTGGATAATTCAACATCACTAACTGTATCAAATTCCAAGCAGATATTTTTTATTACATAAGATGCATCAGCATCACTGCTTTTGATAACTTTGTTATAATCGTTAAACGTTAATTCATATTCTAACCTATCACCAAGCCCCGCTTGATAAAATGGCATATGACTTTCTAACATTTCAAAGTCCAGTGGAATACAAAATCTATTTCCATAAGCTGCTGCTATAGCTTCATCTTTAGTGTCTGAGGAAGCATCTCCCGCGCTAACTCTATGTTTTAACATGTTTGGTTTACCAATACCTTGGTAAGCTATGTTTTGTCGTTCGCTAGGGCTTTTCCATAAATCTACATAACAATGATATATATCACTGTCATCTATTGACATGACTTCGTTGCCACTTATTCTTATTGTCATTTTTTTCACAATTGTTCTACCCAGATTTTGAAATAGAGTAGCGTTGGCGTCTGTTCTGCTTTTAAGTTCTATTTCAAAGGCAAGACGAGCAGTACTTGGAACTATCACATCATTAGTACTTTGATTGGGAAATCTTACAAGCAGTTGCTGGTTTTGGTCTATTGTTGATGGATTATTAGTTATTACTACACTTGTGCGGATGCCTTTGGCACCATGAGGTTCTCTTAGTTTTCTATGAGGGCTGAGTTTGTTTCCGTAAGCCGACATTGTTTTTATTTTTTAAATATATTTTTTAAAATTAAATAAAATAAACAATGTCTGCTGAAGGAGGATTTGAAAATCCTGCGTTCGAAATTGATGATATGACTGAAGAAGACTGGGATAGAGCAGATAGAGCACTTGACGACGAATTTATACAACCTGACTCAGAATTCCAGAGACAAATTGTAAATGAAAATAACTATATTGATCAGCTTCAAGGGGAAGATAAAACAGAAGAACAGCTTACACAAAAAAAGTTGTTAGTAGAACAATTTTTTACTGAAGTTAATGCTGAAATCAGCGGAATTGATTATAAAAATGATTTTAGAGTGGCTAAGGACGAAATCGGTAGAACAATGTTATATGCAGTTGGGACGGATGATGTTCCACTTACCTATTATAAGGGAAATAATCCAAACGAACCAATCAAATTTTATAAGCTGGACACTTTAGTTAAAAAATATGGTATTAATTTTGTCAGAAATATGTTAAAAGATTATGATTTATTAGTTCCACGTGAAAGAATTGCTCGGGGCAGGGCAGAATTAGCAGAATTAGCAGACTTGACAAAAACAAAAAATACCCTCACAAAAGCAGGAGAAGATATACAAATGCAAACTTTTTCAACAACTGAAGATGTACAAAATACAGTAGATGCCGTAAATACAATTGAGAGTAATTTGAGTAATATAATAGATGAAACTCATTCTAAAACTGCTGTTCAAACACAAACAGAAGGTCTAACAATGCGAGAGATACGAGGTTTGGATAAGGTATTGCAAAGCTTTCGTGGAGAACTTATTAATAATCTCTCAAAGCTCACTGAGCTTGATAAAGACATAACAAAAGAAAAACAAAAATTAGAACAGGTTAGCACCCCCGGGCAGGAGGATGAGTTTCAACAAGAGCGCATACGTGACAGAATAAAAAATTTAGAAGATGAAAGAAGTGCGCGACTTGAAGTGGCGAGTGAAAACAAAGAAGCATTACGCAGTCAAATAAACAGGATAAAAGAAACTATAAATAAGGTGTTAAAAGAAGACACAACATTGGGTGAGAGAATCAAAACCTTGTTTAGGGAGCAAGGTATTACTATTGTTAGTATTTTGACTGCCTTTGGTATGATTATTGGGGTATTAGTTGATACCATTATTCCTACAACAGGAGGAGGGACTGCACCTGTTCCAACTCCAAAACCTGATCCATCAAGTGTAAAAGACTGGATAAAAAAAAAACTACTTAATCTTGGTAAACTTCTTGCCAACCTAGCTGGTAAAGCTGCTGCAGCACTTCCAGGAGTTATTGGTGCAATAGTATCATGGCTTTTATCTGCAACAGGTAATGTTATTAACTGGCTTGGTAACAATCTATGGGCTTTGCTTGTGTTTGTTTCCGGGTTGTTGTATGTGGCAGCCAAAGAGTGGTTTAGTAAATCTCGTAAATAAGTAATGCAGCAAGACCTATTACTATGGTACCAACAATTATGGTTGTTTTGTTATCTTCGTGTTCAATCGCTATTTTTTGTATTTCTGGTGGGTTGTGCTCCACAGTTTTATGTATTGTTGATTTATCGAAGTCCGGCAGAAATTTCTTTGTCGTGGTGCCTTGAAAAGGTTGAATAATTTTTGGTGGCACTGGTTTTACATTTACATCATTATTCAATCCTAATGCTTGTGCATCGGTTGCTATTACAATTTCATTATTGTAGTCTTGTATTATTCCAATTCTTAATTCCATGTCGCTCGGAGACATATACAATCCACTTCCATAGACAAAATTTACTTTACTTCTTGCATATTTTAAGGTGTTTTCATATCTTGAAATTTGACTGGGCAAGTCAATGGGGCTATTTATTGCGTCCTCTACATTTGCTAAAAATTGTTTCTGTGCATCAAATGCTGTTCCAGTTCCAAGTATATCAGTTCTTGTTTGTGATTGTGAACCAAGAATTGCCCAGCAGTATGTTCTTATGCTGTCATTGATTCTTTCTACTCCAGCTCTTGTAAATCCAGATGAACAATCTAGTATAAAAGTAGACCAACTATTGTCAGCTTCAAATCCTTGCGCAATGTAATCAATATGATATGTTTTATCACTCTCATAGACTGTAAAACTCATCGTTTTGTTGTCGTATGCAGTATTTACAAAAGGATGATAACCAATATTTGTCCAGTAATTGTAAATTGTTCCTAAACCATTATTATAGCTTTGTTTCTGTCTCCAGTCTGAATTTAAGTCAACATTAAACTCCTTGCATATTCTCTCGTATGCGTTTCGGTTATATGTGTTATTAAAAGCATTCCAATTTGAGTCTTGCGGCAATGCTACACTCATCTCAAATAATATTCTTCTGACTTGGTAATAGACATGAAATCGAAATAACGAACCAACCAAAGCATCAGCTTTTAGATGGTTGTTGAAATCAATACCACATCCAGTGGTCGCACACCAAATAGCAAAGTTTAACTGATTCTGCCAAAATAACATCCAATCTGTTCCCCAGCGTTGGACTATAGCATCTGATTTGACGTATGAAAGTTTGTATTTTTCAAAGACATTTGGAAATGATGCTTTAAAGTCTTTACCGTCTGATGTAATAACTATGTTTTGATTTATTATATCTATCACTTTCTTGCTGAAAGTATATAAATAGTGAGCATCTGGGTTATATTTGAATTCTTCAGAAATCATTTTTATTTGTGTTTTTATATATATATATTAAAAAAAAAATGATTCATACAATTTCAAACATAGACAACTCTATTAATTTGCAACAGTATATCGATAATAGAGATGGAACTAAGCGCATTGGATTAAAAAGTTTTACATACACTATCGGTTGGTATAATATTATTCATGAAACCGCAAAGACAAGAAACCCAGATAACATACAACATTTAGCAGATGGACTCTATAACATTGAAGATTTGAATAGACATTTAAGAATTCTAAATAGGGATATTAACCTGGGCGTTATGGTCCACAATGCTACAGCCATTTTCAATTCGCCAATAGAGACACGATTATCAAGCGGTCTTTTAAAAATGCTGGGATTCGAGGACAGAAAATGGTTAAAAGGTCCTCGTGTTGGAGATCACTCAATTGATTTAGCTCCTTATAAACAGCTATATGTTCATCTGAAACAAGTTAATACAAGTAGTAATTATTTCAATGGTGCACCAAGCACTATTATAGGTGTTGTGCCTGTAGTAAATAAGAAGTTCGGAGATATAGTATATACAAGTTTTTATCCTGAATATCACTGTCTTATGAATGGTGCAATTACTGAATTAAAAATAGAAGTTAGAGATGAGTATGGCAACAAAATAGATAATCACGGTTTGCCTATGAGTTGTGTTTTAGAAATTATTTAAAAAATATATTTTTATAAAAAAAAAACAATGAGTATATTTGGACCACCAACAAGACCTAAAAAAACAGAAGACTTAGAGACTTTGATAAATGATGTTCAAAATTTATATAGGCGAATTATGCCTTTTGTTGACCAGTTTAATCATTTGAAAAATAGAGTTGATAATCTTAAATATGGGATTATAACAATATTTGCAGAGGCTAAGGGCCCACTTGTGTCAAACAGAATACTCTCATTTGGTAATGGTGGAGCAGAAAAAAATGTGGGGCATGTAATGACACGCCGTGGACGGATTATGGGAATAGGTTTAGCATGTTAACGATTAGTTGGTGACGTATCTGTAATAGTTTCTGTCAATGGTGTTGAACAACCAAATTATGGTATAACGCTTCACATCATTCCACGCAATCATGATAACTTTGACGAACCTTTAGAAATTGGTGTTGGTTCTGTTGTTAACTTTGTATGCAAGGTTGCTAACGCTACCGCTGTAAATACGGTGGCATCATTATTAATTGAATTAATTTAATTTTTTATTCATTAATAAAAAAATGCCGAAGCAACCAACAGCACCAAGTTTATATCCTGATTTGCCAGTGGAAAATTCAGTGGAAAACGGACAAAATTATAGATTACAAAAGATTTCAGAAATTGAAAAAAAGTTAATAACAGAACGAGATATACGTCAGTCACTTTATAAAAAATATAAACGTGGTATTAATATTACAGATGGAATTGACACTACCTTGATATCAGCAGGTGTTATTATGGCTGGGATTGGATTTGTTATTCCAGTTTTGTTACCTTTAGAAATAGCAGCAATAGTATGTGGAGCTACAGGTGTTTGTATTAATTTTATCAGACGCAAGCTTAATGCAAAAGCTCAAAAACATCATGAAATAAAAACTTTGGCAGAGGCAAAGTTAAATAGCATAAAGCAGTTAATATCAAAAGCGTTGAGTGATGCACAAATATCTGATCAAGAGTTTAAGATGATTTTAGATGAGTTGGATAAATATTATAGTTTAAAAGAAGACACCAAACAAAAAAAGGCTGAAATAAGTGAAGTTCAAAAAAAAGAACTAGTAGAACAGGGAAGAAAGGAAGCAATGGCAACCTTACAAAAAAGTCTAAATGGTGTGTAATAAATTGTTTTAGTAATGTGTATGAGTACGATCCACCACCTTTGTATTCAAGGTCGGAAAATTGTTGATTTGAGTAAAATTTGTTTTGTATTAAAGAAACATTTTATAATTTTGATAACTTATAAAAAAAATTAAACTTGCAATCTTCACTACCCCTATTTTAAAAAAGTTTTAATAAATCAAGTAAAATCACCATTTCATGGTGATTTATTATATATGTGTTTATTTTGGGGTCGTTCTGCTGCAATTCGAGGTAAAAAAAAAAATTACAACAGAAACCCCAATTTACATATATATTAGACTCATTCTGCATATAAAAGAAGTGTACCCTGGATTTCCATTCATGTTTGCAACATATGCTTTTTATTTGGCTGTCTGGTGCACAGTAATTCCAAACTTCTTACATCGTACCTTCCTTAAAAATCCCCCCACCCCCGACCCTGGATCCGCACTTCAATTTGTTAAACAGGGTTACTTCCCTTAGGTATTACGTCATAATCATCTGTAATAATAACGTTGAGAATATCCCTGTAACGTGTTTGCGCCGAGTCAATATCGAATTGTTAGCTACGGAAAATACAAACTATGTTGATTATATAGCCTTTCTAGCCGTTTTAAAGATTGGATTCGGACACAAGATAAGTTGTTGAAATAGCGTGTTAACAGAATATATAACAGTACATTCAGACATTAACATGCTAGTCTTTCGAAGTGGACTGAATTGACAACATCGGCGTAAAAATCGCTGTATTTTGCATGCTTGAAGCTCGATTTGAAAGCACTCAATAAATATTTTGATGTTTTCTTTGACTTATGACATTCTTTTCATTGGTATAAATAATTTGAAGTTGAGGATGTAGTGGCTATAATGTCTGCGTATAAAAGAATTTCGATTTTTTTTCAATTTTTTCGGTCATTTCAAGCCAACAAAATGGCGGATATTCAGGGTTTTTTCAATGAGGTACTCCGTGGGGAACTATTTTCAACGTTGCTATACAGTTGTCAAGTGAGTGGAGATGCGCAAGAAAATAACCACTTGCGTCCTGACTGTACAACGCTGCAACACATGACGTCATTGGATGACGTTAATCAAAATAACGACACCCATACATTTTCATTAAACAAGTGTATACTTGCCGTAAAACAAAATTCTCAGACTATAGAACCATTAACATGCAGCATTTGACATTCAGTTATGTGCTAACATCGATTCTTTCTTCTTTGCTTCCGGTCTTCCTTTCTAAGATGTATCATAAATACTGAAACGGGGATCACTTGGGAGCAACAAACACAATTCTTCATTACATGATACATCTTTACAACATTACGGACCATAGCCATGATGATCTATTGCATGTGTCTCGAACGCTTAAATTGATATATACATATATTAAGGCAATATAAACATTATTTTATTTTCGAAGATATGCTGGAAACACCCGTTATTTCTCAATTTACCATGCAAATAAATGTTAAGTGGTTTTATTATAGTCTTCTACTATCGAATTAGGCATTACAAGACATATCTTTATTATCGGCCATCTATTTCATGTTGTCTCGAACCCTATAATTTAAGTATACATATTAAAGCAATAAAATAATATTTATTTTCAAATATATGCTTTAAAAAACATGTTATTTCTCATTTTTGTTACAAAATGACATGTGTGTGCACGATAAAAGAAGAATGATTCGAACGAAAGTAAAACTCTTTTGATATGATTGTCCTAAAAGTATGACATTAGTTGTACAAGCATGATAAAATGGATAGTTGTAACATACGTAATGGAGTAATAAATAGTTTATACATAAATATAAAAATATAAACAACTAATACAAAAACACAACAAATAAAAATGAAAATTCGCAGTTCAAATAAATTAATGTTTATTACAGTATTTGGTAGACGCGGTAATAAATTCATAAGTACATTTTGTTATTAATTAATGCAGTGGAAAAAGTAATGTTCAGCGTTTTCTACAGGAGCTCGTGCACAACATTGCGAATCAACCATATATAATAATAATAATAATAATAATAATAATAATATTTATCTCTATTTCGAGAGGATAACATATTTGGTTTCAAGCCAGTCTAACATATGGTCCTCAGACAAAATATAATATATTTACAGTTTATACAAACATGATTAAAACAATGGTACAAAAAGAATAAAATTTGTCTAGAAACTTCATGATTTTTATAAATAGGTGGTATTTGAGATACGCGTACAATGATTAAGAATGATTCAACCTTTAGGCGATATGTATACAATATGAAACTAATGTTTAAAAGTCGTCAAGTGTATATGTTTTTAACAATATAAATATTAAAATGTTAAGAAGTACATTTTAAAACTTAAAAAAGTACGTACTTACGTAAATTATGTATGTGTAGAGGGAACTACAGTAGGTATGTAGAACAGTGTGCAATATCTGAAATTCTTTTTCAACGAGTTAGAATTGTATTAGTACGTGTCATTGTGATTTTTGAAGGAATAAACTGAATTTTTAGATGCAGTTATTATGCATAAAAGAGGAGAGAAAAGTCGTAGTAGTTTGTATGGAAAACATCGACTGCCTTCTGTTGGCCTTTTGCATTTTGTGCAGTACGCTTTGTGAGTCGTCTTGTGCATTTTCTAAGTTGTTATGCGCATTTTCTATGTTGTCATGTGCATTTCATAAGTTGTTATGTGGATTTAGTAAATTGTCATGTGCATTTTCTATGTTGTCATGTGCATTTCGTAAGTTGTTATGTGCATTTAGTAAGTTGTTATGTGCATTTTCTATGTTGTCATGTGCATTGCGTAAGTTGTTATGTGCATTACGTAAGTTGTTATGTGCATTTAGTAAGTTGTTATGTGCATTTTCTATGTTGTCTTGTGCATTTCTTAATTTGTAATGTGCATTTTCTATGTTGTCTTGTGCATTTCGTAAATTGTTAAGTGCAGTTAAGTTGTTCTTTGCATTACGTAAGTTGTTATGTGCATTTTCTAAGTTGTCATGTGCATTTCATAAGTTATTATGTGCATTTTCTAAATTGTTATGTGCATTTTTTAAGTTGTCTTGTGCATTTCCTAAGTTGTTATGTGCATTTCGTAAGTTGTTATGTGCATTTTTTTAAGTTATATGCATTTCCTAAGTCGTTATGTGCATCTTTAAAGTCGTCTTTTGAATATTCTAAGTTGTTATGTGCATTTTTTAAGTTGTCTTGTGCATTTTCGAAGTTGTTATGTGCATTTCGTAAGTTGTTATGTGCATTTTTTAAGTTGTTATGCGCATTTCGTAAGTTGTCTTGTGCATATTATAAGTTGTTATGTGCATTTTCTAACTTGTGCATTTTCTAAGTTGTTATGTGCTTTTTGTAAGTTGTCTTGTGCATTTTCTAAGTTGTTATGTGCATTTCTTAAGTTGTTATGTGCATTTTTTAAGTTGTTATGTGCATTTCGTAAGTTGTTATGTGCATTTTCTAAGTTGTCTTGTGCATATTCTAAGTTGTTATGTGCATTTTCTAAGTTGGTATGTGCATTTTCTAAGTTGTCTTGTGCATATTCTAAGTTGTTATGTGCATTTCCTAAGTTGTCTTGTGCATTTTCTAAGTTGTTATGAGCGTTTCGTACTTTGTTATGTGCATTTTTTCTAAGTTGTTATGTGCATTTTCTAAGTTGTTATGTGCGTTTCGTACTTTGTTATGTGCATTTTCTAAGTTGTTATGTGCATTTTTTAAGTTGTCTTGTGCATTTCGTACGTTGTTATGTGCATTTCGTAAATAGTCTTGTGCAAACTAAGTCGTCGTTAAGTAGACTTTTTATCGGAATACAATTTGAAGGAAACACCGGTAGAAATGGCGGCCGCAGCAGCGGACGCTGTGCTCTGTCTACTTTAAAAAGAGTGGGCGAAATACATCATACAATATTTTTTTAGAACATACAGTTGATTTCAAAATGTGTAAGGGATTTCTATCGGTGTTTCCTTCAAAGTTTATTCCGATAAAACGTTACTTAATGACGACTTGGAAAATGCACATGACAACTTAGAAAATGCACTTAACAACTTAGAATATGCACAACTTAAAAAATGCACATAACAACTTAGAAAACGCACATAACAAAGTACGAAACGCACATAACAACTTGAGCCAAACGCGTACTCTGTCAATATTGAAACTTTGAAGGAATACTATTTGCTGTGTTACGTGTTGTTTTAGACTTTTTTTCCAAAAGGAAAGGACTTACGTAGCCATTTACCATTCGATTAACAGCAGCTTATTGTACATACAATATATAGCGGAAATTCCAGAGTTGTGTTTCTTGTTCGCTTCAGTATATTAATAATCAGCCATCTTTTTTATTAAAGAAACTAACCCTCGAAATAACGGCTAAACTACATTACAAAAAAAACATTATCAACACTCCATTCAGGTGTTCAGGTCATAAACTAATGCATATGTGCCGAATAGAAGTATCGGATTTTTCACGGATTCTTAAAATATAACTGAATATGCGTAAAATGAAATATGAGTTGGTAACTCTTAATCCAATGCTCCAGTTTTGGGGTTTCACGGCCTGACTGGTTAAAGACGTTTATAGTGTGTCTATAGACTTTGGATTCTGAAAATATGTCAGTTTTATATGTCAGTTTTATGTATACCTTGTCGCCAGTAGGATTATGACCGGTCCGGTGTACTTATGGTGTACAATTTGGCGGGTGTTGGCGGGATAGCTATTTTAAATGTAGTCAATAGTTTGTTCTAAGATAAATCAGTGGGCCTCCGTCGTATATGGGGTGAAGGCGGATATAATATTGCCCGTGTCCGTCCTGTCGTCCCCCTTTCTTGACCGGACTACTCCTCCTAAACTTATCAACATCTTTTCGGTATGAAGTATCGGTGCGCATATCGTCGCGCTGTTACGATCCATTCACAATCGGAGTTATGGTATTATTTCAGCTGATAGCTTGCAGAGGGCGCATTCGCGTCCTCATAATTGTTCTAGTTGACAGGACATACCGAGGTGCTTTCGATCATCAACTGCAGTTATAAATGTGTACATTTAAATGCTGGTGTGTGTGTAATATATATTGTACAAATAAATATGGATCAATTTCACTTTTCTTAAAAAAGGCTATTATGTTCTTGGATATTGTCAAAGCGAATAAGTAAGACAAAAGTGCAGTTTCTGTTTAATTCGTTTAATTCGTATGTTCATGCTGTTACATTTGCATTATCCCCTTAGATCGAAGTAGACGGTGCTTAGCTTTAACAAATAGTACACTGTTAATTATAAGTACATGCAGCATGCATTTAATAATATTGAGCTTAATTCCATGTTAATTAAACAAAAACAGCATGCATTACACGAAGGCGGCTAGATTCAATCTAACCTGTAGGCATCCAAGTCGGTAACCATGTTTTCACCACCCTTGCTGTTGTATATTGTCTTTTGTATAATTAATTTGTTTGTAGTACAGTGCGGACCTACGATGCCATTGCCTTTGGACGCTGTGGTTTATAGGACCCTATATCTCATAGTACATATTTTAAGACGAAGATGTGATTCATGCATCGAACAAACAACACTTACAAGGATAAATAAAAGGCAATATGATATCACAACATAAAGGGATTGACAATAGGGCGACGGCCTTGGAAAAGTCAGTGCTAAAATGGCCGCTTATAATCTAAACAAGGTTCTAGATTTGTTTCATCTCAATAAAACGCGACAGTGTAAATAAAGAAATCCATGCCTGCTACATCCTCTAACAAACTAGGCAGCATTAATTGGCAATATAAGTATACCAGAAGATTATGTATAAATAAATGAAAAGAGAAAAAAGCATAGGTTGCCAAAAAGCAAGTAGTCAATGACTAGAAGGAAGCCAGAACTACAAGTGAATAAACCGTTAAGTACACGACAGACACGACTGAAGACACAATCAACCGCTACCTTCCTCTAATAACTGCGTAATTAAATTTAAAAAAAACAGTTTAACGCACTTGGATGCCTTTTACTTAATTAAAGATCGTATTCCCATGTATGGTGTTTATATAATTCACTCAAGGTCAAAGTCGGATTCGTATTCACTAAAAACAAATTTCAAAATACATGTCAATACATTACTAATTAGCTTGCTTAAACTGCTACGACAATTATCTTTATAATGGGCACAATTTAGCCTATTTAATCGACGGTCTGCCTGTACTTGTCTCTAAAATATACGCATAATGGATATTTCCGCTATATATTGTATGTTTAATATGCTACTGCTAATCGAATGGTACAGGGCGACATTAGACCTGCCCTTTCCCCTTTCGACAGAAATGCGCATTTGGCTCAAGCAGGTGAGCAAACTTAGGCTTTTAAACGTTGCAATCTTTAATATTCAACACAATACTGAAATGGCTTGGCTTTTATGAATTTCGTGTAACAAAGTATACTTGATTAAAAGGTCTACTACATGACAGAGTTGTCCTTTCTGCAATTAGTTGTAGCCCCTTTTTGTACAAAACACATCGAGAGTACATCTGGAATATATTACGTGGAATTAGTGTAGTATAGGCAATTTTTTGATTATGCGTTTCTTTTTTCCTTTCTGTATATACCCAGCAGGCACAGGACGTCGGACCAAGATATGTCCATGACGTCAGTAACCTTATTCCAACGTCAGTACGCCCTCCAAACCACGATGTCTGACAGACGTCACGATTTTGACGTCGTACTGACCTGGGATTTTGGTCATAAATACGTGGAAATAATGCACAATCATGGTGATCCAAATCCAAATGCCATTACGTGAAGACGAAATGAAGCAATGAAGCGCAGCTTGATTTAGCTGGTCTGCCGTTTAGATCATGAAACTAATTAAGTTGTTACTCAGCTTTATACTATTGATGCAATCCATTTGGATATAAACGTAAATGTCCAGTAAATGTCCAGTATCCAGAAGTTCAGCATTCTCAGAACGGTGCCAACTCAAGGCCCACCTTTAAACAAACATATGATTTAAAGACACATTTCCAAACGGTACTTGGTCATTGAAAATCACGGGAAGCTTGAATATTTACAGCCAGCACGCTTCATGGTTGATCAACTCAGGTATATAAATTGAGGCCCGCTCTAGTTTTTTATTTGTATAGCATTGCTATATTGAGGGTAAGAATAGCTTACAACACTTTGTAATTTACTTAATGAAGAAATATAAGTTCATAATTTAGCTTTTGAATACAAAACTTATCTGGTATTTCTTAATTGTTTTTAGACCAAAAATCAGAGAGCAGAACACAATACATATATAACATTCTATAATGTGTCATTATGTGTACTAGTCACAAATGCTTTATTGGGTGGGCTCATAATCTGAAGAAAAATTGAATATCTCACTTTTCTCATGAAATTGTTTTGACTAACAGTGATTTACAGTTACCTATAGAAATCCACCCCCCCCCCCCCCCCCCCCCCCCCCCCCCCCCCCCCCCCCCCCCCCCCCCCCCCCCCCCCCCCAAATACAATAGGCTCGAAATGTGTCTTTAAAGGTTGAGTGCGAGGAATCACACACATACAAAGGTTAAATATGTGAGCTAAAGACGGGATAGTAGCGATATTTGGAGTAAGCGATAGTTACTCCAAATCAGTAACCTTGTCTTCACCACTAGCTGGGTTGTGTAGTGTCCTTTGTATTGTATATTTAATTTGCTATGTGTGCGCGGTACAGTTCGTGCCTACGGTGTACTACGTCTGGGTGCTGTTGTTTCTATTGGACCATTGTTCTCATTTGTTTCTCAATATGTTATAAATCCAGGCGCAAACGGGGCACCTTGCCAAACGATTTATACCAATCCCAGGTTTTCCCTACGTCAAAAAAAAAAAAAAAAAAAAAAAAAAAAATAACACAAACGCAGAGATAATCATGTGTACATGAATATAAAACAAAAATCTAGAAAATCACCAACAATTTACTTTTGAGAAGCAGTGAGCAATCAGAGAATGAAACGTTAAGGGTAAGAGACGGGTGGATTAAAGACAAACATCAAATGTTACAGCGTCCTCTAATGTGTCTTTGCAAAAGTATTTGAAAACGTAAAGTCGCCAATACATCTCGACAAACTGCAAAAAGGTCTATCCCCAAAGGAGCAATGCCATAAATCTCGTTAAATAAATGTATTTCTATTACATGTGTTTTCTTTTGTTTTATACAAATAGTATTAAAGCGATCATGACTGATACTCTGTTATCTACTCTTACGATAATAAAAAATGTTGGCAGTTGGCAAAGGTACTTAGAAGTTAATACTAGCGTTGACGGGTAGTGTTTAAGCTATACAAAGGATACGAAATTTCTTAACTTGACTACTACTATTGAACAAAATAAAGTGTTGAAAATAATGTACTACAAAATATCTCGAGGAATATATATGTCCATGTTGTTAATGTTAAAATACTGTGTATACATATAAATCAGGTATTTTTAATTAATCATCCAGATTCGCGAGGTTTTATCACTTTCGTCGAAGACATCTGCCTGGGTATCAGATAAAGACCCGACATAACATCTCTTTTATAGCAATACAAAAGCAACTCTGCGACAGTTAGTATTCGTTTCGTACAATTACTAAAACGATTATCCTATAATCAGTAAGGATATAATGATAAAATTATATCTAGTAAGAATCTAGCGCTTTTCAATTGAAGTCAAAGTTTTATCATGAGTGTTTACAATTATATTTATAGTCTATTTATTGTATTTGATTTGGTGATTGCTATTTCTGCTTAAAACGCGTTGCCATAAAAGAATTACCCATGTTCATGAATTATGGCCTAGAAAGTAGCCAATGTCTGTATAAAACCTGCATTCTGATCGAAGCTCATACATCTAACATTCGACTGTATTAATTACATGTAACCAATAGTATTCATCAAGGTTGGTTGTAACGCATAATTGCATCTTATGTATCGTTTAAAGGGACACTGTCCGTAAGTAAGCTGATATTGAGCATAACCAAATAACTGGCTGACTTTTATTCAGTGAAATGTATACATGAAAACACGAGGATAGACCCTAAGAAGTATGTAGGAATACATTCGTGAGTTTGAAAAAAAAAAGTTTTAATTATTATATGTAAATAAAGTGGGACCCACAATATTTACCTTTTCTGCGATCACGTGACTTCCATTAGCGCATTAGGTTTTCACCACAGTATGTATTGCGAAATATGTATAGCCCGCTTAGCTCAGACGGGAGCGTTGTCGACCTCTTTACGCTCACTCACACTATTATTACGGCGAGAGTAATTTTAGTTTGGGCTGCACAAAGCGGATTTACTTTTTTTTGTACCGCGATTGAATTCCGTTAAACAATCTTGCTTTTAATTAGTAAATATTCAATAATGTTTAGTGTGTAATGTTTGCGAACATAATTATTGTGTGTTTTATAAGCTAAAAGTTACGGAAAGTGTCTCTTTAACTCGGATCAGGAATATGGAGTAAACAATTAGACGATACCACGTGCGTTTTAATTTAATAACACAGTCACTAATATTGTTTTAAAACTGTCTCTCAACAGAAGGTGTTTCGAAAATGAACAAATATTCCCGAAGGTTATATTAAAAAAAGAACAATATACAGCTACACAATTGTTCCAGTTGTGAAACGTTCAATCATATGACGCTACATTACCGTTATTTTAATATAGGCCCTTAATATATACTTGCACGAAAACATTCGATCAGTATCATGCTGGCCATATAAAGCACATCAGCATGGGCATTAGATGATGCGGTGACCTGTTTTGTCTCGAAAATATCTTCCAGTTTGGAAGTAAACAGTCACCTTGTTTTTGAATTCTGAATTAAAAATGATCACTTCGCATAAAAGTCTCTTAATATAGTGTCTAAGTGAGTTTTATATGTAAGTGACGTATATGTCCAGATCATGTAAACATAGGTTCAGTTCATACCATAACACTTGTGATATTAAACAGGTGACTTAAATCACATTGTTTGGTCCATATGATTAATTCGCAGACAGCGCATATTCTGTCTATCCTCAAACGTTTGTTAAAGAACCAGATAAATCCACCCGATACTATACTGAAGGAATAAAGAAACTCAACTCGGGAATTTCCTCTAGATAATGTATATACTGCACACTTAATTCCACGTGATATTCCAGAGAAATATTAAGATGTTGTGTTTTTGTGTGTGTGGTTTTTTTTAAAGGGGTTACAGCTACTTAGGGAAAGGACAAAACTGTGCTGCTGTAGACTTTTTAAAAAACAGTATATTTCGTAACACGAAATTCCTAATATTGAAGATCTGCTTTGAAAATTGGAACTATTTTAGTACTGTATTTAATGTAAATTGATTGCAAAATTGTATATGCTACGTTTGCTAACCTGTTTGAGCCAAACGCGCCTTCTCTCAATAATGAAACTTTGAAGAGATACTATTTGGTATGTTACGTGTTCTTTTAGTAATCTAATGTTGCAATGTACCATTCAATTTACAGCAGTACATTATACATACAATACATAGCGGAAATTCCCGAGTTGCGGTTCTAATTTCCTTTATTATATAATTATATTTCGGAATTTTATTAATAGTCATAATTTAATGTTTTCAGGTAGGAAGGAAAAAAATAAAGAGAAATAGACCAGAAGATGCCAACAAGAAACCATCGGAAAACAAAAACCCGCAACATGACTGCTATATTGATGTTATCTTGTGTTGTTTTAGATCAACTGATAATATACTAATATACTGAATTAAAATGAATAAGCTTGTTCATGTTATGACGTTTACTTTTACTCATTGTTAAAATTATGTTGGCTTAAAGTTGACCTAGTAGTGGAATCGTATATGTCACTTATAAAGATAATATATGTCACTTATACATTTTACATTAATACCACTTATATGTCACATATAAACCACTTATAAAAGAGTATGAGAGTGGACCTTTGGAAACGGCCGAACACGATAAATACGAAATATTGCAGTCTCGGTTTGATTGAGACTGTTCATGAGCGGTAGTGAAAAATGCTTGCTACCGTTTACACCCCCTAGCCCCGGGTTGAGCAAAACTCAATATTCATAAAATCAATAGTTCAGAATTTTAAGTCGCATTTAAGTCACTGATAAATGACAAAATATTTGGTATATAAGTGGCTTATAAGTAAGATATGACTTACGTCTCTTTTGCATTTAACATCAGTATAAGTAGCTTATATGTTACTGGGCTATGTTATGTGTATATAAGTGACTTATATGCATTTATATCCCAACCATATAAGTCATTGATATGTATTTACTGTCAGGGTTTCGCCCTAATATAATGAACGTAAGGCAATATAGGGCAATCCATTTTTGAGTTTTACATAAGTGCATTTGAGGTTTAAATGTAAGTGTATTTGCAATATTTATTACAAGAAAGATATATTTGATTTGCAATGTCACTTTAAATACCTTTATTTGTAATATACTCGGTAAAAAAAGGTTTGGACCAGGGTATATAAAGTCATATAAAAATAAAACTAGTGGACAACATTTAAGTATCTTTTTTTAGTAACCAAGATCTACCCTACCCGGTTAATTTGGTACCAGAAACATTAAATTCCAAACAAGATTTGATTTTTAAAAAATATCGCGAACACACAAAGGGTCTGTAAAAAATGTTGCAAAGTCCCTACAAAGTAACAGTTACGGACACATTCGAGTAACCAATAAAAAGATTATTATTTTTTCGCAAACTTTCATTGTAACCGATAATTATTGTTGATTGTTGATCTATTGTGAATTATCAACTGAGATAATAAGGGTTATGGTCGAATGTCATGGTTCAGCGATCATTGTACGGGTTCGAACACTGCCATGGTCCAAAACTTTTTTTACAGAGTATACTTATTGTAGCTTTTAGCAATTTATCAATCTTGAATACAGAATATACATACATGTCTAACGGGGCATGAATATATGGATACAACCATGCGGACCAGCATCGGCCATCCCCACGCCTAGTGACATAGCTTTTAACAACCTAGTGTATTATGTGTGATGTGTAATTATGGATTTACTACACTATCATAACTTATACTATATGAATTTTTGTATAGACTTCTACTACCGAATTAGTCATTATTGTTATATATGATGTTACTTAACCGGGCTTCTATTGCAAGTTTTCAATAAGGCCTTATTGCCTACTGACCGTTCCAAGTCGGTAACCCTGTCTTCACCACCCTTTCTGTTGTTTTTTGTCTCTTTCATTGTAGTTTCAAGTCCTTGTTTGCAGTACAGTGCGGACCTACGATGCCATTGCGTTCGGACGCTGTGGTTTCTATAGGACCCTATATATCATTCTTGTACTCTACAACTGATATAAATTATACAGATTAAAGAAAACAATAATTTCATTTTTAAATATGCGCTTAGTTTTTACAACATGATATTCGTGCACAAACACAGAAAAGGATTAGAACGAATGTACAACTGTATCAAACAACAGAAAGTCGACATGTTCACACTATAGGTTCTGGAAATATGAATAAAATGAAAAGTTGTAATATACGTAATGTAGCAAAAAGTATGTTATGGAATTTTTGTACTAAAATAGAAAACATAATAAAATGCAAGGACACTTAAATATAATAGAAAATGAAATAAACTATCTTAGTGTTTTATTTGAATGGAACGAATTATTAACACATGAAAACCTAAGACCATAAAGTCGGATAGTTTGATAATTAAAACCTTTAAAAAAACACAATTACATGTTTCCTATTCAAATCAAATAATGAAAAACAGTATGTTAAACATACTGATATTACAGATTTATGGCAAGTTTAGGCCAAGCATACTTTACTACAATTGAATAATGATCACGCAGGGGCATAGCATGGCCTGTTTTAAACATAGACCTAGTACGACGTGTGAAGCGCAGAGTGTGGGATGGCTTGTGAGTATGCGCACCTCTTCCACAAGCGAGTTTGGGGTCTTCCCCCGATATATATTTTTTTCACTTTCGGACCAAAGTGATTGTACAAGCGATATTTGTCAGGAATATAAACATTTTATGCTGGCAAAAAATGGTAACTTTCGTCCCTAAACCTTTTCCCCCGCCCCCATCCCATCATGCCCATCTAATTTTTATTGCATAACTAAAAAGAAATTGTTGTTTTATTCAAAGTTACTCATGGGAATAAAGGAGTATGCCACGCTACGCCCCTGATCGCGTAATATTTCGATATATATCCTGAGATCGTTCTACGATAATAAGAACCACATGGTCAATTTTGTAAATAGTGGGTATCATGTATGCAACTGCACATCAATTTTTATTGGAACTCGGTATTACTTACACGCATGTATTTGTAGGTCACTGCTTTCAACAATGCTTGACACAATGTTCAAATTGATTAAAATTAAATTTTTCGAATGAAGCCAATTACAAGCCTTCTTCGATTCAGCTTATTATCATTATAGGTATACTTTAGGTATATGCGGAAACGATTTGTCTGTATACTTATATGTGTTTTGACTCTAAGCTGATATGTTTTGGCTATATACTCATTACGTGGTCCCGCCTGATATTTCGAAATAAAACACGTTTAAAAACATGTTTAATGAAAACAAAAGTGATAACCTGTTTAAAATTACCTATTAGATGATTTAATTTAACAATATGCAAACTTTTAAAGCCAGAATTAAGGTTTTATTTCATACCTCAGCCAATCCCGTTTCCGCTTATTGGAGAAGGGGTTGGATGGGGTATGAAAGTTAATACTCGGACCACGTGTATGGCTATATGCTGGTAACTCTTTGCTATTAACTGATACGTCTTTGGCACTGAACCTGAGCAATATACTGTAGTCCCGATTTTAAAAATCGTCACAAGTCAGTACAGGTTGTTTATGACCTAGAACGAAGACGTCGCCTATATAAAACATGCATTCTTATCAAAACATCTAACATTCGATTGTGTTAATTAACAAATATTATCCATCAATGTCTATTATAACGGATAATTGTGTCTTAAGTACCATTTAATTCGGATAATGATTATGGATTAAACCCTCAGACGCTACGTAGTTTGCAATAATTAAATAACACTGTCACTAACATTGTTTCGAAAATAGTCTCTCAAAAGAAACTGTTCTGACAATGAACATATATTCCTAAAGGTTATATTTCCGGAAAAAAATGAAACAATTGACAACATCAAAACTGTTTCAGGTGTGAAGTATTCAATCATATTGACATACAGCATGGACCTGTTCATTATCACGTGGGGCATATACAGCACACCATGTAGTATTAGTACTAATGTAGATATTAGCCTGCTGACTAACTGCAGAAATATACATCTTAAAACGAAGATCAGAACATTACAAGACGTTTGTATACGATTATCAGAAAATGAGACGATGTAAACACGGGATGCAAACGAAGATTTATATCTTTGTGTTATTAGATCGTGTCTGTATAAAATTCCGTTACATCTTGATTTAGTCGGTCGGTCCTTTAGATCATTGAACTTAATAATCTGTTTCTCTTCTTAACACTATATATACTGAAGCGAAAAAGAAACGCAACTCGGGTATTTCCACTATTACGGGCTAATATTCGTTATTAGCCAGAGTTATTTGTAGGGAGCCCACTGCCAAAAAAGTATACAGAGCGGTATGTAATTGTTCTGGTTCAGTAAAATACTGAATCGTTTCTTCCCTTTAAGTCAATTTCTTTATTAGTTTGCCATAGCTTAATGATCTGATGTTAACAAGTATTCCGCCATATTTTCTATTCACGATGCTTTCCATTTAATCAGATTTTTGAAGATTTGTGTTTTGTCTGGATGCTTTGTCTCGTAACGTAAGCATATACAGCTTTATATTGCCATTAATTATGATCATTTCTGAATTTATACTGGCAAGCTCATATAGGGTGTAAAGTTTTGTAATGCATATTTTCACTTTGTAATTAATTTGAATAACCCTTTCTTTTCTTGCAAGTAAGCGTGTTAAATACAGCGGGCCCCTGCATGTATCATGGTCTCATGCTCTCAATTAGATGGCCTGCATTGATGACCGAATTTGACTCATTCTATTAGTGCACTTGTATGACCCAGCTGGCGTTATTGGTTCTTGCCGGAGTAACACTTATTGCGAATTAATGGCTTGAGTTTCGAAGGCACAAGCGCTATTGTTTTATGAAAAGCAAATTATTAAATGGCATTAGCAGTTCACAGATTGGCGAAAGCAGACTAGGACAAATGTAATGTGCATGTTTCATAAATAACAACAATATTAACAATATCTCTCATCACCTTGCACGATTGTACCGGTTTTCTCAAAATTTCAAAACAATAATATATATATATATATATATATATATCATTAATAAATAAATAAAGAAATACATAAATACAAAACAATAAATAAAAAAATATTAATCAATAAATATATCAGATAAATAATAATACACTTATAATAAATAACTATCTAAATACATAAAAAAGTATATAAATACTCCTTTGAATAAATAGTTTAAGGACTTCACATGGACAATATTAACAAAATAACAATAATAATAATAATAATAATAGGCATAATATGAGTATCTATACACATAAGAAGAAGAAGAAGAAGAAGAAGAATATTAATAAGGAAAGGAAATGCAAATACATGTTATATACATAAATAATTAACACAGGAATAATTCATTTAATACAGACTGGTCTGTAAATTTAACCTTCATAAACTAATATTTCGAAATACGGATGTTATTACCAAACCGGGTAATTGGTAGAGTAATGTACGTAAGTATATATACATATGTTTTGTAAGTCAGTCATTGCTTCTATATGTTGCTCAATACCTCGTGTGTGACAAGATGGGTCGTCCAATCAGGAAATAAATTTTAAAAAAAGAAAACAAAAAGAAAGAAATAAATAAAGAAATAAAAAAAATAATAATAAAAACATTATGCATCAATAAATTCATAAATATATGAATGAATAAATAAATATATAATTAGATAAATACATAATATAAATTAAATCAATTAATAAATAATGAAAACATTATGGATCAATAAATTCATAAATATATGAATGAATAAATAAATATATAATTAGATAAATACATAATATAAATTAAATCAATCAATAAATGAATAAATAAATAAATAAATAATTAAATAAATAAATAAATAAATAAATAAATAGATAAATAGATAAATACATTTTAATAGATATTTGAGGTACATGTACCTTACATACACAAACCAATAATAATAATAATAATAATAATAATTATTTATAATAATACTTTTAATTCATAATTCTGAGAAACTGACCAATTGGTGACCAGGAATTTGAATTCTTTAAATTCGGGTAGGTGATACCTCGGTCTGTTTCATAGCTGTTCACCCAAGTTTACTGTTTAATTTAAGATCTTTACAGTACAATTATTTTACAACCCTGCATATTTCATGCACATTTATGCAAAATGATTCCATATATGTATCTTTCAAAATCGAATCTTAAAAATTATAATCTGTTTACTCAGCCAAATATTTAAATTTACTATAGAACCTGAGGATAAAACCCGAGAAACACAAATGTTATCACCTAGTGTAAATAGCTTAAAATCTCAGCATTTCGACAATGCAAAATTATCAATAGCTTTAATAATAATGATAATAACATACTTTGAGGGGAAATGTAACGTAAATTAATTAATGCAACTAGATATGGTTAGAAACTAGTTATTCATTTAAGTTTTGTTCTGTTTCATGAATCGAGCCTGTCAAGCGGTGTTGTGCTTTCCGGGCAGGGAAGTGACCGGCCATTGTGAGAGACCGGGCCTGCTGTAATGACGATGTTGTGCGCTGCTCCTGTAATTGTCCCGGCTGTGGTGGACACGACTGAACGGAATCATCAGCCTTTATACTGGTTAGCGGCGGTGCCACAACATCCCTCAGTAAAACAGCTCATATAATGGGGCGGAAGGCAAGTGCGAGCATAGGTTTCACGGGGCCCGCATGCACTTTTCCAACTTTATTCATGCATGGTCGGCCCGCTTTGTAACCAGGGTTCTCATGTCTGGCCAATCGGCACCACTCCCAGTAATACTTCTATTCTTGTAAGATATTTTAATTTGTATCGAGCACTCTGGTTGAAGATTTCATTCTCTCAAACACAATATTCAATCAGCTGTTATTCATAATGAGAAACCACCACATATGTCACTTAGAATAGGCGGTTCATTAAAGACTTCACGGGTAGCGCCTTTCTTATTTCGTCGGTTGCCTTCGTTAAAAATTAGATTGTGATTTGAGTTTGATACCCCTCTTAGCAGCACTTGATTAATTTCTGGACGAATGCACTTATTTTGAGGGATAAACTTGATAACTGTCAAATTGCTGTCAGGACTTGTGGCATGTTTTACTGTATTTGGTCATCTGCGGATGGAATGTCTGTTGGCTCCACTATTGAGTTTAGATTGTTCTCGGTGCCATATACTCCGCAAAAGTCGCGCTATCTTCACGAAATGTTCACGGATCATTTAATGATAGTCGTGGGCTGTGGCTGTTACTGTTGCAACACTTTGTCGTATTCCCTCCTTGACCTTTTATATTTAGAATTGGTACTGAAGCACTGGTCAAAGTAATTAATAATTAGGAACCCACGTATTGCCGTCTTATTCATCTGGTTAGACAAGCCCACAGCCTTTGCAGATTAGACGTTGTGGCAATGAACAACACACGCAGGTCTCATGACATTCTATGATATTCTATCTGTATGTTTCGGTGTTTACACGTCCAGGTTGGGAAACCAACGCCTCACTCCTACTGAACAAATGGCGTCAGCCTTTGCAAGTTATATAAAGCACATTACTTTTGAATTGTGGCAGGGCGAGGCTCACGTTATGATATATACTGTCCTGTATGCGCATTACATAATCTAACAATGATATATCTAATTTTCTTTGGCTGTGCGGGATTCGTTTTTGCAAAAACAAAATTTGGCGGTGGCATTATCAAAATTTCATTTTGATTGCTGCTCTGTGGCATTATGAAAATTTCATTTTGATCGCTGCCATATGGCCGTCAGCGAATTCTTCAATTCAGTGAAATCAAATTTGATGACAGTTAACAATTTTATAATTAGTAAATTTCAATGTAATACTGACCACTGTTCCCCAGGGTCGGGATTACAGCATGAAATATTAAGCCTTTTGGGACTTACTGTTGGTGCATCATGCCTAATTCGGTCGTGCATATTATTGTAAAACTTTAGAAAAAAAGATTAAATGAAACATTTTACTTTCGAATTTGAGTTTCGAATAAACATTTTATTTAAGCCTTTTGGGGCTTCACTAAGGGTATACGGCTGTTTGGCCATGCTCTCTTTTGTTTTAGTCTATTGGGACTTCATATTTTGTTTAAGCCTATTAGGGCTTCTTTAAGAGTATCAGGCTTATGGGCCATGCCCTATTTTGTGAAACATGTTAAGCGCTGCCATGATATATATATGTGTTGCCGGCAGCCCGCTATTTGGAGTCGCGCCCAAAATTTGTCATAACAATTGAATAAATGATCAAGCAATTTAATAAATGATAATATTTCATTTTGTGTTTGTCAAGTTGGTGCCTTCCTAATAACTATTGCATATACTGCACACTTAATTCCACATAATATTCCAAAGAAATCCCAAGATGTTTTTGTTTTTTAAATGTTGCAGTTAGTTAAAAAAAAAGGACACAACTGTGATGTTGTAGAGGTTTTAATCACATTACACTTTGTAACAAAAAAATCATAAATGTTGAAG
This sequence comes from Cyrtodaria siliqua, assembly GCA_037043455.1. Taxonomy (NCBI): domain Eukaryota; kingdom Metazoa; phylum Mollusca; class Bivalvia; order Adapedonta; family Hiatellidae; genus Cyrtodaria; species Cyrtodaria siliqua. The sequence goes on from JAWPHD010000296.1 coordinate 42,267, forward strand.
TTCCTCTTTGAAAAATTGAGCCAGTTCAGTACTGTATTTAACGTAAAGAGTTTACGAAATGTTGCATCCTAAATTTGCTGACATGCTTGAGCCAAATAACGAAACTGTGAAGGAATACTATTTGCTGTGTTATAAGTTGTTTTAGCCTTTTTTCCCGAAAGTAAAGGTCTTACGTAGTCATGTACCATTCGATTAATAGCAGCATATTGTACATACAATATATAGCGGAAATTCCCGAGTTGATTTTCTTTTTCGTTTCATTATATTTGCAATCCTTTTGGATACAAAAGTAAATGCCCAACAGGACGTTCAGCATTCACAGTACGCAGATAACGAAAGCCGATTTTTAACAATTATGATATTACAATTATATTTAAAGTTGAGGTGCGAGTCTTCACATACATAAAAGGGCTAAATTTTAGCGCTGAAGACAGGATTATAGCGAGGTTGTGTACACAAGAAATCGATTTTAGCTAACCATTAGGTCCAATTGCCTACTGACCATTTCAAGTCGGTAACTCTGTCTTCAATACTCTTTGTCTTGTGTATTGTCCTGTTTATTGTATATTGTATCTTTGTGCTACATTGCGGACCTACAGTGCCATTACGTTTGGGTGCTGTGGTTTATATAGGACCATTTGCACTCATTCTCACAATGTCTTATACCATCAGACGCAAAAGGACTCAGGTTCCAGGGATTAAGACATTTTCCTATTGTTATGGCTTGACTCTCCATCAGGCTGTCCTCTTACAAATTTGGCGCTACATACAGAGTTATAACATAAATGCAGAGAGAGATAATCATGTATATATGAATGTAAATAACTAGAAAATCACTGAAAATGTACTTTTGAGAAGAAGAATAAAACATTAAGCGCTCATTAAATATAAACATCAAATGATACAGCGTCCTCTAAGAGGTCTTTGAAAACGTCATCATAAAGCCCCCAATACTTCTCGACAAACTGTAAATGGGTCTACCACTTAAGATGGTATTTCAAAACGTCGTTAAAAAAATGTATTTCTTTTGCAGCTTCTTTGTCTAAAATTAGTATTAAAGCGAGCATGGCTAGTTCTCTTACAAAATTTGTAACGCAGGTCACCACATAAATCCGTTGATACACATTGTCGCAAGATTGTATTTACATATTACTTTTATATTGCAAAGGTCGACACTATTTCGATAATGAAAAGGTTGGCATTTGGTATAGGTACTTAGAAGATAATATTAACGTCGATGGGGTAGTGCTTAAGCTACGCAAATGTTATGAAAACCCCACTATGACCACTATATACTCTTGGGAAAACAAAGTTGAAAAACATATACTACAGAACTTAAAATAGCTCTAGGAATATATGTGTCCTTGTTGCTAATATTCGACATATGTATACATTCCTAATCATGTACTTTTAGCAGAGAATCAAGATTGCGTGAGGTGTTATTACTTGCTTCTAAGACATCTGCTTAGATATCAGGTGAAAGGCCAGACATAACGTCGTTTTCGTAACAATATAAAAGTAACTCTTCGACAAGGGATGCACTGTTAGTGTTTTTTTTACAAAATTACTCAAACGAGTCTCCTATAACCAGTAAGGAGAGAATGACAAAAACTGTATCTAGTAACTTTTAATTGTAGTCAATGTTTTACCAAGAGTGTTTTACAATTAGATTTGCACCACATCGCTATCTTAATTTAATAATAATAGACAGTTTATAATGTGTATGTACTCAATTAAATATACGCCTAGGAGGTTTGTTTAATTCAAGTCTATTTATTTTATGTGCTTTTGTAATTGCTTTTTCCGCTTAATTAAAACGCGTCCTGCCATAAAAGCAAATACTCAGCAAAACATATCAAACGTCTAGAAATGTGTCTTCTTTTATTCTGCACATCCACTGTAAAACAAACAAGTAGAATGGTTAATGTTTTTTTAATCCAACAGTGTCCCAATGGTTTGTAGAAATGTATTGAAAAAAAAACACATTTATATTGCTATGTTATGTTTTTCCTAAAGTAAATAAACAGCGGTAATTAAAACTGCTAAGAATATATACAATGCTATACATTGTTGTAAAAAGAGAACAAACATGCAAAATTTGAAATAGAAATCATTTATATTTAGCTAGAGTTATTTCCCTTTAAGAAAATCAATAAATAAAGTGCTTTTAGGACAGCACGGAATGTGTCTTGCTTTTGGGGAGACAATTAGGAACATTAGACAACAGTGTCGTGTGCTAATTTGAACTCAGGGAATTAGCTACCCAATTAAATCGTACCTCAAATACGAGAGTTTAGTAATTAGTTTGCGAGTTACTGTGGTTAAATTATATGTGATAAGGTTTATGTACAATTTTTTGTAAATTAAAACCTTTTTTTTTATATCTTTTACGCGTTCTACAAATGATTTGCTACGAACTAAACGGGCCAACCGCGTGGAATCGTGCTTTCTGACAAATCTGAAGAGTGTTATAAACAGCTATAGAGTATATTTACAACTATTAGAGTTACATACAACGAACGCAATTATTTAAAAATGTGGTTTATTTATTGAAGGTAATGTTGATCAACGTATTTCTGTTTGGTTTCCATTGAGATTGTTTTAATAATGTAATACATCACAATGAAGGTTCCATGTTCACCGTCATAATGCATGCCATCTTCGGGATGACTCAAGTTTTTGTACATTTTAATGAATGAATGAATGAATGAATGAATGAATGGTGTTTTACGGCACGTCGACACATAAATAGGTCATATTGTGCGCAAAACTGATAAATGATGAAGAAATGAAGGATTAATTAAAAAAGTAATGTAAATATATAAAGATAAAACTATTTAAAAGTAAGGGATGATATGGTAGTAATATAAACTATATATGTAAATCAACAAATGCCCGAAAACGGGTATATAAAGAAGTAAATATATACAAGAACATATTATAATGACTTATATAGTCTGACTTCCTTCAGGAAATCTAAAACTAGACTAAAATCTGTAGTATTAAATAACTCGGTCATTGTATTAACATTGTAGTACCTTTGACGCATAGGATCAAAGTCTACACATTCCAGCAATATGTGTTTGACCGTTAACGGTGCAAAGCAGTGTATACATTCTGGTAATTGCTCACCTTGTAATAAATATGAATGAGTATAACGTGTATGCCCTATCCTGCACCGGGCTAGGACAACTTCCTCTCGACGAATGGGTCTACTAGAAGAACGCCATTCTCCGAGTAACGGTTTATTGTTAACTGACAAATCCCAAGCGGCTTGCCAAGAGTTACGAATATATGTGTTAATACAACTTTTAAAATCAGTATAAGGTAATTTGGTATTAGATATATGTAAACATAATGCTGCCTTAGCAGCACTATCAGCTCTATCATTACCACGTAGTCCTACATGGCTTGGAAGCCAGCAGAAAATATTGAGTTCTGATCAACCAGGGGCTAGAGGGTGTGAACGGTAGCAAGCACTTTTCTCTACCGTTCATGAACAGTCTCAATTAAACCGAGACTGCAATATTTTTTTGTATTTACCGTGTTCGATGATTTCCAAATTTCTCCTTTGATACTTTTTTTTCTCACTTATATTGCCTATTAACGCTGCCTTGTTGGTTAGAGATTATAACCTACCGGAGATATATTTATTTACACTGTCCCGTGTATTGGGATGACAATAGGGTAAGAGTTAGCTTTGATACACCCTTAGACTGGTATCAGTCTATAAATTAGAATATAAATAATAAAATTAGACAAATTAAAAAATAAAATATTACTCTGCATAAAAATGAATTTATTTCAAACTCTGTTTCTCTCCACTGCTGAATTTTTAATGTTGAGATAAGATTATACAAGTTATAAGTGGAGATATTTGCCTCTTTCGGTGCTAAGGAAATTCTATAATGATAGTTAAAAGGTTATAGTTAAAATAGTATAATATTAAGGACTGATGCCAGTCTAGTACACCCTATAACCTGGTTTAACCCCAGACCACCCCCCCCCCCCCCCCACCCCCACCCAGTGGCCTTTTTTGCCACTGACCGTTCCAAGGCGGTAGCCCTATTATCAACCCTGGTGTGTTTGTGATGTCTTACATATTTACTTTGATATTTCGGCAGTGTGACGTGCATTCTCATTTTTGTGTCTTCTGCATTAAACGCAATCTAATGAAACAAGGGACTGCATGTCTTTCTTTGTTAATAGAATCATTATAAGATTTAAAGAAAACATGAAAACGAAAACAATTACGCTATCAATGAATTATCATTAGGCTTAAGAAAGAGAATCGTAACTATTTTATTTTTTTAATTCGATGATGCGCAATCGCAAATCCCCACGCGTTCTTCATACAGGTCAATTTGGTAAACAAATATATGGTCGGGGTGACCATATATTTGACTTTGACGTTGCATCCAAATCTAGAGATAACACATTTTGTGTTTATTAGTCTTTGATACTCAGAACACACATAGTGCTAGTTATGTTATTCTGTGTGTATACTCAGTACTTTTAAAAACGGAGAAAATAAATAGATTTTCGATTATTTTCAGTCCGCTGTTGTTTTGTTCAAATCAACATTGTATTTTAAGTTTATACACAAGTCTCTTTGTCCAAAAGGTTACATAATTTATGGTTGCATAATAATAAACAGTTGCATAAGATTTGCTCAGCTTCTTTCAGTTAAAAAACATTTTGCACGAGGACTTCAATGCCACTCTAGAAATTACAAAAAAGCAAGCCAAGTGTAGCGTTCTTAAATGTACTGAGTGTATGACACAGTAATCGAATACTAATCAAATAATACCCATCATCATAACATTTAATTTGAGGAAAATATAGTTGACACAAATTACCTCCCACTCCCATACCACTTTGACACACCTCGTAAGTTGGATAAAGTACAGCTGAAGGCGGCGCTAGAGAGTGTGAGAAGTGTTGCATCTTATATTACCTCTCATGTCCATACTCAGTAAAACTCAGTCTGATATGTTCTGCCTTAGTTATATATAGTGTATTGTAGCTGTTGGCCTATTTAGGCCCTTTGGTGGGGGGATGACAAAACTAATGTTGTTCTTGCTCTTAATTGTTTAACCTGTATATAAATCTAGGGGTAACACCGTTTGTATTGATTGTTTTTTGATACTAAATATAAAAAAAAGTAGTACAATGTACTGTATAATGTTTTAAGTTATTCTGTATGTATGATGTGTCTGGGTAGTATGTGCCCAATAACATGGCCACCACAAAGAATTGTTCGACGTTTGCGAAAGACGTTCACCGTTAAACATTACTATACTGAGCGTTGGTGTTTGATTCTCATTTTAAATTCTCACCGAATCCTTTGCGACTTTAATCAGCATGTACTTTTCCATATGAAACTAGGTACATCTACAGGAATTTTGAGGGCGTCTTTGTAGCACATTTTTACAGTCAGAACTGTTAGCATGTTCAATTTTCAGATTTATGTAGTGTTCTACATGTATGCAATCTTGTAACATACTTGTTATTGAACCTGAGGAATTGCATTGCCTTATGGCATTTAGGTCAGAAACCCATAGTAATGGTTTGACATTTCCCCTAGACAGGTTGATTAGGTCTATCGATCACTATTGGTTAAGAACTGCTAAAACAAATTTACTTCAGCTCTCACGTGAATGTGTTCCTATGTTCAGGACACTATTCAATAGGGGCCCAAAGGCATTACAAAAATACATTCTTTAAGGCACAGAAGGCAACCTGAAAGAGTACAATTATATCGGAAAACCTCATAATGGGATTCAGTTTCATATGATATTTGCACACGCAAGAAGGTCATTAAATGAAAATATGGTGTCTAGTTGTTTAGATATTAGCTGACAGGTCACACAGGTGGCCTACGCAGGTGGCCTATGAGAAAGTGTTTAGTCTCTTTCCTACAACCTACATCAATTACAGTCAGGAATAGTAATGGGTTGACGCTTCCCCAAGAGTATTTCATTATGTCAGTTGATTGCTGTATTTACTGGTTCAGAAATTCTAAGAAATATTTACTAGCTTAAATCTCACATTTGTTCCAATGTTCAGGGCCCCAATTAAATAGAGGACCTGTTATTACAAAACAAAATGCATACTTAAAGGGACTGGAGGCAATCTGAAATTAACAACCAATATACTTCAAGACCGCCTGTAGTCTGATATTTTAGGGCTGGCGTGGCGCAGTCGGTTGCGCAGCGGATTTGTAACCGGAGCCCCCGGATTCAATCCTCCTCGGTGCCACTGAGTTTCGTCGGTGTGTTCCTGGGCAAGACAATTTCCCTTAGTCTCGTCCATCGGATGGGGAAGTAAACCAGGCGGTCCCGTGTAATCGGTCTATCCTCCGAGCACGTTAAAAAAAACATAGGAATATATTTGATAATAAGAGTAGGGCACGGTTCCCGGATTCCTATGTATCCTTCCCCGCTCTCTAGGGCGGCTCTAAATAACCTATACTGTGTTGATGAGCCGTTAAACAACATGCAATTCAATTCAATTCTAGTCTGTATTAATATAACTACACGTAGATTATATTCCTTTTAAAGCTGTGAATATTAATCGGGCCTCCAGTTATATAGACATGGGCGTATCAAGTAATGAACATATTTTTAAACAACTAGTCCTAATTAAAGCTACTATAGCTGTACATGTATATAAGACTAGTGGGCGTGTATATAAGACTAGTGGGCGTGTATATAAGTCCAGTGGGCGTGTACCTAAAGCAAATGGGAGAGTTCTAACGCTTGGTTGGAAAACCGTATACAAGGCAGTTTTATAATAGAAAGTATACATATGTTTATAGGGTGGGGATCCCAACGGTTTCCAAGTTATGACCCTATGGGCTATGAACGCAAATGCTGTTTGGAAGGTGGTATACATTTGTTCATGCCCGGTAAGTATATATATATATGCCCGGTAAGTATATATATATGGTTATAAGGTGGGATCTCAACAGGGGTTATGTCCATAGGGGTGGGGATAGAATCCAGGGCCGATGCTGGTTGGATGATTGTATCCGTCTGTTCAAGCCCAGTAAGTGTACGAGAGGTGTTCAACTTATAACGTAACACTTTTGTTTAAGATGCTATTTTTCAGCGGAAGTGATTATCATAAAAAATGCGTTATTTAATTATGTGAAACTGTTATTTAGAACGTATACATTTAGAAATAATCTCCAATTTCAGGCGGTTCGTTTTAAATTACATTTTGAATTAGGTGCATGCCATTACGTGGTCCAAGTATTAACTGTCATACCCCATCCAACCCCTTCTCCAAGAATGGAAAACGGGGTTAGCTGGGGTATGAAATAAAACCTTAATTTCGGCTTAAAAAGTTTGCATATTGTAAATGTAGAACATTTAATAGGTAATTTTTGCAGAAAAAAATGTTTTGAAACGTGTTTTATTGTCGAAATATTCATTATAAAATCCTGCTATTATAAGCTTTCCCATCGCTTAATGGAATTAAGACGGAACCACGAAATGCTCTTTTCCAATTTTAAGCCTATATATTTCTACTGCGGTAGAGTTTTACCATAAACCAAATAATTCCACAAAATCCATATCATAATTGTTTAAAACTGTGTTCGCAATTTAAATGTGATCGTATGTTTTATTTTAAGACAAAAAGATAAATGTTGAATTAAAAGTTCGAATTTTATCGCAATATTAAGAAATAAAAATATGATAGAACAGTCTGCTGGTATGTTAACGATGATTTTATACATTAACCAAAATAAGCATTTTATTCATATTTTGTACGACAAAAAATGGATAGTTATTTTTGCAATATTATCACATACCATATAAAGATATTTTTGGTCATAATTTTCTTTTTTATATCATTATTTGCAAATGTGTGTTTTTTGCCCCTAAATCTTAAGTTATATACCTTTTCTTTCTTTTCCTATAAGAAAGTAATGAAACATTTTATATAGAGTATCATAACAAAGCCTGCAGCTAATGTTTCGAACTAGAAGTTTTAAAATATTCAGTTTTCAAGGTCAAATATCATGTTAATTTTCGTTGAAAACTTGAAAACCGACGATTAGCAAAAAAAATGCACGTTTACCTTCATACATGGGCATATTAGACTACTATAACCTTAAACGACAATTTACAAGCATTTTTTTTATTGTATTGCAGTTATTTTTATATTTGAAGATTTTTGCTTCAAAACATCATTCTCTATCCTTATTCAAAAATACGGATGCAGCAAAATTAGGAAGCACATAAAAGTTCATGTCATAATGTTTTATATCGAAGGAATCATTAGACTTGACATTAAAATAAACATATTTGACGAGAATGTCAATATATTTGATACAGTTACAAAATGAAAGTGTTACAAGTTATAAGTTGAACACACTCGTATATGGTTATTGTGTGAAGATCTGAACGGTTTCCAATTGATGACCCATGGGTATGTCCGCAGGTAAGGGGATGGATACAAGGGCCGATACGGTTGGATGGTTGTATCCGTCTGTTCATGCCCAGTAAGTGTATAACTGTGATTTCTAAGTAGAAAATAACTTAAGGTTTTTCCCTATATAGTCTGTGTAAACCATGTGACCCCTGGTTTTTTTTTACCCCATGTATATAATGTACAAAGGATAACGTATACAATGCTATGGTGGCATATTTCTGCCACGATATAGCTAGATAATTTATCGCGTATTGTTCGCGATAATGTTACTCTTTCCTCTTTATTTTCAACAATTTTATCTAACAAAACTTGCTGAGATACTGCCCTCTTCTGCAATCACGTTAGCACAATAGTTAACGCGGTAAGAATTATCTTAAACATTTGAAATTTTGTTTTCGTAATAATTATGACTATTTATCAGAAATTCACGTTACTATCGCGTAAATATTTATAGTTAACTCAATAACATTATTTATCGCGAAACCAGAACTATCATGATCAGTAGTATCGCGGCATTGAACAAGATAGCTGAGAGATTTTCGTGAAAATTCAATTACTATTTCGAAGAAAGCATGATACAGTATCGTGATAATTCTCTTAAACCAGAATCATGATGACAGAAGTGGGCATTAGCCTGGCATATAACATGATAACTTAAAGAATTTGAGATAATTTTTTCTTACACATTTTATAAGATTGTCTCGAAAATTCATTATTATCTCGAAAAATACATGGTATTATCTCGAAATAATCATGATAATTATCTAGCTATCTCGTGGCAGAAATATGCCATCATACAATGCTAACAGTATATCGATAAAAAGTAATGTTATTGATCAACTGATTGGATTAGCCCTGTGCTAAAGAATAGTCATTGTCAATCCGAAAGTCATGGGTTCGGATCTCGCATAGTCTATATTTGTGTGTGTATTTTTGATGTTACTTTGTCGATCGCAAAGAAATGAAAAGGGTTCACTATAAAACTGCCTTATATACGGATTTCCATACATGTTCCACGAGCTTGTTTTTGGTATAAAATCAAGCATTACACCTCTCCCATTTGCTTTAGGTAAACGCCCACAAGCCTTATATATAGCTATAGTAAACGCCCACAAGCCTTATATATAGCTATAGCAGCTTCAAAGACATTCCATCAGTCTATAAAAAATTCTACTACCGTAATTATAAAACGTTGCATAAAACTAACCGTGGTCAGCTTCCTTTGCACCGGAAATACAAAGTCATTTTGAAAACGGATGAGGCCCCGCATGTTTTGAGTTAGAAAACATATAATATTTTCAATGTTCTTTATTTTCAATGATGTTTAAACGTCCACTGCTTGCATTTACATGTATAAACTGTGGTGTTCGGCGTTTTTAACTAATACAGGAAGTTAGTTTGTATACACATTTGATGCAACTCCATTTCAAATCCACTTTTAATTCAAAGCTCCAGTTTTGGTGTTTAGCCTGGCTGGTTAAAGCCAGTTATAGTGTGTCTATAGAGTTTGAATTCTCAAATAGCTAATTTAAACATGTTAAGAAACATATAATTTACGTATTATTCACATACACGAGGGCATACATGGTTTTAACTGGTTTTAACTTACATGTAAAGGTTTGGTTGATAATGGTTTAAGGATTATGTCCCCTGGTACAAAAGTAAGATTCAAAGTTGGATATCTCAAACACTTTTGCATATTTTTCCATGATACTTGCAGTACCTCATCTCATTATCCTAGTTAGAAACATAAACATGGTTTCAAAACTGAAATAATATAAACAAAGAGGTTTTAATAGGGCACTTCAAAGTGAATCCAACAGGAATTAGAACTCAACAGTATAAATCTAATTTTACAATAAAAGTTGCACTTTGTTACCTTGATATCCTTAGCTAGCTGATGTTATCAATCAAAATCTTAAATAATCCTGTCAAAGTTGTTTTTAAAGAAACAAAATCTATGTTCGTAATCAATGCGGAGATTAAATGCATACATACTTTATTTATATACCTGGTCATGGTATTTGATTGGTCACTACTTGTACACATTATATGATACTCATATTTGTTTAAACGTATTTTTGAAAGCCACTATGAGTAAAATATTCAAATACTTAGCTTTGGAACATACTGACTTCCGTTTGTATATCGAGACTGTGTACATTACATGCAACACATTTGATGCATCTCCATTTCAAATCCAGATTTGCATGATTCAGTGTCTCGTTAGAATGTTTCTTAACGACTTATCATTATGATGTAATATAATCATAAGCCGGTAGTGTTTCAAGACACCATTAGTCGCACGTAACATTACTGTTTGTCATGCTACAGACATATAAAAATATAACTGATAGCTCGTTATATGGACTTTCTGGTATCGCGTTTATTTTGTTTTGCTTTAATATGGTACTATACTAAAGTAAACAGGAAACGCAGCTCGGAAATCTCCACTACACTATTCAATGTATATACTGTACACTTAATCAATATGTGTACTGTACATTAATTTCACGTACTATTCCAGGGAAATCCCTAAATGTTTCGCAAAAACAAAAAAAAAGAGGCAGATAGTTATAGAAAAACACAACTGTGCTGTTGTAGATTTTTTCATCACAGTACCTTTGTCACAAGAAATTCAAACATTTTGAAATTTCCGCTTCGAACATTTGTGCCATTTCAGTATTATATTTAATATAATATAAAGAGATTGCAAAATGTTACATATTAAAGACACATTTCCCAACGCTACTTGGTCGTTGAAAAAGCATGAGAAGCTTGAATATTTACAGCCAGCACGCTTCATGGCTGATCAACTCAGGTATATAAATTGAGGCCCGCTCTTAGTTTTTTATTTGTAGAGCATTGCTATATTGAGGGTAAGAATATCCTAACAACACTTTGTAATTTACTTTAATGAAGAAATATATGTTCATAATTTAGCTTTTGAATACAAAACTTATCTGGTATTTCTTAATTGTTTTTAGACCAAAAATCAGAGCACAACACAATAAATATACAACATTCTTTCATGTGTTATTATGTGTCACAAATGCTTTATTGGGTGGGCCTCATAAACTGAAGAAAAATTGAATATCACACTTTGCTCATGAAATTGTATGGCTAACAGTGATTTACAGTTACCTATAGAAATTCTCTCCACACACCCCCCCGCCCCCCCCCCACACACCCCCCCCCCCCCCCCACACCGCCCCCGCCAATACAATAGGCTCTAAATATGTATTTAAGTTTGCTCACTCCCCCCCACCCCCCAATACAATAGGCTCGAAATATGTCTTTAAGTTTGCTCACCCCCACCCCCACCCCCCCCCCCCCCCAAACCACCCAAATACAATAGGCTCGAAATATGTCTTTAAGTTTGCTCACCTGCTTGAGCCAAACGCGTATGTCTTTAAGTTTGCTCACCTGCTTGAGCCAAACGCGTATTCTATAAATATTGAAACTTTGAAGGGATACCATTTGGTGTGTTATGTGTGGTTTTCGTCTTTTTCCGAAAGGAAAGGTCTAATGTAGCCATGTACCATTCGATTAACAGCAGCATATTATAAATACAATATACCGTCATCGGAAAGTCCTGCGTTGCGTTTATTTTTTCCTTTAGTACATGTGATGTACGTTTACACTGCAGTATTGATAGCATGTGTGCTAAACATCGCAAAGACGGAAGACGGAAGTGATATGTTTTCTTACACTAAAAGGATGTTGTGTCGAGCAAATGATTGATGAAGTAAACTTTTTCCAAAGGGTTTTTATATTCATTTATTCGTATTTAGGATTGTCGTGTATTGTATAGGGCATTGGATTTCACTTTTGTCGTGAGAAAAGGTTTAATGCAAAACCATATTGTAACTGATTTTCAGAAAAGTTTTCATTTATGTTTCGATAAGAACAGAAATAATTCAAATGTTTATGATTAAGATATTTAAGAAATACAGATTTACAATAGTTTGGCGTTTTACAATTTGAATATTATGTGGATGCATTTGTTTCTGTGCGAAACTACTATGAATATCATGTTGAGCAGTTGTAGAAAAAACAACAGAATCTTTATAGAAAAACTTACAGAAAATGTACTTTGAGGCAGCAAGTCTTTAATTTAAGGACCTATTTCCCAACGCTACCTGGTCATTGAAAAGGCAGGGAAAGGTTGCTTATTTACTGCTAACATAGTACTACATGACCAAATCTCAGGTATATTTTATTAGATTACGGCCCGAATATTGTTGTTTTTTCTCTGAATAGCATTCTAATATTGAATAGTGTCTAGGGTATAGTAGTATATAATACTTTGTACTTTACTTTTTCGAAGAGTTTCAGGTTAGTTTGATTAAATAGAAAAAACTGTGTTGATAATTCGTTATTGTTTTAGAACAAAAATACAACCAAAGCATAACCCATGAAAAACCTGTTTTATGTATTATTATGTAGACTTCATACAAAAGCTTTATTGGGAGTGTCTCATCATCTAATATAATTGCATGGCCGAGCACGACACATACGAAATAATGCAGTCTCCGTTTGATTGAGATAATGAAATATGCTAGCTACCGCTCACGCCCTCTAGCCCCGGGTTGAGCAGAACTCAGTATTCATAAAAATCAACAGTACACAATTTTAACTATCCCGAAGATGGCGAGCACATGGCGGTGGATATAGCAATATTTGTAACTTTATGTCATCCCCTATATCCAGCGGCGTATGGTCCCAGGATCTAATAAAATTGTATGCACCGAAGAGCGAAATAGACAAAAAGGAATTTAGTTGGGAGCAGCGGTCATGAAGCCTGCGTATCACAAGTAACAGCCAAAAGACTAAATTAAAAAGCAGACAACATATCCTATGAGTGGTTAAACAATACCCAGAGCCTTTTATCGGCCGGAGTAGGGAACCACCGAATCGAAAATTAAGTAAGAAAACAAAAGAAATTGAAAATGTACCACCGATCACTAAATGTAAGTATAGGGCTCAGCGATCTCCAAAGATCGAATGAATAACAGTACTGATTGCAAGCGCGTTGTTTTTATAAATATTTTGTTCTCTGCCATAGTTCAGTATAATGTTATATGTTAGACTTAATATACGCCAAGCAGTTTGAAGCTACAAACAATATACTGGCTGTAAATCATGAATATCAATGAGTTACAATGGAAGTAGTTCATTAAGTGTACTACGAGTATTACGAGTATTACTGAACATTCATACCCCATCCAACCACTTCTCCACGAAGAGAAATTGGGGTCGGCTGGGGTATGAAATATAACCTGCATTTCAGCTTAAAATGTTGTATATTGTAAAATTAAAACATTAAATAGGTAATTTTAAGCAGGTTATCCCTTCTTTGTTTTTAAACATGTTTTATTGTCGAAATACCCGTTATGAAATTAATGGAACTAAGGCGGGACAACGTAATGTTCAATTCGTAAAGTCGGTATACAAGCCAGAATTTTTTTTCTCGCCTTCGTACAGTTAACATCTATAAATAAACGGCTTCGGACGATATTTCATAAACAAAGATATTTTCTCGGAAGGGGATTTGAACCTGGGACCTTCAGTGTAAATAAAAGAACATCCCATCAAAGGAAATCTCTATCAATAAAATCCACATCCAGAGAAGTTAGGAAACGATATATAATGGTACCTGTTATTGTAAAAAGCATACTTCGCTCATACAGAAAAATACATTTGCATCAGATGACTGGGAAATAAATGAAGACCTTTTCACACATTTGCTTTAAATAGATACACAAAACACAGTGCAAAAACAGTTCATCTCTAAGAGCTTGAACAGAAAATGACTTGACAATTATTGATTTTTCTGTGGAATCACTGGTATTCCTAATTAATTGATCATACGAGGATGCTAAAATGGATTTAACAACCTTAATATCTCCGTTTGGAATTAGATTAATTGCATATGCATGTATCCATGGGAAGTAATACGATACTTACGCTTTGAATATGTCTTTACAGACCAAGGAATAGCATGACAACTCTCTAAAGTTCTTTGATCATCTTTATTTTATTTCACATTGAGCAGTTACATTCAATGAGATTTAGAATATTTTTTATTTCAATATTGTCCCTCCTTCATTACGTTTAATAAGAAACAAATTTGACCTAATTTATTATACTTATTTCGAAAGCCTCATTAAAAAAAACAGGTTTAGATAAATTTGCAAACAACAGTTTGCTATAGACAATGCCTGTTATACATTACATTTTATAAAAAAAAAATGCAATTTTAATCAGTTAAGTAGTTTCGCATTTAACAAATATATTGTATGACATAATTTAATTGAATTGGATTACGTAGTCGCACCAACAGCTAAGGTCAAATGGCGACTTTCCGGCTTCCACTGGTGGAGGAAGACATCAGGTACCACTCCGGGCAATGTTCGTGCACGAGCGGACACCTTGGTAGAATCACCGACGTTCCGCAAGCCAGCTGAATAGCTTCCTCACATAAAGGCATTATACCCAATGATCAATTTGTGGACATTCTTAGTCATTGTGATTCTTCAAGCAACATCGATAGATGAAGTGGTTTCAACTTATATTACCTCACCAGGACGCATACTCTCACGGATAGAACTTATAAAGGAGTACTTATATCAAGGATTCAAACACACGGAAATAGTATGACTTGTGTGACAGAATGTCTGTCCGTCACAGACAATTTAAACAAATTCTGAAACGCAACAAATTACGTAGTCATGTAAGAGAATTACCACACAAGTGTCTAGGATATAGAGCAATGTGGCAAAGGCTGGTCAGGGATCATGAAATGGAAGTTTAGCAAGCAACCGTATTAAAAACACTGAGAAACGTGGACGCAGAGTGTGATGATTTACGCAAAGCCGATTGTCGACGCAAAAGACTATTTTGCCCGTGGACCAAACTATATATGGCACGTTGATGGGTATGACAAGCTTAAGCCATTCGAATTTTGCATTCAGATGGGTTTAGCAGACGAATATTATGGTTAGACGTTGCCGCAACCAAAAAATAGCAAGGTCGTCTCCATTATACCTGAAAAATGGTTGAAGGAAGCTGTGTCGACTATTTCTGTGTGTTTGAATCCTTGATCTAAGTACTGCTTTATAAGTTCTAGTCGTGACAGTATGCGTCCTGGTGAGGGGAGATAAGTTGGAACTACCTCAGCTACCGATGCTACTTGAGGAATCACACTGACTCAAAATGTCACAAATAGATCATTGAGCATAATGCCACTTTTCTACTCAGTATCTGAAAAAGAGAGAGAAAACAGTGTTCAATACCTTCTTTTTTAAGACGTACATAATGGAATTGTATTTAAAGGTTAAACTTCATAGAAGGCGTATTCTACCTTGTACATGTACATATATAAAACGACCACGTCACCTTGAACGTTAGCATCCACTACGGACTTTTAACTGAAGCTGCTGGAGCAGTATGTATGTTACCTTTACTACCTATATGCACATGTATATATCAAACTACAAACCTTAAATAAGCCCAGTATAAGCATTACATTTACAGAGGAACACATTCCAGTACTTATCATTATTATTGAAATAAGACGTTTAAAGAAATGCTTCCTTGCAATACCGAGCTTTATTTTGTTTTTAGAATCGGATGACAAATTTATACTTTTTATATATCACTTATTGATCTGAAAAGTTGGCCTGCTTTTAGATCAGCAGTTAACATGCTAGTTTAATGATACCGGTGACAGGATAATTATTCCCAAAAACAAAATGCCTAGGTCTATTCACAAGACGTTGAACTTGAATTGGGTTTATCGGACCTCTAACAGCTTAGCTCATATGTAGCTGTCAACTAGAGAGAGGAAGAAAAGAGAGGGATACAGGATACTAAAGAATCCTTGCTCTTATATTTAAAATATGTACTCTGCGTGCTCTGAGGATAGGCAGATACATGGTGAAGGGGTCTTCTGATTAACGTATGTATCCAATGTATAACACAATGCGGGTTTTCGGGAGTTATACACAATAATAAATATGCATGGGGAAAGGGTAGTTTCACTATAAAACAATAATAATAGACCTACTCACATGTAACTGTCTTCTGCCTGGCCAGTCTATGCGTAGTCTGAAGTTTCTTACCGCGAGTCGCAACAAGTCATAAGTGTTAAGTGTTAAGTATTAAGTAATAAGTTTTAAGTGTTAAGTAATAAGTGTTAAATCTTAAGTAATAAGTGTTAAGTGCTAAGTTTAAATGTCCCTCCAGGTCTTCCGTAGCGTGGCTGGGTGGGAGTCCTACCCATCTGCATGTGATAGTGTGTTTGTGAGATTGCAGTGGTTGTATTCTACCCCGGCAACCACATGGGGACAATATCTGAATAAATGTATTATACAATCATTTTCAGAATAAAAAGTGAGTTAAAATAGTTTCGCGTTCAGCCCGCGATTTAATTATTATATACTTATATAACAGTAATTAAATTTCTATTGAATATAATTATATGCTTCTCTGTAAATAATATATTACGTTTATTCTCTCTAGATCTATATATTGCATTTAGTGCAAGCAATAAACAATGCAAAAATAAAACAAAGGCATAACAGTAAGGTGATATTATTTAATTTATTTCATGACATATTAATTTAAATATTATTGGTTAAACTAGTGTTCAACTAATTAAATGTGACATCAGTTGCATAACTTATAGATAACAAGGCAATGTGTATATTGTTGTACTTAACACTAAGCTGTTATGTCACTATGGGACATAATATCTGTATTGTCAGCGTCATTATGCATGTAACATACTTAAATTATCAGAAGTAGAAAACTGAGTTATGAGACTTTCTGAGCGGGAAAGACGTTGGAATTGGTATATAGTGGACGTGTATCGGATACATTGGTATATAGTGGACGTGTATCGGATACGTTGGTATATAGTGGACGTGTATCGGATACGTTGGTATATAGTGGACGTGTATCGGATACAGGTATATAGTGGACGTGTATCGGATACGTTGGTATATAGTGGACGTGTATCGGATACGTTGGTATATAGTGGACGTGTATCGGATACATTGGTATATAGTGGACGTGTATCGGATACGTTGGTATATAGTGGACGTGTATCGGATACATTGGTATATAGTGGACGTGTATCGGATACATTGGTATATAGTGGACGTGTATCGGATACGTTGGTATATAGTGGACGTGTATCGGATACGTTGGTATATAGTGGACGTGTATCGGATACATTGGTATATAGTGGACGTGTATCGGATACATTGGTATATAGTGGACGTGTATCGGATACATTGGAATATAGTGGACGTGTATCGGATACATTGGTATGTAGTGGACGTGTATCGGATACATTGGAATATAGTGGACGTGTATCGGATACATTGGTATATAGTGGACGTGTATCGGATACATTGGTATATAGTGGACGTGTATCGGATACATTGGTATATAGTGGACGTGTATCGGATACGTTGGTATATAGTGGACGTGTATCGGATACATTGGTATATAGTGGACGTGTATCGGATACATTGGTATATAGTGGACGTGTATCGGATACATTGGTATATAGTGGACGTGTATCGGATACATTGGTATATAGTGGACGTGTATCGGATACATTGGTATATAGTGGACGTGTATCGGATACATTGGTATATAGTGGACGTGTATCGGATACATTGGAATATAGTGGACGTGTATCGGATACATTGGTATATAGTGGACGTGTATCGGATACATTGGTATATAGTGGACGTGTATCGGATACATTGGAATATAGTGGACGTGTATCGGATACATTGGTATATAGTGGACGTGTATCGGATACATTGGTATATAGTGGACGTGTATCCGATACATTGGTATATAGTGGACGTGTATCGGATACATTGGTATATAGTGGACGTGTATCGGATACATTGGTATATAGTGGACGTGTATCGGATACATTGGTATGTAGTGGACGTGTATCGGATACGTTGGTATATAGTGGACGTGTATCGGATACATTGGTATATAGTGGACGTGTATCCGATACATTGGTATATAGTGGACGTGTATCGGATACATTGGTATGTAGTGGACGTGTATCCGATACGTTGGTATATAGTGGACGTGTATCGGATACATTGGTATATAGTGGACGTGTATCGGATACAGGTATATAGTGGACGTGTATCGGATACATTGGTATATAGTGGACGTGTATCAGATACATTGGTATATAGTGGACGTGTATCCGATACATTGGTATATAGTGGACGTGTATCCGATACATTGGAATATAGTGGACGTGTATCCGATACATTGGTATATAGTGGACGTGTATCCGATACATTGGTATATAGTGGACGTGTATCCGATACATTGGTATATAGTGGACGTGTATCCGATACATTGGTATATAGTGGACGTGTATCCGATACATTGGTATATAGTGGACGTGTATCGGATACATTGGTATATAGTGGACGTGTATCGGATACATTGGTATATAGTGGACGTGTATCGGATACATTGGTATATAGTGGACGTGTATCGGATACATTGGTATATAGTGGACGTGTATCGGATACATTGGTATATAGTGGACGTGTATCGGATACGTTCACCTCACCGCTTATGAAAACCGACCATGATATATAACCTTACATGTGTTGAAAATGGCGTAAAACATCATACAAACAAGCAAATCTTAAGAAAACGGCTTTCAAGTCAAATCCAATGTTTACACTACTATATATCCTTTCTATGAAGCATGATACGATGTGGACGTAGAAGGCGCTAGCCCTATTGTCAACCCGTTTGTGTTTGTAATGGCACACACCTTGATTCCTTTTAACATTGTAATTTTTGTTTGTGTTGATGCATGTTTTGGATGCTGTTGTGCTTGTTGTTTTCAATAATAAAAAAAAAAATCCATGATAATCAAACCATCCCTTCGGATACTCTCTGCATTTATTGTGTAGCTAGTTGGCGTTGCGTGTCAATTTCATAAATATTTCAAAATTGACAAATGAACCGTTAATCTATTTTTTTCCAACGTCAGTAAACACCTCTTCTAGGATAAATTAAAAACATTATATGCTAATATGAATGTTCAACTTGCGAGAAATACATGAACTATTGCATAAAATAATAAGCTATCGTAGGTGCATAATTATTATTATTTATTTACAGGGGTAGAATTTAACTTTTTTACTCACTTGCTTTTTTTTGCGGGCGCATATATTTTCAACTCGCAAAAAATGCATTCTTACTTGCGCTTTTTCTCTTTAATAAAATACTTCTGTGCGTAACTTATATAATATTTACATGTACAGTACAGCTCACGCGAAACCCACACTTTACTCTTTCATGCCGAGTGAAGGGGCGTCCGTGGCCGAGTGGTTAACGTCTCTGACTTGAAATCACTTGCCCCTCACCGCTGTAGGTTCGATCCCTCAGGGGCCTAGGAATCTTAATGTGAGGAAGCTATCCAGCTGGCTTGCGGAACGTCGGTGGTTCTACCCAGGTGCCCGCCCGTGCACGAAGATTGCCCGGAGGGGCACCTGGGGTCTTCCTCCACCAATGGAAGCTGGAAAGTCGCCATATGACCTTAGCTGTTGGTGCGACTATAAAATCCAATTCAATCAATTCATGCCGAGTAATTTTATCATCCAAACTCCGCGTCATCCAAACTCCGCGTAAGCACGCGATTTGTAAATTCCTCACTCGGCATGAATTGATTGAAGTGGATTTTATAGTCGCACCAACTTTTCACGTAGCTGATTACCATGCCGAGTAGTTTTATTATCCAAACTCCGCGTAAGCACGCGATTTGTAAATTCCTCACTCGGCATGGTAATCAGCTACGTGAAAAGCTCTCGGCGTACTTACTTCGCGTAGACAAACTCGGAGTTCGCTGAGTCGAAACTGCACAGGTAAAAGGTGCAACTTTTTTTTATTGCAGTCATTTTAATGCATTATTATTCAATAACTTTAAAAAAATCGAAGCAGAAGACAATTTTACTTTTGTTTTGGGAAAATTCAAATGCCCAGATAATATATACTGGGTCACGATAGTTATATGGGGGTTCCTATTACCGGCTTTGCGGCGACTGAACATACAATTCAATTAGTAATTATTATACTGGAAATTAGAATTATATTTTTAATTAATCGTTAAGGAATTCCGGGTCTTAAACCCGTTGTTAGTGCCGCCTTGTTAAAAAGTACATACATGGCCAAGGATTATGGGTAGCCTAATTATGTCGGTTGAAGAGAACTGTGGCTTTTGGAACAGAAACGAAAAAAAAATTGTGATTAAATGCATTAAACGTTTGAAATACGTATGTGTTATATTTATCAGTCATGTCAACTTTGCAAAGATGCACTCGGTGTTTGTATTTTTCTGGCGATTGATTGCTTTTTCAAGCGCGATGTTGGACAAGTTGAAAAGTTGTCGGAAAATTCAGATTGTTCCCAATAATAAATCACCACAGGTTTATAAGATTGTGTTGGAAAAGACAATTAAATTATAACTACTTTTTAATTTTCCTGTTTCATTATTTGATCGCCTATGCTTATTTTGTACAGAAAAGGTGTACTCGCAGTTTAGTGGATACGAACATTTTAAAGTCCATCTAGAGAAAAATAAAGATACAGTAAAAAGTCTACTTTATGAGGACGCATGCAAAACCTTTATGTAAACAATTGTAAAAGCTTGTCAACACACAATGACTATATGTGTAAATGTAAATACAAGCATAAGAAATCAAATACCAACATTTTTACTCGTAAACTGTTCACCCAATCATTCAGACCATTACCAACTGACCTCTTCCTCTTTCCAAAAGTAGTTTACAGTTTTTCTCATTCAAACCAAGCTGATGACGGCTATATTTGTATGAAACTTATAATTATGGGTGAAGTGTTTCCGATGGATTGGTGAGTAGTACTTTAAGTGTACACCATTCGAGTTTTTCTACTGATCGGATTTGTGTCTGGTCGCTCAACAGGTCGAACACTGACGGTTCGGTCATCGTTATCTTTCGTCCATCTTAATTCCGAAATCGGGTCAGTGGTTTCCGGTCGAATTCGTCTTGAGTATCCTCTGTCATTATATGGTAATGATGGTTTAAAATCAAGCGGGGTACCATATACTCTTTGGTTGACACCGTTGATACCGTACATATCTTCGGGACGAATGATTTCATCGTTTTCGTCAACATAAACTGGCACATACTGAGTTGGTTGGTCGGGACGTGGTGGTGGTTGGGCTATATCTGGCACGGCGTGCACGTTAATCTCACCTCGTCTTGCGATGATTCTCACCATAGTTTTTTCAAACTGATGATATTTCTGAAAAAGGTTTCTAGTCAAATACTCCGGAATTTTAGGGAACCGCCCTGAATTATCTAGCAACTGTATTGCTGTCAGTTTTCCGCCGTATAGTATGCCTTCTATCGCAAAATCGCCAGTGTATCTGTCATTTTGTCTCGGTTGAGAGCCTTGGGAGCCTTGATTGCCAAACCCTGGAGGGGGTCCGGGCAAAATCTCCCCGTTAGGTCCGTAATAAATATGTTTCTCATTAGGGTCTGATGCAGGTGGTTGTTGCTGTGGCTGAACTGGTGGCTGATAAGGGGCAGGTGGCTGGGCTTGGATGGGTTGTACCTGTTTAGACAAAACAAATTATTTATTTCCATGTCGTAAACTGTTGATTTTTTTCCATATTATTATAATTAATAAGGCATGCAGGTAGGTAGTGTGGTACGGGGTGAGAAACCGATTCACTTCCACGTAGGAGTGTGATTATAGTGTTACCCCAATTGAGAGGGTGCAACCGTAGTAGTCGTTTGATATATTAGAGAAGAAAAAAAGTATAATGCCAGTTTCTAATAGTATGTCGAAAAGGGTGCTTTAAAGTTGAATGTTTCTTTGTTTGCTTTTTTAATTTCTCTTTGAACGTCGATTTTAAGATATACCTTTTGTTTCCCTTTAAATATATTAACTGACTGACATATCTAGCCATCACCTATTTAAATGTGAGGCTTATCCATTAGGAAATACAATTCAAATGTCCTCAGTTAGTATTGAACATGCATTTCTTGCATACCGGACAAGGATACCCGTCATTTTACCGGGGCTAGTTATTTCCATCTCACCCTAGGGTCAAGATAAAATTCACGCGCGTACCAACATCCGGTATGCAGGAAAACATGTAAAACGTTAGTAGCTGGCGGCGTCAACACAAACCATGTCTCTGATATACAAGAAAAAGAATCTATCATGGCTATTCGGTTAGGATAGGGAATACCAACTATCGGTATAAGTGTTACAAGAGCCTCGGTTCCGATAAAAACACTTAAACTCCCTACCTTCACCGAATACCCATGACAGATTCTTAATACGAAATAGGTTAAACCTATAGGGCGAGCACAGTTCATGTTTGATTGTGCGGTACATACCACCATAAGAGCCATGATTTTCACGTCTAGTGCAAGTCAACCTGTACGTGTCTTATGAATCGTGACATCCCACCCCCAACAAAAAAAATCAATTTGTGTGTGTGTGTGTGTGTGTGTGTGTATGTGTGTGTATTTCTAAGAATTTTAATCCGTCCGCCTATACGACAGGCGTCCTACCCGACGATTATAGGCACAATGGAGTCTGGACTTTTATCTGTGTGTTTGTGTGTGATGTGATGATATGTCTACTTGAAGCAGCGAACTCAATGGTTTCTTTATAGTGCTGCAACACTGGAATACCACGCCGTAGAAGACATGATACCCACCAGTCACATTATTCTGACACTGGTCAATCAGTCGTAGCACTACCCATTATTTGCTCGTCAGACAAGGGTTACAATTGACTACTCCATTTTTAAAGTCTTTGGTATCAGGAACGTGGGACTTGAACCCACGACCTCCCGAATGCAAGGCAGCGTCTAACCAGTACACCACAATGTTTCGGTCAAATTTCAATTCGTTCCCAGACAGGACAGATATGGCATGGAACGAACTTCGAACGGCTATCTAGTCATGATCCAGTCTGGATCGACATTGGCTGAATCACCAACCATCATAAAAGCTGCTACTACATCATTTAATAAATGGTGGTCCATTTTCAGAATATTAGTTAAATCAACTTAAGTTGAGTATGTCTGGGGATGGAGGACACCGGGTCCGACGTTTTTCATCAATATATTCTGAAAATGCACCAAATCCATCAAATGCTATGTAGAAAAGACGTTGGTTTGTTTCACCGTTCTTGATGTTTAGCACTAGCTGTGCTCAATTTATTAGTTTTTACATCTTTATTTTAAGAAACTGAGTGTCCTATTTGACCCTAATGTTTCTGTCGGTGGTAGAAAAAACAAAAATAGTGAAATGATAGAACAGAGACAAGCATAGATCGATTGAAGCAGAAGACAGGTAAAGTTTCCAAACCGTGTTTTCATCACCTTCAAATCTGAACTACTCCGTAGCATCAGACCAAACCGGATGACCGGTTACAGGTACACTGGCATAGGAACGTTTCATTTATATGGGGGTCCCGTGGCAATCTCAAACTTTGTTAAACGTAAAAAAAAAAAGGCGAAGCACCAATAGTGGTGCGAACGCCGGATTGCGAATTTAACATTATAACTGAAAAATCTGTGTGAAAATGGGGGATAGTCCAGGTAAAATACATGAGATAGTTAGGGTTATTTTCATGTAACATTTGTAATGATATTGAACAAGTGTCAAGTTTCAAAGCTTTTCGACCATTCATTTTTGAGAAATGAGGAAAAAACAAAAACTTGAACGAAAACTTCAAAACTCGTAGACGGACGGACGGATAGGCGGACAGATAGATGGAAATCGCCAAACTGTAAGCCTGGATTTGCTACGCAATCCAGCCACAAACAAATAAGAAAAACAATTCTGTTCATTATGGTTGAGTTTAAACCCGACAAATTTGCTATTATTTCGGGCGTTTGTTTAAGCCAAAGGTTTTTCAGCTATGTAAGTGAGTAATTTTAACAAAATGTAAATACATTATATATAATTGGAACTGGCAATTAAAAACACCTTAGTTTCGAAATTTGGTTAAGAAATAAATATTTTACAGCCATCAATTTAGATGAGGCTTTTTGTATGTAAATTCCTATCTATCTGTCTACATCCTGCATTACCCTCTTTCGGGTATTATGTACATCTGCCCTGTTGCTGGGACAACAAAACATTAGGAAACCTCAAATATAACTTCAGTTAGCCTCAATAGTTTGCTATCAATTTTGCAGGATGTCTTAATTTCGGTTTGCCCAACTCATTAAAACCATTTCTGGATAAAAGGTCGAAGCGCCCCAATATGCAACATAGGGTAAAACTACTTTTTGAACATCCCCTACCCACACACGCCAGTCAAATTATTGGGATCTCGGGAAGGAGGCTGTTCCTACCCCTGTCAGTGTGAGTAACATATTGGGGCCTAACCATCGTTTAGTCACTCTAGACCTGGTTTTGTTCTAAATACTAGTAGTTATATTTTTCTCTCTACTACCCCACTTAAATATGTTGTTAATGACATACTGTAAACTGTTCTACTTGGTTTTTAGTGTAAACAAAAATAATAATACATATATGGTATAGATAGAGCGTATGTATTATTTTTTTTACATTGAAAAGCAAGTAGAACAGTTGACAGTATGTCACTGAAAACATATGTAGTAGAGAAACAGGTGGGAAGAGGGGTAGTAGAGAGTAGGGGTGGGTAGTAGAAGGGGGTTGGGGTGAGGGGGACGGAGTGGGGTACTCGCCGTTTGCCTGTGACTGTGCGGTAAAAAATATGCGATGACGGAGTGGTTATATAGCTTACTTGCCTCTGGATATAGAAGTCTGGGGTTCGACTCCCGGAGGTTTACGTCTCGAGAATTGAAAACGCACTCCCTTAGATCTAGAACTTATTCGTGTCATTCTTCCTACGGATGTACCCCTGTGCAGGGAGAGACATGCCCTATTCAGGTTAAAAATCTTGCTGAACTTCTGTGCTTATCACAAAAAAAAACTGCAGGTAAACTCAACCACAGAAACGAAACTGTGATAATCAAAAGTATGTGTATAATACGTCAATAGTATTGGAAGAAAGAAAGAAAGAAAGAATAAATAAAGAAAGATGGATCGGTAATAAGCGCCTTGCTCACTAATTGTTTACTAACAGACCATACGTCATAATGTGATGACATACGATGATGACGTGAATCAATGACGTCTTGTCATTTTATTATAATTTCCGTAACATTCCGGAAATTGCCAGGATGTTCGGGTTTGGCACGAATGAAAACGGAATAACCTCGTCGATTTCCGTCAATGGCTTTCAATAGTGGACGATCCGAATACGGAAATCTGCGAAGAATTCTGACTGCATTTATGGTTTTACGGGAAAACGATATGGCGATAATGATAAATAAACAATTGAAAGATGTTTTGAACGGTAGTTATCAAATCATTTGTTTATACTAATCGGTTAGCAAGACATACATTTCTGCGACACGAAATCTACTTTTATTAAATTGTGAATTGAGTTGACGAATTTTGGCCAAGGTAACACTTTGGGCTACGCTTCCGGTTAATAGCCGTTTTGGCGACATAGGTAAAAATGCAATTTCATTGTCATTTTTGGATGTGTTCGAGAAAGGTTTTTAATGTTTTTTTCACCTCATTCTGCTTGGAACCACCATTCTTAATGATTTCTACGAATGCTTATCTTGTTAACTTCGTAACTAAATATGCTACTTTACGGTTGTAGTCGCCCATAAACTACCGTAAATGACCCAAGACTTTTCAAAAGGATGAATTGGTATGTTTACTTTTCGCCTGCATGATATCATAGGAGCTCGCTTGCGCTCGCGTCGCTTCGCGACGCAAATTGTGCTCGCTATAATCTTTATGTGTAAAGATAAAAGTCACGCGCGCACCAACATCCGATATGCAGGAGAACATGCAAAATGTTAGTAGTTGGCGGCGTCAACGCACAACATGTCTCTGATATGCAAGAAAAAGAATCTATCATGGGTATTCGGTTCAGATAGTGAATTCTTTGTATAATTATGCAATTAAATGTAGTAAAGTATTATTGGAACAAGATGAAATAATTCAGATGTTGAAATAAGGCATACTCGAATTAATATTTATGAACAACATTATTATTGTGTTTTGCATGTCCGATATTGTTATCTTTCTTCTTAAGAAAATGTTTTTTAAGTTATAAATTTGCGTTTTCTTGCAATCCATAAGCATTTTTAAAATGATTGTACAGCTAGATAATTAAAAAAAAGGCTAATGGATTGCAAGAAAATGCAAATGAGGTGTATCTGAATTGCAAATGGTATGCAAATGACAGCTAGCGGAATACATGTGTAGCGTACTTGAACGGTAATACATTAATGTCTTTCACAAAATCGCCCAAATGTCGCCACGAGCACTGTTAAAATCGGGATCATATCCTGATGTCGTGCCGATATTTGGACGGTGTTCTTGAATTACATCTCGCCAATATCTGTCCGACAACGAGATAACATGCTACCCGAATGAAGTGTTAGATAAAAACGTGTGGATACCAATGAGTAATTTACTTGACACTTTCTGCTGAAAATTAAATTGTGTCCAATTTCGAATAAACTTAATTTACTGTTGGTGCAGACGGAGATTTTTGCGCATGCATCCGTTGTGTCTCAACAGAAATGCGGGACTACTGCTCACGCCTCCAGTGTGTCTCAATAGAAAATAGCTAGTTTGCTATATACTATTTCCCTCATACCCTGAAACTTCGAGAAAAAACGGAAACTTGCAAACAAACTGTGAGTGTGACCAGGACCCGTTTATATTACACAGTCCCTGGTGTGACAGAATATATAGACAAAGGAAAAGTATAAGAAAATGAAAAAGCTGTTGTACATTTAATACTTTCATATTCTCCAGAAAAAAACACGTATTGTTTGTCTGCTATTCTCAAATGGATGAAAGTCTGTCAATATTTTTTTATTAATCTTGTCATATTGTATGCGCCATTACTTAGAGGTTAATATACGGCCGTGGTGTGCCTTTTGTCGATAAGATTATCGACAAAAGGCACACCACTAAAGCCCTCGGGCCATTACGGCACTAGGTGTGCCATTATCGACAAAAGGCACACTATGGCCGTATATTTGCCTTTTTATTACATACCTTACTATAAATGGAGAAGAAGAATAAGAACAAACAGTGCACCTTTATGACAAAATACGTCGACATGTTTACAAAACGGTGTACATTAAACATACAAGTAGCATAAGATGCACACACTTATTAGGCAAATAAATACATTACATTAACTTAATAATTTACGTTAAGTTACTTTTCTCACTTGTCCTTCGCTTTAATGATATATTTCAAAGCTTCAAACGATTATTTACTGGGCGTGAACATTGAAATTGCAGTTAGATTTCAACGTCCTCAGCCATAGCGCGCCAATATGACGTCTTTGTATTGCTTGCTGACGTTGACGTCTTCGCGTGCGGACAGTCTTTTGTTTCTGTGCCGATTTTCCATAATCCATAATGGCACGGTGTGCCGATTACGGATTTAGAAACAGGACAGATAATCATTGTTTTTCTACTAAAATGTGTTACTATTTATAGTAAGGTATGTAATAATGATTACTTAACCGTAATTCTAGTCCACGTGCCATTACTGACTCAGTAACCGTAATTCTAGTCCACACGTCATAGCTGACTTGGTAACTGTAATTCTAGTCTACGCGTCATAACTGACTACGTAACCGTAATTCTAGTCCACGCGCCATAACTGACTACATATTCGTAATTCTAGTCAACGTACCATTACTGACAACGTAACTGCAATTCTAGTCCACGTGCCATAACTGACTACGTAACTGTAATTCTAGTCCAGTCATAACTGAATATGTAACCGTATTTCTAGTCCCTGCGCCATTACTGACTACGTAACCGTCTTTAGTCCATGCGCCATTACTGACTAAGTGACCGTAATTCTAGTCCATAAGCAATAACTGACTCATAACAGTAATTCTATTCCATGCGCCATAACTGGCTCGTAACCGTAATTCTAGTCCACACCATAAGTGAATCGTAACCATAATTGTAGTCCACTAGCCATAACTGACTACGTAACCGTTATTCTAGTCCATGCGGCATAACTGACTCCATAACCGTAATTCTAGTCTATGAATCATAATTGACTATGTAACCATAATGCTAGTCCAAGCATCATCACTGACTACGTAACCATAATCCTAGTCCATGCGCCATAACTGACTACGTATTGATAATTCTAGTCAATGCGCCATTACTGACCATAACTGACTCATAACCGTAATTTTAGTCCACACTCCATTTCTGACTACGTAACCATAATTATGGTCCACGCGCCATTACTGACTATGTAACCGTAATTCTAGTCCACGCGCCATAAATGACTCGTAACCGTAATTCTAATCCACGCACCATTACTGACCAAGTAACCATAATTCTAGTCC
Source organism: Cyrtodaria siliqua (assembly GCA_037043455.1). Taxonomy (NCBI): domain Eukaryota; kingdom Metazoa; phylum Mollusca; class Bivalvia; order Adapedonta; family Hiatellidae; genus Cyrtodaria; species Cyrtodaria siliqua. The sequence goes on from JAWPHD010000296.1 coordinate 71,238, forward strand.
ATGCGCCATAACTGACTCGTAACCGTAATTCTAGTCCACACGCCGTTACTGACTACGTAACCATAAGTCTAGTCCAAGCGCCATTACTGACTACGTAACCGTAATTATAGTCCCAGATTGACATCATTCAAACGTCACCACAATTACTTTCACCTTCAACTGAGTACGTGTGCAAAGTGATTTGGTATTCGGCTGATTAAGACACGAAATATATCGTCTTTCAAGTCGGAATTCTTTTCCTGATGTTACGCGTTATATTTAAATATTGCGGGAGAAAAACTATAACTTAACCCCATAAACACGGACCTAATAACAAATATTATTAATATGTCTGTGCCTTAAATAACGTCATATTACAGTTTAGAATTGACACTGTATTGAATATATTAGATTTCAACTGGTTGTATATGGTGATGAGTATCCACAAATAATAAACAAAACTATTTATCTTTGCAATTCATTAGACACAATCACGTTTAAAAGGCCAGGTTCAGTTCAAGATTTTTCAAATGGAAATAATTCAAAAATATGATTTAGAGAGTAATGGTCTTTCTCAGATTTATTCTTGTATCATGCTTGAGTTATTTCCAAAGTTTCATTGTTGTATAACTAATACTTTGAAAATTATCCTTTATAACAGGCGCAGATTAAAGTTTTTTTTCAAAGGGAAATAATTAAAAAAGGTATGAATAAAAGAGTTATGTGCCTTTTTCAGATGTATTTATTGGATTTTCCAAAGTGTCACTGGTATAGAACTAGTATTTTGAAAAGTATTAGCCACACTCACTCGTAAAAGGCAAGCCGGTTAAAGTTCATATTAAACCTTTTTACAAAGGTAAATAATTGAAAGAATATGATTCAGAGCGTTATGGACCGTTTTCAGATGTATTCATTGGACAATGCTTAAGATTTGTACAAAGTTTCATTGGTACTAACAGTTAGTAATTAGCTAATAGTATTATTAAGTTATTAGCCGTACGTACGGGTTAAAGGCAAGGTTAAGTTTCAGCAGGGACTCATATACTATAGACGTGTCCTGATTTCAGGTTAAACCTTTTTTCAAAGGGAAATAATTCAAAACATATGAAAAAGTGAGTTATTGGCCTTTTATAGATGTATACTGATTTGCATTCCTGTAGACCTAATATTTTGACATTTATTATCATCAGTTATTAGCAAAACGTTAACGGACAGACAGGCAGAGAGACGGACAGACAGAGAAACAGACAGACGGACGCCACGAAATGATACGTCTCGTCTAAAGACGGGAGTATAAAGAATATGAATCAAAGAGTTATGGGCATATTTTCAAATGTATTCATTGTATCATGCCAACGATATGTACAAAGTTTCATTTGTGTCGATCTAATACGTTGAAAGTTATAAGCCACAGTCATTTATAAAAGACAATGTTAATTGCAGGTTAAAACATTTGTTCAAAAGGAAAATTATTCAAAAATATATTAAACATTTTTCGGCCTTAGTTATATTTATTCATTGGATTATGCTGAAGATTTGTACAGTTTCATTCTTGTAGACATATAGATCATTATGAATGTTATAAGCTAAAATCGCCTGTCAGGTATACGTTGACGGACAGACGGACACGCGGACGGATAACGTCCCGACATTATACGTCCTAATTAACGATCGGCGTGGTCGCGTGTCCCTTTAAATTGGTAAATTGTTAAAAAAAAAAAGAAGAAAGAAGCTATACCTGTTGCTCGCCTTGTGGCATAGCAGAAAGTCCCTGCTGTGTGTACTGCATGTATCCATCTTGGCCTCCCGCAGGGAGAACTGCAGGATATTGTCCCTGGGAATAGTTTTGTAGCGTTGATACGTTAGCATCTTGAAGTAAACCATGCCATATTCTGTCGCCAAACCCGTATTGTTGATCTTGGTCTCGAGTGGCTACAATATTTCCTAACAGAAAGAGAGAGAGTAATTTATCATGACTTTAGTTTTGTTTTACACTTCAACAACATCCCATTGGATTTTACTATGTGTTAATTTGATCATGTATCCTTCCCCTCACTCTGGGTTTTGTTGAGCCTTTTAGCAAGATCTAGACTTAGTTTACAACATACGGGAGATAACTAATGCTTTAATGTCCACGCTGAACTTTGATAGGTAACGTCCCTGCTTAAAGCGAATTCGGAATTTAGTAAAAGATAACCCAGATAATGAAAATGGGAAGGTACATCATCCTAAAACATCGTATGGTGCAAAGTAAAACATAATACATTTTAATGACCCTTTTACAACATACGGTCCATGAAAACATACTATCTTTATACAATATATAGTTATATAACAACAAATGGTCCTAATAAAACACGTGGTCCGAATACAACATATAGTTCTGATACAACACAGTGTCTTAATACAACCCACGGTCCTAATAGAGCATATGGTTTTAATACAACCCACTGTCCTAATACAGCATATGGTTTTAATACAACCCACGGTCCTAATACAGCATATGGTTTTAATACAACAAACGATCATAATACAGCATATGGTTTTAATACAACAAACGATCATAATACAGCATATGGTTTTAATACAACAAACGATCATAATACAGCATATGGTTTTAATACAACAAACGGTCATAATACAGCATATGGTTTTAATACAACCCAAGGTCCTAATAAAGCATATGGTTTTAATACAACCCACGGTCCTAATACAGCATATGGTTTTAATACAACAAACGATCATAATACAGCATATGGTTTTAATACTACAAACGGTCATACTACAGCATATGGTTTTAATACAACCCACGGTCTTAATACAGCATATGGTTTTAATACAACCCACGGTCCTAATACAGCATAATTATGGTTTTAATACAACAAACGATCATAATACAGCATATGGTTTTAATACTACAAACGGTCATACTACAGCATATGGTTTTAATACAACCCACGGTCCTAATACAGCATATGGTTTTAATACAACAAACGGTCATAATAATACAGCATATGGTTTTAATACAACAAACGGTCATAATACAGCATATGGTTTTAATACAACCCACGGTCCTAATACAGCATATGGTTTTAATACAACCCACGGTCCTAGTAGAGCATATGGTTTTAATACAACAAACGATCATAATACAGCATATGGTTTTAATACAACCCACGGTCCTAATACAGCATATGGTTTTAATACAACAAACGATCATAATACAGCATATGGTTTTAATACTACAAACGGTCATACTACAGCATATGGTTTTAATACAACCCACGGTCTTAATACAGCATATGGTTTTAATACAACCCACGGTCCTAATACAGCATAATTATGGTTTTAATACAACAAACGATCATAATACAGCATATGGTTTTAATACTACAAACGGTCATACTACAGCATATGGTTTTAATACAACCCACGGTCCTAATACAGCATATGGTTTTAATACAACAAACGGTCATAATAATACAGCATATGGTTTTAATACAACAAACGGTCATAATACAGCATATGGTTTTAATACAACCCACGGTCCTAATACAGCATATGGTTTTAATACAACCCACGGTCCTAGTAGAGCATATGGTTTTAATACAACAAACGATCATAATACAGCATATGGTTTTAATACAACCCACGGTCCTAATACAGCATATGCCTAATGGTTTTAATACAACCCACGGTCCTAATAGAGCATATGGTTTTAATACAACCCACGGTCCTAATACAGCATATGGTTTTAATACAACCCACGGTCCTAGTAGAGCATATGGTTTTAATACAACAAACGGTCATAATACAGCATATGGTTTTAATACAACCCACGGTCCTAATACAGCATATGCCTAATGGTTTTAATACAACCCACGGTCCTAATAGAGCATATGGTTTTAATACAACCCACGGTCCTAATACAGCATATGGTGTTAATACAACAAACGATCATAATACCACATAATATTATGATCCTAATACAACACATAGTCCTAAAAATGTATGGCCCTAATACAACTCATGGTATTACTACAACATGTATAAGGCCAAACAGCAGCACGTGACACTAATTAAACATAGCTTCAAATACAAAATCTGGTCCTAATACAACATATGTTCATAAAAGAACATATGGCACATTTGCAACATATGGTCCTAATACAACACAATGATGGTCCTAACACAACACATAGCCTTCCTAAAACATAGGGTCCTAATACAACATAAGTATGGCCCTAACGTTATAAAACATAGGGTCCTAATACAACACTTGATCTAACACAACACAGTGTCCTACTACCACATATAGTCCTAATACAACATACGGTACTATAACAGACACTATCAATAGTCTCTCATTATAAAACACATGTCCCTTATAGAACATATGCTTCTAATACAGCATTTGGTTCTAATAGAGCATACGGTCCTAATACAAAATATAATTCTACAGCATTTGGGAATAGTACACTATATGGTCCTAATACAACAAATGTTCCCATACAATATTTGATCCTTATACAACATACGGTCCAAATATAAAATATGTTCCTAATGCAGCATCTCATATGGTTCTAATGCAACATATATGATCATAATGCAACAAATCATATGGTCCTAATGCAAGATATCTCATGGTTCTAATGCAATATATCATGTAGTCTTAATGCGACATATCAAGTGTTCCTAATGCTACATATCACGTGGTTCTAATGCGAAATATCATGTGGTCCTAATTCGACATATCACGTGGTCATAATGCGACATATCACGTGTTCCTAATGCGACATATCACATGGACCTAAAGCGACATATCACATGGTCCTAATGCAACATATCACAGGGTCCTAATGCAACATATCACATACATAATGCAACTAAACATATGGTCATAATGCAACATATCATATGGTCCTAAGACAACAAATGGTCCTAATACATATACATATGATATTGTAAATAGACATGCAACTCGTTACTTGGTGACGTCAACGCACATACGGTCAATGGTATGCAAGTATCAGATAGGGAAATGTCAACTCTAGGTTTAACTGTTTGTTATCACTTTTTTTTTGATCCATTATAGTAATTTTGTATTATCAAACTTAAAGGGACACACCTTGATATATTTGTCCAATATAATCCTGATTTTAAACCTTCTTGAATATAATTAAATAACATTTTGAATTTTTGTTTTTTTTTCGTTATTCGAACATACGTTTAAATATACTGAAACAAATAAGTTTAGCAAGTTTAGTTTAAAGAAATTGAATGCTATTCTATAATGTGAAGTATTATAAAACATTTGCATGACGTAGGTTGATCTCTTTCACTGATTAGTTGTCATCCAATGTAAGTAGCAGAGTTATCTCCCATTTAGTTAAAACTTTAAAATACCAGTATGATAAAGAACATGGTTAAACGTCACTAAATAACAGTTCTGGATTTCAAATAATAAAAACCGCAAAATCAATGGATACTGTCATTATAATGCAATAACGAACCAAAGTTTAAAAAAAAAAATTACCTCCCTTACATTGAAATAAGAACGAAATTATAATATCTGTAAACAGGTAGCTTAAAACCTTCTTTTTTTCGCAGATATCGTTTCAAACACAATGCCCTGCATATATCTGCTGATTATGTTAATTTTATAATTTTATATTGTTAATGATCTCTGACACGCATAGCCCAGAATATGCGCAAATGAATTTGCCATACAATTTACTTGCTAAACTTATTTTTATCAGTATTTATTATTGCTACAATATAAATCAACAGTTAGCAATATGCAAAAACAATTTTCCTTGAACTATTCTAATAATTAATATTAATTATTAAAAAGGCAAGTTAAATAGGAAAACTACACCAACAAGATTGTCCTGTGTCGCTTTATTGATTTTTAATCATATCCTCAGTTCCGTTGAAATAAGTATACCCCGTGTTCGGCTTGTTAGCAGTCTTCGCCGGATACCAGTGCTCGATTCTTACAAGCCTCCGCTCATGCCCCTGGAGGCCGCTTTTACTATATATACAGACATCTTCTTAAAATGCTAGAAAATTGATTAGGCTATAAGTTAGCTGCTCGTTTTGTATATACTCGTCATTCATTGCCAGTGCTTTACCTTCATGATATGAATGTTCCGGTGGGCCTATCCATCGGTTGCCGTGATTTCGTTTTTCGTCACGTTGATCTCTGTATGCATATTCCTTTGGGATCACTTTGGCAGGTCTCGATCTATCATTGTAACCCGAATGCCGTGTCCTGTAACAATACTGAACTCATTGCATATTGATGGTGAATTTCGTGCATTGTATAATTCCATGAAAACCATTCTAAATTAATCACATAGTTCTATCAATTTATAATTTTCCAGACTCAGGCGGTTTAGTGATTCTCACGTGATCAACAAAGTCCAAGATTTGTTTGTTTGTAAAGTGTTTTACGTAATTTTCAACACATGCAAGGTTATATATGACGATCGATTATTTTGTGGTGGAGGCAGACCACCCACTTTTCCTGGATAGAACCAGTACTATACACCTCCCGCCATCCGTAATAATCGACAATTCCTCACAAGTCGAACAAAGTCCAGAAAAATATATGGCATTGCATCAATCGTTATTTGATTAGCCCGAACTCGGGCTCCGAATTTACGCAGGGTTAATTAAATATTATGGTGAAAGCAATGCACTATCTACCCGTATATGACCACGGGTGTAAGCTTCACGTGATTAATATATTTTGTTTCTGAGCTTGTAACAATTTTCAGCCAATACTTTATAATATTATAAAAAATTCGATTGTTAAACAAATGTAAATAAAGACTTCGTACAGTTTTCATTAGAATTCTATCATCACGCATTAGTATTTCATATAGAATAACATAAAAAGTAAACACATTAAATAATCATTTAGGAGGTATACTATATGCTGTTTCACACTAATGCGTGATGATAGAATTCTAATGAAAACTGTACGAAGTCTTTATTTACATTTGTTTAACAATCGAATTGAAAGACACTCACCTGTCATAGTACGAGTCTCTGTTTCTCGGGTCGAGCGTCTGCACGGCAGGGGTCTCTTTCCCGCTTAAACTCACAGGAGGCAGATGAACGAGATGTCGATCTCCAAACTTGGTGGATACTACTTTCGCCATGATCACATCACACCAAAATCACACAGCAGAGGCTTTCTGTAATTAAAAGTTATAAGGTTCTAGTCGCTTCAGTGGTCCTTAAATGCACGTTAAGGTGTAATCAGTTCTTAAACATGTAGAAAATTCACTAAAAATAGTTTATAATTAAGAAGAACAGAAACAGATAACAACGCCGTAGGTCCCTTAGACTCTTTAAAGAAAAATAACAATTTAGTGTTACAAAATAAAATGTTTTTAATCTGAATAAATTCATGAAAGCGTAACATTTTAATTAGTACTTATAATTCGAAGCCTTTGTTAATAATCGGTCTATTCTACAAATACAAAAACACTTACCCGAATGAGCTTATGACTATGAGCTTTGTTTTGTTCTTCGTTATCCTTCGTGCTTGAGGTGGGGTTTTTTCTTTACACTTGTTAGCTTACTAGACGTACTGCTACTAAAGATGAAGGTACACCTCCAATATATAACGTAATATATTTGGTTTTAATTCCGTTTTTAACTTCAAGTGGCAAGTGACTAAATCTGTGCAACTGTTATTACATATGCGTACACATCTAACATTCAAAACACGTTATATTTTAAAACTTCTCAAACAACATTTATATCAAAAATAAGTCATTTAATATAATCATATAAAATATTCGAAAATAAATCTCGATATAAACTATTCAAACATTAATTCATAATATAAAATTCGTTTTAAAACTTACACCACCGTGACGAATTTTACCAATAGTCAATAAGTAATTCAAATTGATTTCTTTACACCATGCAGAATATTCTATGATTCACGGATTTCGTATTAAGTTGTTATTTATTTCGCTATCTTATTTCATATTATCGATTTCACATGTTTATGTTTAGACGCAAATATTGAAATATTGGTTTCTTTACAAAATGTTCAGTGAATTCAAAGCTAGCCGAGCGAATATATACGAATAGACGAATATTTGCGAAGCAAATATCGAGTTGGAATACTTTCTTTCGACTGTAGAATAACTTAAGGTAGTTTTAATTTACATCGCCAGACTTAAAATGTTATGGTAATAGTAGAATATGATATACCTACTGTTAGAGTAGCTAACCCGTCAACAACAGCCAAATTAATGTTACGACATATGTACACAAGCCAGCAGAACTTTTGTGTTAGGGAAGCATTTATTATTCGCAATACTGCAGTGTATAAAGAGTAAACAATTTATGTTCATGAAATGATGAACTTAAAATAGTAACATGAAACTATGTAATAGAATAGTTAAATCATTATAACAGGGTAAATACGTGCGCCAGAGTGAATGTGTGAGAATTTTCGGGCGTCAGAGTGAATGGGTGAGTTGTATGAGTGTATAGTGTGCAGGCTTTTTTTCCATTGCTTAATGTAAAAATTGCATTGACCTGTCATATATTAACAAATGTAATATGCATATATGTGATATAAAACTCAAGATTGCCGTCTGTCCCTTAATTCGACGCTCCAGTTTTGGGTTTGGTCTGGCTGGTTAAGGTCGTTTATAGTGTGTATATAGAGTTTATGTAAGTTATACCAAACCCCCAAAACTGGAGCGTCGAATTAAAGGGACACACGGCAATCTTGAGTTTTATATCAAGCCTTAAATGTGCCGTCAATTTATTAATCCTGTATCATTTTGACTTGAAAACTGCTTGCATATAATTAAATACAGTTCTGAGATTTCAATTCTATTCGTTATTCTACCAAATGTTTAAATGTATTATTGGTACAATATAATATATAGTTACTAATATGTTAACACAGTTTGCTTTGAACTATTCTTATAATTCATATTAATTAATGATTGAACAAATGGAAGTTCTGTAGAAAAACTAAAGTGACGCCGTGAGTTTTTAACAAATCAAGATTGCCGTGAGAGTTAAAGAGTTATCAACTCACAATTCATTTTACGCTATTCAAACACGGGTATTTTAAGAATCCGTGAATAACCTTATACTTTTAATGGACAGATACATTTTTATGTTACTGAACACCTGGATAGAGTTTTGGTTAACGGTTTTTTAATATAATTTTGCCGTTATTTGGCGGGTGAGTTTCTTTAATTCAGATAAAGTAAATGTTTTGAGAATTACGTCAATGTTTTCTCTGGTGGATATTGTAATGACTATGGTCCTTGCTTAGTTAGTTTTAAGACCAGTTTTAATGTTCCCCTCTATCTCTTTCCAAGCTTGGCCTGAATCTTCATATCGATGAAAGCTTGTTTGGCTGGCATAAGTTTTCAAATGTTCACTGATATAAACAGTCGGGCCACAACGTTTGGTAAAGATCAGATGAAAAATGAAGTGCCTATGGAGATTTAACAAAGCATAATACAGCATTGTTTAATAAATCAAGGGCCATAACTCTGGTGTTAATAATCTCATCTAGCTGAGTTTCAAACTTATTAGAGCTTTAATTTATATCAAAAATCTTGCCGATTTTGATAAATAAATCGATAGGGATTCTCTTGTTTATTAGCGTATCTTACCTATCAGAAATTGAGTAATATATTCAGCTATGGTTTGTGTTATGTTCCAGCGATAGTTTGTATTCATGTGTTACGAACAACAACCATTGGTGAATTGGTACAGGTTTCTGATAGCAGATTAACTCCCTTCAGTCGTTTTTACATGTAGTAAAATAAAAATACAAATAGAAATATGTCCATAGGACACGGATGCCCCCACTTGGGTCACTATGCCATAGCATTTTGATAATGAACATAAACACTGATAAACACATTCAAGTGAGGTGCGCATCTTCACTTGCTGGTCAACATTCCTGTAAAGTTTGGCGACCATGGGTTAAATAGTAATGGAGGAGGGCCAGACGCACGTTTTTCAGCCCCTATGTTGACTAAGTCAATGACCATAACTCTGTGGTTCTCGGTCCAAAACATGAAACTCAGGTGCGCATCTTCACTTGCTGGTCAACATTCCTGCAAAGATTGGCGGCCGTGGGTTAAATAGTAATGGAGGAGGGCGCGACAAGAGTTTTTCAGCCCCTATTTTGACTAAGTCAAGGGCCATAAATAACTCTGTGGTTCTTGGTCCAAAATAAAATTGAAAACCTAGGTGCGCATCTTCACCTGCTGGTCAACATTTCTGTAAAGTTTGGCGACCGTGGGTTAAATAGTAACGAAGGACGGAGCGACACAAGTTTTTCAGCTCCTATTTGGACTAAGTCAAGGGCCATAACTCTGTGGTTCTTGGTCCAAAATAAAAATGAAAAAGTAGTAGCGTAAAAGGCGTGAGTAGCGTTTATGGCGAAAGTAGCGTAAAAGGCGCAAGTAGTGTTAGAGGCTCAAATAACATACGATGCGTGAGTAACGTTAGAGGAGTGTTGTAGTAGCGTAAGAGGCGTGAGCAGCGTTAGAGTCGTGAGTAGCGTTAGAGGCGTGAGTGGCCTTAGAGTAATTTAGAGGTTCGAGTAGCATAAGATGCATTAGTAGCGTAAGTGGGTAGCGGTAGAGACGTGATGCAATAGCGGTAGTGGCGTGATGTAGTAGCGATAGGGTCGTGATGTAGTAGCGGTAGAGGCGTGACGTAATAGCGGTAGATCCATGATGTAGTGGCTTAAGAGGCGTGATGTAGTATTGTAAGAGGCGTGATGTAGTAGCGGTAGATGCGTGATGTATTACCGTAGAGGCGTGCTGCAGTAGCGTAAGAGTAGTGTTACCGGTAGAGACGTGATGCAGTAGCGTAAGAGGCGTGATGTAGTAGCGGTAGATGCGTGATGTATTACCGTAGAGGCGTGATGCAGTAGCGTAAGAGTAGTGATGTAGTAGAGGTAGATGCGTGATGTTGTATCGGTAGAGGTGGGATGTAGTAGCGGTAGTGACGTGATGTAGTAGCGGTAGAGGCGTGGTGTAGTAACGATAGAAGCGTGATGTATTACCGTAGAGGCGTGATGCAGTAGCGTAAGAGTAGTGATGTAGTAGAGGTAGATGCGTGATGTTGTATCGGTAGAGGTGTGATGTAGTAGCGGTTGTGACGTGATGTAGTAGCGGTAGTGACGTGATGTAGTAACGATAGAAGCGTGATGTAGTAGCGGTATAGGCGTGGTATTGTAGCGATAGAGGCGTGATGTAGTAACGGTAGAGGCGTGATGTAGTAGCGGTCGAGATGTGGTGTAGTAACGGTAAAGCCGTGGTGTAGTGGCGTAGATGCTTGAGTAACGTTAGAGGCGGGAGTAGTGTTAGAGGCGCAAGTAGCGTAAGATACGCGAGTGGCGTAGAAGGCGTGATGTAGTATTGTAAGAGGCGTGAGTAGCGTAAGACGAGTGAGTAGTGTAAGAGACGTGAGTAGCTTAAGACGTATGAGTAGCGTAAGAGACGTGAATAGCGTAGGAGGCGTGAGTAGTGTAAAGGGCGTGAGTAGCGTAAGAGGCGTGAGTAGAGTGAGTAGTGTAAGACGAGTGAGTAGCGTAAGACGAGTGAGTAGCGTAATAGGCGTGAGTAGCGTAATACGCGTGAGTAGTTTAAGAGGCGTGAGTAGCGTGAGTAGCGTAAGAGGCGTGAGTAGCGTACGACGCGTGAGTAGTTTGAGAGGCGTGAGTAGTGTAAGACGCGTGAGTAGTGTAATAAAAGGCGGGAGTAGCGTAAGACGAGTGAGTAGTGTAAGAGACGTGAGTAGCGTAAGATGCGTAAGTAGTGTAAGAGACGTAAGTAGCGTAAGAGACGTGAGTAGTGTAAGACGAGTGAGTAGCGAAAGAGGCGTGAGTAGCGTAACATGCGTGGGTAGTGTAAGAGACTTGAGTAGCGTAAGAGACGTGACTAGCGTAAGAGGCGTGAGTAGCGTAATATGCGTGAGTAGCGTAATATGCGTGAGTAGCGTAAAATGCGTGAGTAGTGTAAGAGACGTGAGTAGTGTAAGACGAGTGAGAAGTGTAAGAAACGTGAGTATCGTAAGACGCGTGAGTAGTGTAAGACACGTGAGTAGTATAACACACGTGAGTAGTGTAAGAGACGTGAGTAGCTTAAGAAACGTGAGTAGAGCAAGAGACCAGAGTATTGTAAGATACGTGAGTAGCGTAAGACGAGTGAGTAGTGTAATAGACGGGAGTAGTGTAAGACGCGTGAGTAGTGTAAGAGACGTGAGTAGCTTAAGAAACGTGAGTAATGTAAGAGATGTGAATAGTGTAAGTGACGTGAGTAACGTAAGAAGCGTAAGTAGTGTAAGAAACGTGAGTAGTGTAAGAGGCGGGAGTAGTGTAAGAGGCGTGACTAGCTTAAGAATCGTGAGTAGTGTAAAAAACATGAGTAGCTTAAGAAGCGTGAGTAGTGTAAGATACGTGAATAGTGTAAGAAACGCGAGTAGTGTAAGAGTATTACACAACTCCTGATTGTTTATTTGAAAAAGAAATAGGAATGGTTCATTGTAGCTTAGTCGAATAAGTAATAAACATAGGGAGCAATAAACCTACGTTTAGCTCGGAAAAATGAAAAATGAATGGTTCCTTATTCTTTATTCGAAAAAAGGAATAAGAATTGAAAACAGGAAAACAGCTTTTAGCTAATATGAAAATGGCGTATCTGATTTATTGTACACTCCTTTGATGACTTTTATAAACCTATATGGATTGTTCTCCTTTCCAACATGTGTGAAAGTAATGGTAGTTACAGGTTTTTCTGTATTATAATTATGTAATGCATTTATACGTAGTTAATTACACACCTTTGTTTAATTACATTTCTTAAGTGAATGAACGAATTGCAAAAAACACACACACAAAAAACAAAAACAATTCTGATAATTGACTGGTATATCATCAAAGTGTCATCAGACATAAATAGTAAGTTTCGAGAATGTTCATTAACAATGATTATGTTTATATGAAATAAATACAGCATGGGGGTTCGGTTTGCATATGAAACATTGTTATTGCATGATTTTTACTTTAATTAAATTTGAATATATAATACACTGTTACAATACTGGCTTTGACTACGAAAAATGGGCTGGTCTTTCTCTACCATATAAATAATCGACCATCATAATAATATGCTAACAAGAAATGTGTCCATGGGACACGGGTGCCCCCACTGCAAACCATCTGCAATACTGTGAAAGGATACAAACACACAAGAAATATTTACCTTGATGTGAAGTTTGACGCAGTTTTGGACTAATTGCTGAGACATGAAAGAAATGACCTAATTGCTGAGACATGAAAAAAATGATCTTTGACATCTAATTGTGACCTTGACCTTTGAGACACTGACATGATTCTTGCACACGACACAACTTCTCATGGTGTGAAATTTGATGCAATTCTATTCAGTAGTTTTGGGCTAATGTCTGACACGAAAAGAAAAAAAGGCCTTTGACCTCCAACTATGACCTTAACCTTTGAGGCGCTGACATGATTTTTGCGCGTGACACACCTTCTCATTGTGATGAACATGTGTGTGCTGTTTGACGCAACTCCATTCAGTAGTTCCCAAGTAATGGCGGAGAAATGCTTTTTTACGATGTTTTTTACCTTTGACCTCCAACTGTGACCTTGACCTTTGAGGCACTGACATTCTTGCACGCGACACACCTTTATTTGTGTGAAGTTTGAAGCAACTCTTTCCAGTAGTTTCCAAGTAATGGCTGAGACATTTTTTCACGATTTGTTTTACCTTTGACATTCAGGTGTGACCTTGATCCTTGAGACACGGTCATGATTCTTGCGCACGACACATCTTCTCATTGTGATGAAAATTTGTGTGAAATTTTCCTTCAGTAGTTTACGAGGAATGGCTGAGACACGATTTCGGACGTACGGACAGATGGACGGACGCACGCACGGACGCACGCACGGACATTGCGATTACTATATGCCTCCCTGTGACGTTAAACACCATTCAGACAAACAAAACAGGTACATCTAAACACTGAATTGTCAAGATTGTATAATAGATTAGCAAATAAAATGATGCAAGAACTTAGGATGTATGGAAGTATGATTCGTCGAAAACAATATCTTTGCAAACGAACTCTTTGCATTTAATAACATAAATAATGATGTAGATATATAAGTTTAACGCTTGTGTCTGTACTTAGTACATTAACACGGTTATAAAAAATATAATTATATTGACATAATTACTTACATATATAACGATTTAAAAATCAAATAACTGTCCGCAATGATAAATCAACTGCAAATGCACTGCAGACATGGTTATAACACGGCAATTATATAACGTTTGGATAAGTTTATATACTCCCTATTCAGCAAACGATTTCCCGCTCCCTAGTCAGCGGACGGTTTACATACTCTCTAGTCATCGCACGATTTCCTATTCCCTAGTCAGCGGACAATTTCCTACTCCCCAGTCAGCGGACAAGTTCATACTCCCTAGTATGCGAACAATTTCCTACTCCCTAGTCAGCGGACAATTTCCTACTCCCTAGTCAGCAAATGATATCATACGCCATAGTCAGCTGTTGATGTCCTACTCCCTAGTCAGCGGACGATTTACCTACACACTAGTCAGCTGGCAATTTCTTACTCCCTAGTCAGCGGACGATTTCCTACACACAAGTCAGCTGGCAATTTCTTACTCCCTAGTCAGCGGACGATTTCCTACTCCCTAGTCAGCGGACGATTTCCTACACACTAGTCAGCTGGCAATTTCCTACACACTAGTCAGCGGACGATTTCCTACACACTAGTCAGCTGGCAATTTCCTACTCCCTAGTCAGCAGACGATTTCCTGCTCCCTAGTCAGTGGACGATTTCATGCTCCCTGGACAGCGGACAATTTTCTTAACCCTAGTCAGCTAGTCAGCGGACGATTTTCTATTCCCTAGTCAGCGGACGATTTCCTACACACTAGTCAGCTGGCAATTTCCTACACACTAGTCAGCGGACGATTTGCTACACACTAGTCAGCTGGCAATTTCTTACTCCCTAGTCAGCGGACGATTTCCTGCTCCCTAGTCAGTGGACGATTTCATGCTCCCTAGACAGCGGACAATTTTCTTAACCCTAGTCAGCTAGTCAGCGGACGATTTTCTATTCCCTAGTCAGCGGAAGATTTTCTACTTTATAGTCAGCAAACGATTTCCTACTCCCTAGTCAGCAAACTATTTCCTACGCCTTAGTCAGCGGATGATTTCCTACTCCCTAGTCAGCGGACGATTCCCTACTCCCTAATCAGCGGACGATTTCCTACTCCCTAGTCAGCGGACGGTTTCCTACTCTCTAATCACTGGACGATTTCCTACTCTAAGGTCAGCAGACGATTCCCTATTCTATAGACAGCGGAAATATCCTACTCCCTAGTCAGCGGACGATTTCCTAATCCCCAGTCAGCGGTCAAGTTCTTACTCCCTAGTATGCAGACAATTTCCTACTCCCTAGTCAGCAAACGATATCATGTGCCATAGTCAGCTGATGATTTCCTACTCCTTGACGGTTTACCTACTCTCTAGTCAGCGGACGATTTCCTACACACTAGTCAGCTGGCAATTTCCTACTCCCTAGTCAGCGGGAGATTTCCTACTTCCTATTCAGCGGACGATTTCCTACTCCCTAGTTAGCGGACTATTTCCTTAACCCTAGTCAGCTAGTCAGCGGACGATTTTCTATTCCCTAGTCAGCGGAAGATTTTCCACTTTATAGTCAGCAAACGATTTCCTACTCCCTAGTCAGCAAACTATTTCCTACGCCTTTGTCAGCGGATGATTTCCTACTCCCTAGTCAGCGGACGATTCCCTTCTCCCTAATCAGCGGACGATTTCCTACTCCCTAGTCAGCGGACGGTTTCCTACTCTCTAATCACTGGACGATTTCCTACTCCAAGGTCAGCAGACGATTTCCTATTCCATAGACAGCGGACGATTTCCTACTCCCTAGTCAGCGGACGGTTTCCTACTCCCTAGTCAGCGGACGATTTCCTACTCCATATTCAGCGGACAATTTCCTTCTGCCTATTCAGCGGAAATATCCTACTCCATAGTCAGCGGACGATTTCCTGCTCCACAGTTAGCGGACGAATTCGTACTCACTAGTCAACTGACGGTTTCCTGCTCCGCAGTCAGCGGACGATTTCGTACTCCTTAGTCAGCGGACGGTTTCCTGCTCCTACTCAGCGGATGATGTTCTACTCCCTAGTCAGTGGACGGTTTCCTACTCTCTAACCATTGGATGATTTCCAACTCCATGGTCAGCAGACGATTTCCTACTCCTTAGTCAGCGGATGATTTCCTACTCCCTAGTCAGCGAAAGATTTATTTCTTGCTTTCTAGTCAACGGACGATTTCCTCTTCGTTTAGATAATGCATATAGTAATTGGTAGCGGCCTCGGTAGGTTATAAAGTCTTGGATTTAAAGCCACAGACACGCGTGGGTTCGTTCCCCGGCGGAGACATATCTAATGGGAAACGTCATCCTTCATCTCATCTCTGTCTGAGGTTTCTGTCCCAATATAATATAATATGATGTGTGAACCGGAGGTTAAATTCAATTTCATCTTATTTCATTTAATTTCATTTCATTTGCTTGGTGACCGATGCAAGTTCTGAAAACAGAATGGACTGTAACTTTTAATCATTCTGCGGCCGCATGTGTTTTACACCTAAATAGCACAAAATGCGTAACAATCCACTGAAAGATTTAAAGGGAATGTAGCGACACAGCCAAACCATCTTTATTATTGAGAGTTTTAAAAGACTTGAATAATGGTGAAATAATTATCAAAATCGGATGATAAACAAGGAAGATATGATCATTTGAAATTTCTGTTGAAACGGATATGGAAGCGGCCATTTTGAGAGCCATGACATCACGGTTCTAAATGACCATATATGGAATATTTATAAATATGAACATTTACTGATTTATAGGGAAAAAATGACAGCAACTGTATGAAAAATATGTAATACTTAATGGCAATAATGATTCATATCACCATTAAAAAAAAATCATTCATTTGCAGTGATTTTCTTCATTTTAAATGATATTTATCAATATTCCATATATGGTAACATGGAACTATGACGTCATAGTTCTAAAAATGGCGGCTCCCATATTCGTTTTAGAACAACCTTTAAATGGTCATATCTTTTTTGTTTATCATCCGATTTTGATAATTCTTTCACCTTTTTCCAAGTTGTTTAGAACTCTCAATAATAGAGTGTGTTTGGCTGTGTCGCTACATTCCCTGTAAAGGGACACACGGTCTCTCGAACATGTTATCATGCATTAACATTATCTTAGCATTTTTTTAATTCAGTATCATTTAACTTTGAGCCTGCTTGCATATAATTAAAAAGAAATTGAGTTTTATTTATTTTTTCTTATTCTACCATATGTTTAAACATAGATCTACATACTCATGGTTTAAATTTATTATTGGTGCAATATAATTAACTGTTTGTTATATGCAAAATACTCTGCTTTAAACGGTTCTTATAATTAACATTAATGACAGAACAATGTAAGTTTTGTAGGAAAACAAACCGGACACCGCGATTTTCCAAGAAAAAATGAAAGATTGCCATGTGTCCCTTTAAAACCACATTTGCATGTGTTCAAATTAGAAAAGAACACAATTAAAACATGTTATATCATTAATTATTCATCATTTTAGTAAAAAATATCCACATATGTTTTCAATAATTGAATTTTTTTTTTTAGATATATGGTCCTATAGAAACAACAGCGTCCAAAGGCAATTGCATCGTAGGTCCGCCCTGCACTACAAAAAATGGAGCAACACTTAACTATACAATGAAAAAGACAAAATACAACAATACTCTTATACATAGGCTGCACATGGGACAAGGATGATCCGATAATCCCTATTGTTTTGAGGTAACTAGGTCTAGGTGACCCGACAGACATTGAAAAACAGTTTCCTCATCTTTCTACCTAGGATTCACAGACGGGCCATGAATGACCTCTCTTGCTTTTGACCTCTCTTGTTTTTTGAGGTCACTATGTCAAAGGTTAAGGTCACGGCGAATATACATATACAAGCGGCTTCTGCGCTATAACGCGTGTACCTTTCAACGTAGGTTCTTGCAAATTCATAGACAGATAAGATGATCCCTTTTGTTTTTGGGTAACTAGATGTATACCACTAGGTCGAAGGTCAACTTTGCGGTGACCCGGCAGAGAAAACGGCTGCCGCGCTACAGTTCCAGTACCTTTCAATCTAGAACCATGAAACTATACAGATAGACTGCCCATGGGACAACGATGATTTCTGTATATAATGTTTTATTTCAAACAGATATTAACTGAAGGAGGTATTGCGATGCGCGTACTGAAAAGGTGATTAATATATAGCCCCAGTTTCTTCGAAGCGGTTGTATAAAATATAATAATACGAAAGAGGCATTAGTATTAGACTGCGCATAATAAAATACATGCATTTTATCTTTCTGTCATTATATATGTCAGTGACTGAAATGTGTTATGTGTTTTTAACACTAAATGCCGCTAATAAAACTTGTGTGTGTGTGTTGGGGTGAGGGGGTGGAGTACACCCTGACTTAAATAGTTACATTTAATTTGCCATTTATTATGTTTATTTATTTGCTTTCGTGTAAATTCTATAAGGTGATTACTTTGTAACGTAGATTACAGAATGAAATTAACGTCGCTGTCGGTCTGCATACAAAATACTGACCGCAAGTCGTTGAATAAAAGCAAATGAGGCATAACAAATTAGATAAATATATATATATTTAAAATTCAGCCAGTAAGTATATCTAACAATTTATTACAGTAAGTTTAAAACAAAATATTTTATTTCATTACTTTACAATAACAAGATTATGAAAAACAATGACATGAAGGAAACGTTAATTAAACATGAAGCAGTCCGAGGGGCGGCCATAGTCCCCTACCGGGTCTTGTGCTCGACACGTCGTCTCATTATGGTGAACATTTGCTTAAAAATCCCACAATGCATGACAGAGTTACAGTCCGGACAAAAAATGAAAGACGGACAGAAGGACGGACGGACGGACGGTGGTGGGCAAACCTAAAGTCCCCTCTGGTCCGGACCGGTAAGGGACTAATAAAGCGGGATATAAAAACAAAATAAGCTGTAGAAAGCAAACCTTTACACAGTGTACAGCGTCTATACTTATATAAGCACAACAATAAACGCATACTTATAGGCAGAAACATCTCTTGCGTCCGTGACAAGTAAAGTATCGTACCGCAATTCTTAACTAAAAAGTACAGCTATAGGATACAAACATGTCAATGCACTACGGTGATGGGCCGTTTAATGCACGCCGAGTTACGCTTCTGCTTTGATTTGCTAATGTTTCTAATGCTGAATATGAAAGCGAGGTCTGTTAGCACTTCAACATGAAGTAGTACCTCTTCACACAGTAATATTCATCCTCTCGAGATGGGTTTGTTACCTCTATAGACAGCTGCTATCTCCATAAATACACGGTGATGGGACGACATCGTCGCGGAGTAAAAATCAATTTAAAGACCATGCGCGGCCGTAAATACAATAATAAGTATTTCACAACGACGTAAGTATAATTAGTAAACATATCTAAAGACAGATAATATCGCCGTAAAATTATGAAACGCCGACATTCTGTTATTGTCCTTAGTTAACCGTTCTGTACATGCTCACTTTATACGTTTTTTATTTTTTGTGTTTTTTTTAATTAAATATATTCTAAAATTACGTTTAGCTGGAAATGCATACATGCAAACATTGCATATTTTATTCTTTTAATGTACATGCACTTACTTGGACGTTTTTTTCACCAACGCCTGCTAAGCAATATGCACAGGGTGCTTCAGAACATACATGTTTACAATGAAATGAAATTAGCTTTCGCGTACAGTTTGGGTCAGCGACCTAAAAGAGAGATGAGATGAAGTATGACGTATCTCATTAGGCCTGTCACGGCCAGGGAGCGAACCCACACGGTGCACAAGCCAAGATCCACCGAGCCACACTAATACTTTTTTGAAGCCAACGTATACGATCATAATATAATATATGGCATGTGGGTCATCTGTACCAGGACGCGACTACAGAACCACGGAGGGAGATACCATGCGACATGTGGGTCATCTGTATCAGGACGCGACTACAGAACCACTGAGAGAGATACCAGGCGACATGTGGGTCATCTGTATCAGGACGCGACTTCAGAACCACCGAGAGAGACTACTGACGACATGTCGGTCATCTGTATCAGGACGCGACTATACATCACCACTGAGAGAGAGACCAGGCGGCATGTGGGTCATCTGTATCAGGACACGATTACACTGAGAGAGATACCAGGCGACATGTGGGTCATCTGTATCAGGACGCGACTACAAAACCACGGAGAGAGATACCAAGCGACATGTGGGTCATCTGTATCAGGACGCGACTTCAGAACCACTGAGTGAGACACCTGGCGACATGTCGGTCATCTGTATCAGGACGCGACTATACATAACCACTGAGAGAGCTACCAGGCGGCATGTGGGTCATCTGTATCAGGACGCGACTACAAAACCACGGAGAGAGATACCAAGCGACATGTGGGTCATCTGTATCAGGACGCGACTTCAGAACCACTGAGTGAGACACCTGGCGACATGTCGGTCATCTGTATCAGGACGCGACTATACTGAGAGAGATACTAGGCGACATGTGGGTCATCTGTATCAGGACGCGATTACAGAAACACTATTGTATTTTGTGTGGTGTTTTACGTCATTTTCAACACATGTTATGTTATATATGACGGTCGATTTTTTGTGGTGAAGGCAGATCACTCATTTCTCTAGACCCAGTATTGTACACCTCCCGTCATCCGTAGACAGAACCACTAAGAACCATTGAAAGAGATACCAGGCGAAATGTGGGTCATCTGCATCAGGACGCGACTACAAAATCACGGAGAGAGATACCAAGCGACATGAGGGTCATCTGTATCAGGACGCGACTACAGAATCACTAAGAGAGATACCAGGCGACATGTGGGTCATCTGTATCAGGATGCGCCTTCAGAACCACGGAGAGAGATATCAGACGACATGTGGGTCATCTGTATCAGGAAGCGACTACAGAACCACGGAGAGAGATACCAGACGACATGTCGGTCATCTGTATCAGGACGCGACTACATAACCACTGAGAGAGATAAGATATCAGGCGACATGTGGGCCATCTGTATACAGATGGCCCAAATGTCGACTGGTATCTCTCTCCGTGGTTCCGTATTCGCGTCCTGATACAGATGGTCCACATGTCGCCTGGTATCTCTGTCCGTGGTTCTGTAGTCGCTTCCTGATACAGATGGCCCAAATGTCGCCTGGTATCTCTCTCCGTGATTCCGTAGTTGCGTCCTGATACAAATGACCCACATGCCGCCTGGTATCTCTTCATTTAATACGGATGGCGGGTGGTGTACGGTACTGGTTCTAGAAAAATGGGAGGTCTGCCTTCACCTCAAAAAAACGAATGTCATATATAACATAACATGTGTTGAAAATGACGTAAAACACCATACAAAATACAATAATCTTTCTGTAGTCGCGCGTCCTGATACCAGGCAACGACTACGGAACCACGGAGAGAAATACCGAGACACATCTGTTTCAAGTCACGACTATACGAAAGCCATGTCATCTGACAAAGTATGATATATCATAGGGATGATTTAGCATATATGTGAGTCAGATGAGACGGTTGAAGTGGTTAAGTCCAAAATCTAATTGATCAGCACTAGTTGTTAATACATACGTACAGTCAGTTTCTTTTATTAATTTGTAAACTGGCAGTCATGAACTGTTTTATAGTGGGTGCTATTACGTAATATGATCGTATACATCGTATGCTCTGTCCTAAGGGACGGAGCGCATTTTTTAAATTTCTTTTAAATACATTTTTCAAAAGTGTAACTTTGTTTTACTCACACTTTACATACACTGCATACGCATATAAACCGTGCTTTATGCTTATATACTGACGGTCAATGAACACCAGTGAATTGTATGGATGATACATTTTATTGCTTAAGTAATAATAAGCGCATATTTTGAAATTTAAGGATATTAATTAACAGTTGCAAACACTGATTGTCTCAAAATTCATAAACATAGTGTATAGTGATCAATTAAAGTCACATGGGTAAAAAATAAAAAGCCACACATTTTATACCGGGTTTATCCGTCCGTTTTACCGTTCTTAGGAAATCATCCCAACATCACTTTATTCCAGCAAAATAACGCCAGGCCACATTCAGCTAGAGTAACAAGTGACGTTATCTTGCTGGAATAATGTGACGTCGGGATGATTTCCCAAGAAACGTTACTTCAGCAATAAAATGTAACACCCATCTGCTGGTGCGTTTTCATTGACCGTCAGTATATAGTTTAGGGTTGATATTGGCAAACAAATAAATAAATATCTCCAGGTATTTCTCCCTAGTCGATTTCCGTTTAATAGGAACCTTTATGCTTTTATAAAGTTTACGCATGTACACATATTGAATAACGTCCGAAGTTAAAGTAAGATATTTAGTAGCGTAACAAAATATTAGTTTCTCTAAGAATAGTTCATGCAGGTGTACACTTCTTGTAAACGTCGTCGCGTCAATGAAATGACGTTAAATATAATTATATAGATATGCTAATGATGAAATTGGGAATTATTTATCAAGAAAGGAAATTGGCGCGGCAGTTTCTTTTGTGGCGAATATGCTCTTAAAGTTTCCCCCCTTTTTCATCACGTAAACATACTTTTAAAACACGTAAATCGATATAAACGCATGTATGACCGAAAGTAAAGATCGAACGAAGTACTTGAACGCACACTCGCAAGAACTTTTTCCGAAGCAAATCATCTACATTATACGTATTACTTTTCCGACGTACTAAAATGCATTGTTTGGTTATGAACAAGTGAAACATGCTGCATACTTGTAGACAACACTCTCTTTATATTGCAATACAAATGGTGTTGATTCCAGTGAAACATCCTTAAAACACAGTTAAAGTATCAATTCTACGATGAGCAATTTTTAAACAATACACTTACAAAATGGCAAAACAAAAGTTGCAGTATATGTTAACGTATAGAGACTTGTTCCGTTACAACCAGTTATCTCGCTCTGAAGTTGCGGTTCCAATACGGCCTAATTTTATATCCAGTATAACCTAATAGAATGTCACATATAACCTAATAGAATGTCACATATAACCTAATATAATGTCCCATATAACTTAATAGAATGTAACATATAACCTAATAGAATGTCACATATAACCTAATTTGATTGTCCAATATAACCTAATAGAATGTCCAATATGACCCAATATGTCCAATAAAATCTAATATTATTTGTTGACGGGACGTAAAACCTCATATCATTATATAACCAGTCGGTCGATTGGCTAAGCGTTAACGTTTGAAAAACCCATGAGTGACGAGATTTACCTTGATTTACAGTACAATTTCGTAATGTTTAATATTATTATTTGTATACTTCGGATATCCTAACAAATCATGAGAAATATTCCAAATAACTGGGGTTCTTCCTGTCGGAAAAAAACATAACCATGGTTTTATCTGTTAAGACTTCCTATTTCATAAAAATAAATTATAGCCACTTGAAATTTTTTGCCTAAATTCATATACGTTCTAGTGCTTTCCCTTAATGCTTTCTCTCTTAAAAATACATACACATTTATTCTATTTGAAAGTTCTTCAATAATTAATTAGGGTACTTGAAGATTCTCTTTGCATTTGTTTTGCACACTTTTCAAATAATTTCATAATTTTATCTCGGAATCTAAAGCATGGTTAACACATGTTTACGACATCTGAAGTAAAAAGGAAACGGTTTACTGTATCCGGTCGCGTGCAAGTCGGTTCCCGTTATTTAAGAAAATTAAATGCTTGGAGATATGTTTTGTTTAAGAATTGATTCGCATTTTCTCTGCTGGCATACGGGTTTAAATGGCAAATTTCTCGAAGCGCGTCAGCCGAAAAAAAAAGATTAACTATTTACATATTTTTTTGCGTCGTTATATAGTACCAACACTAACGTGCCTTGGGAGACGATAATTAAAAAAAGTGTAGGAGAGACAACCACTCTTAGTGTGTTTTCAGACAGTGGAATACCATTGCTATTGAGACACAGTGGATGCGTGCGCACTGTGCAGTATTTCCGCCTACTTGGATATGGAGTTATTCGAAACTAACGCTTATTATTTATTTTTTGGCAGAAGAAATCAAGTGACTGTAAATATAATTGACAACAACTGGTAGTTGTGACTGTATGGAACACAATCACGTGCACTAAGATATTGCATTATTGCAGAAAATATGCATATTTGACTCGTATTTTCATTCACGAGCGGATGCAAAAAAAAAAAGAAGAATAAAGGCAACACATCTACCATCTTGTAACGGATTGTCTTATGACAGTTAGATATATAGAGGATATTTGTTTGTTTTGAGTGAATATAGGATTTATTTTCATCGAGAAGTGAGAAAACTTATACTTTCACGAGTGCTTTAGCACGATCGAAAATATTTTAGTTTTCTTACTTCGAGATGAATATTTATAGGTTATTATATTTGTATTGGGATATATGCACGAGTTCTTCTGCGCAATATATATATACGCTGAAGAACGAGTGCATATATCCCAATACAAATCTAATAACCTTTATATTGCATACGCATTTTAAATTAGTACAATAAAATATTTGTAACATTTAATTTTCACCAAAAATATTTATTTCAAACAAACATATTGCCATTACATCGTGGGACTTTTCACAATGAAATCAACATTGTTTACATCACGTGACATACTTTCTTTGGCATAAACAGAACATTGCACCAATCACGAACGAGTATATATTACACCCCCAGTATGACGTTACCACACGTCAATATCAACGACTACACGTCAATATGAGCGAATATTGACGTTTCCTGTTACATGGAAAGTAAACGGAGCTTGTAAATGCGTATGCAATACAAATCCTATATTCACGACAAACCAACATAATTATATTCTATATATTGCATACGCATTTACAAGCTCCGTTTACTTTCAATGAAACAGGAAACGTCAATATTCGCTCATATTGAGGTGTAGTTAAGTCATATTGGGTGTGTAACGTATACTCGTTCGTGATTGGTGCAAATTTCTGTTCATGTCAAAGAAAGTATGTCCTGTGATGTAAACAATGTTGATTTCATTGTGAAAATTCCCACGATGTAACATGTTTGCTTCAAATAAATGTTTTCGATGAAAATTAAATGTTAAAACCTATTGTTTTATTCTAGTTATTTGTTTATATATTAAAAATGTGTATGCAATAAACAGGTTATTAGATTTATATTGGGATATATGCACTCGGTCTTCTGCGTATACATATTGCACTCCTAAAGTCGCGCAATATTGTTACGCGGAAGAACTCGTGCATATATCCCAATACAAATCTAATAACATATAATTAATATATACTCACAACCTGGAAATTTATGCAGAAAAAAATATAATGCGCCAAAACAATGACGTCAATAACGTCAACAACGTCAACGTCATTTTGGGTCAAAATATATAAACAATGAAAACATAATATGAAAACATAAGGTTTTAATTTAATAATATAATCCACTATATCACTGGAAAATATATAATAAAAGTAAACGATGAGGATGTCTTGTAGAAAGAAAATTCCTATCATAAATATCGAAAATATCTTAAGTAGTCATGTAAACACACATTGAACGAAAGTAATTAACTGTGTGTGACGTTAAGCCACGACGTCAAAACAAAGCGAAATATTTTGGTTTAATTAATCCGTTGTTTTCGTTTATTATAATAGATAAATTTATTGTATAGTACCTTTGCCGGAAAAAATGAATAAAGGTCTTCATGTTCAAAATGTGCAGAATTCGACGAAGTTTACACATGCATAAAGACTATGAAACAATAACTTTAATACTTATAATTCCAACGTTTCGATTAACCCTTAACCCGCTACACATATATAATGGACTGTTCTTTCTTTGAATTACTTTGAATTAAGACCATTCCATTCATGTGACAAAGGGGTGTTTTTCGGAAAATGACTGATCTGGGTTTACAATGGACGCAAAGGCTATTATAGTCGTGTTTATCGGGTTAATGGTTAAACAACATGTTAAGATTGAGAAATCTAAAACAATAAAATAATTAATGTATGAACTATCACACAGGAAAGGATACTCCTTTAACGGATCATGCATGTGTAAACTTTTTTGTTGTTGTTGTTGACAACTAGCCTGAGGTCACATGTTAGGTTTCATCCAATGAAATAACGTAACGTACGTTAATACGTGAAATATGCTAATGAGGCTGACGTTTTCTAGATTGCTATTACGAGAATTTCACATTTCATATAATGTATCACATTATTTCCCCTGTATGCTAATGTCATGGTAGATTGTATGTACACACGTGTAATGTAATACAACCTGGAACGATTCTGATGTGATGGTAATTATTGAATTTAATTCGTAACACTACGCACGCTTCAATAATTCAGCTTTTGGTATGTTTAAAAGTTGACCTAAAATGCATTTTAAATACTAGATAAAACACTAACCGAACAGTGTTTATGTTATGGCGTCACATGTATGACGTTTTTGGTGTTAACATTTGTTGAGGTGGCTTTAACGACCATTTTAATTATTTTTTGGAAATGTGATGATATAAAAAAATAGGATATTGGTCCCGTTTTATATGATTTGTTTAACTCACTATGAATTATTTTGGACTTGAACTCGTCATACGAGCATGCAGGCTCATTAAAATCTTAAATGACCGTTTTATACGTCTGAACAAAAACAGAAACGCAAATATCATGTATTGAACAAAAGTATGCGAATTCAAAGTTATTTCCAATACAAATTAATATATCGTTAAATATTGTGCAAAACAAGATCTAAGAACCCGAATTAAAAAAAAAAACGATTTTAAATACTCCATAATTATTTAATTCTTGCACAAAGACCTAACTATTTTCAAGTGATATTATACAATTACGAAAACTATTAAATAAGCATTAAGTCCGCAAAATATGTAACATTCGTCACTAAAAACATTTAACATATACTATCTCATCCTTCTGACATAAAAAGTGCGCATCGATCATAATTCAAAATATGTATCCATCGTTAAAAGACCACATTAGTTTTCCAATTACCGTGAAAAAGGAATAACTCTAGTCAATAATGAAGATATAATTAAAACAGAAGCTACTGTCAGTCAGGGTTATTAGTACACGTGCTGCAGGAGCTGTGGTACTGAGTTGTGGCATTCCGTGCTTCTGAGTGGCTAGAAGCTTGCAGCGGACATGCATCGTAAAATGGATTTGTGTGTGTTGAGTTGCTATAAAGTTAATGTATACATACAGGTTTGGTTAAATATGTTTCTTTGTAAAGGGAGTCTCAGGGATGTCATTTATTTAAGAAATAAAATATTTTCAGCTGGTTTATATTGTCCCAGTATTGTCACAGTTCAATGAGACTCCCTTTACAAAGTAGAATATTTAACCAAACATATACACATTTAGTTTATTACAACTCAGCACACACACGTTTATTAAAATTAAACACACACTTTCCTATCTAACATGGATGTTTACGGATTTAATACACACATGTTCGAGAGATTGAACATAATACAAACAAATTCTCACAACTTACATTGTATGTCCATCTCCGAGCATCAAGTAAGAAATTGTACAGCTTTATCCTGTTTTTAACAATTTCAATTTGTTGTTTGAACGTTTCTTAAACTAACGTTATCGTTGTTTTGGGTGTTTTCTGACGTTTAAAACCGTTTAAAACGACGTCCTTACGGTTGAAGGACGTGACGTCAGAGGTCTTGATAGGAATTTTAAAAACTCCTCAAACTGAGTATTTGAATAAACTATGTTAGCTATAATATTCGATATGATACATTTTATTTTATTATTAATTAAGTATACATAACATACTTACACACCATTACAAATTGCAACACCATTACAACTACATTACGATTGTTGCATACTACAACTAACTCAACTTAATACATTAGATATCATACAGTTAGTATCAAATTCCTTCTATATACAATGTATGATATGTATGCAAAGCTAGGTTTTGGTATGAAAAAACAAGGAGTATTACATACAAAAAATAGAAAACTTGACAGCAAAAGATAAATATACTTTACAAGCGTATGAAGAATCTCAACAGCTGTATCAAGATTGTGTCTTCCATTATATACATTTAGTTATGCTAGAGTAACATTTATATGATAGTCTTTTCATTCCAAAGTTATGCCAGAATCGTAAAAGTCGTAAGCCGCTATATAAAATAATATGTTATCACATGCTAACAACTGAATGGACCAACAGCACTTTCTCTTACATCGTTCAAGTTTTATGTATAAGAAACCTGTCGCATACATGACATCCGACATGAAAAAAATACATGCTCTAAGTGTGCTCTCTATGAAACCTTTAATTCTTAATAAATTAATAATAAAAATTATAAACGTCAAAAATACATCTCTTACAAATTATTAAGGACAGTACAAACATCAAAACGAATATCTACCGTTTGTTCCCGGCTGTAGCTTTGATGGCAACAGAGGTAATTATCATTTCCTGTTAAATTAAGTGGTTCCTTACTTTCATAGAACCAACCCTATTCGTACAAAGATCCAAGAAAGTTTCGTTGAACAGTTAACATCTTTCTGATGGGGTATTTGGTTCTCGGAAACCTATTATTTAGATGTTTAAGTATTTGTAGGGCGGTGGACGTTCGTTTCTCTTCAAACAGTAATAAAAAAATACTTTATAATAATTATAACTCCTAAATCAATTTTAATCTAATATCGCATGAGGTTACATCAACTAGTTTTGAAGCAAACCCTTTTACAACAAGAGGCCCAAGAGGGCCTGTGGAAGCTCTACTGGCTAATATGGCTCTTATGACATCAATGAAGCAAGTGACTATCGTCTTAAACAAGCAAAATATAGCCATAACTCCGCCATTACTGGTCTCATCTGGCTGGTTTTCCAAGTTAAAAAAAAATAATAAAAAATAAAAATAAATAAAAAAATAAAAAATAAATAAAAAATAAAAATAAAAATTAAAAAATTAAAAAAAAAAAAAAAAAAAAAAAAAAAATAATAATAAAAAAAAAAATTTAAAAAAAAAAAAAAAAAAAAAAAAAAAATATATATATATATATATAAAAAAAATAATTAAAAAAATAAAGAAATTAAAAAAGTTAAAACAAGTATTTATGTACAACTGTGACCCCGTTTGTGTCACCATTTGAACAAAATTGGTAAAGGTCCATAAGCTTATAGCAACAGCAAAATATTAGACCTCTGGCTCTTGCAGTTTCCGAGAAGAAGATTTTTTAAGTCTTTTTTCCTATACATGTCTATGTAAAACATGTGACTCTTGGGGCGGGGCCAAATGTGACCCCAGGGTCACCATTTGAACAAAGTTGGTAAAGGACCATAAGCTTATAATAAATGAAAAATATCAAACCTCTGGCTCTTAAAGTTTCCCAGAAGAAGATTTTTTTTAAAAAAAATCCTATATAAGTCTATGTAAAACTGTGACCTTCGGGGCGGGGACAAATTTGACCCCAGGGTCACCATTTGAACAAACTTAGTAGAGGACCATAAGCTGATGCTATATGAAATACATGAGAGCTCTGTGCCATGTGGTTCCAGAGAAGAAGATTTTTTTCAGTTTTTCCCTATACAAGCCTATGTAAAACTGTGACCCTTGGGGCGGGGCCAAATGTGACCCGAGGGTCATCATTTGAACAAACTTGGTAAAGGACCATAAGCTTATAGTAAATGCAAAATATCAAACCTCTGGCTGTTGCAGTTTCCGAGAAGAAGATTTTAAAAAAAAAATCCTATATAAGTCTATGTAAAACTGTGACCCCAGGGGACAAATTTGACACCAGGGTCACCATTTGAACAAACTTAGTAGAGGACCATAAGCTGATGCTACATGTAATACATGAGAGCTCTGTCCCTTGTGGTTTCAGAGAAGAAGATTTTTTTCAGTTTTTCCCTATACAAGCCTATGTAAAACTGTGACCCTTGGGGCGGGGCCAAATGTGACCCGAGGGTCATCATTTGAACAAACTTGGTAAAGGACCATAAGCTTATAGTAAATGCAAAATATCAAACCTCTGGCTGTTGCAGTTTCCGAGAAGAAGATTTTAAAAAAAAAATCCTATATAAGTCTATGTAAAACTGTGACCCCAGGGGACAAATTTGACACCAGGGTCACCATTTGAACAAACTTAGTAGAGGACCATAAGCTGATGCTACATGTAATACATGAGAGCTCTGTCCCTTGTGGTTTCAGAGAAGAAGATTTTTTAAAGTT
Source organism: Cyrtodaria siliqua (assembly GCA_037043455.1). Classification (NCBI taxonomy): domain Eukaryota; kingdom Metazoa; phylum Mollusca; class Bivalvia; order Adapedonta; family Hiatellidae; genus Cyrtodaria; species Cyrtodaria siliqua. The sequence goes on from JAWPHD010000296.1 coordinate 101,801, forward strand.
TTTTCCTATATGTCTATATGAAAAACATGCAAAACCTCAATATACAAACTTTGGACCCCCGGGGCACGGCATTTTTAACCCCGGGGATTTTATTTGAACAATCTTGATAGTCTAGGCCTTGGCGATCATTTTAAAAGAAAAACTGTTGAAATCTGTCCAGCGGTTCTGGAGAAGAAGATTTTTTAAGGTTTCGATTATATATGGTAATGGCAGCCATCTTGGATGTAGCGCTGACCTAATTTTAACAAATCTAAAAAGCATTCATCTAAGGATCATTCATGTGAAGTTTGGTCAAAATTAGCTAAGCGGTTTCTGAGGAGAAGTCGTTTGAAGAAAAGTTAACGGACGACGGACGACGGAAGACGGACAACACACATCCCATAAGCTCTGCTGGCCCTTGGCCAGTAGAGCTAAAAACAGCCCTTATTGCAAAATAGTGGTTGATATCTAACCTTTTTGCAAATGGGTGTATTTGTTTTTTTGTTTTGTTTTTGTTTTTTTTGCATTTGGGGTTGCTATAAGGATTGGTTTAACGGGTTTGTTAAGTGTGAATCTGGTATCGGCGACTGAGAACTGTGGTCTGTGTAAAATAACTGCAGAATAATTATGCCTAAGGATATAGCAGTTCTAGCACAAATCTAGTTAAACCATTTAAACAAAAAAAAATCGCACACCACCGCCATGCGTGATGTGGCGGAGTTTTCATTTCACGTCTTCGAAATTAATCAACTAGATTGTTTTTATTCAGTAAATGCTAAAGGCTACGTATATAGTGTGCTTGTTTTAAAAGCCGCAAATAAACAAACAATATAATTAAAAGCGGTTTCTGATGTTATTAACTGCATACTTTCAGTCATTTGAAAATAAATTATTGAAAACATGTATGTGCACTTTTATGATATATTGCCGTCCATGATATTATTTTTCCATTGGAATTAAGTAAATTATATTTAAGGTACTAATTTACACGCACACACCAATAATATAGTCATATATTCTGTTGCGATGTGGTGTGGAGTATAATAAAGACATGACATAAATATCAAAAAACACTAGTGAAAACAATATGCAAATGAAGGCACATCTTCGCTCCGTCTTTTCTGTATATGTCGGTGTGCAATCGGAGTTCCGTAAGGTCCGTTAAAAATACCGGATTATGGTTATCGAATTCCAATCAAAACTGTCTTGGCGAAGATTGGAGGCAGCTCCGTTGTTCGATTTCGTACGGAGAAGACCGAAGCAACTTTAGTCTCACCAAACTGTATCATGCAAAATAATTATCAGCTTGCAATATTTTAAATACATACAGGAAAATGTTTAATGCTGTGCTGTCATGTAGTTCTAATTATCGTATATGTTTACATCAATACCCTTTTGGATTGCTGACAATTACTTAAAGTTCCCGGCCATGTTTTGTTTCATGAGCATGTTTATGTTTATTTAAATTGAAATCAATACACAGCAATAGGTATTTACAATTCACACATTGCTATATCTGTGAAAAGCGAGAATAAGATTTTATTTGATGACGTAGAAAGCTTTGAACAGGTAAATTAATCCACAGGTAAATGTATTTATCAATTATCTGGCAATAGTTGTGCAGCTATACAATTCAGATTTACCTTATTTCCCCGTGCAGTCACGTAGTGGTAAAAGTAGTATCTACGTCATGCAAATATTACTTATTTTTACATACAACTTAGTAGCGGGTTTAAATATATGTTTCTCTCCGGGACTATCAAGAAATGTTCCAATGATGTTTCACTGAGAGATAATTTTTTTTAAATGATAATACTAAAAAAAGGGTGGCCATTCATCTTTAAAGATACAAACGACAATATTGAAGTATTTGCTTTATCAGGCGTTAACATTAGCAATTATTAATTGTTAATCAAGTACCATTTTCACTTTTAACCTGGCATAATTTTATATTAATTAAATACAATATAGTAACACTTAGACATTTTAAATATAGTATTGGTGAAATTTATTCAACATTGACGTAGTTATATTCACACACTCGATATAATTAACGATATTAATTGTGTGTGGTGTGTGTGTGTGTGTGTGTGTGTGTGGGGGGGGGGGGGGGGGGGGGGGGGGGGGGGGGGGGTCAGGTAACTCTTCATTTAGCTCAATTAAAAAAAAAAAAGAAAAAATATATAAATTTCAGAGACAAAATCAGCCTCATTTTGTTGCGAAAATGCCTCCTGATTGCACCACAGTCGGTCTAGGAAAAAACAATTTTCGGGAGAGCATGTCCATGGACCCCACTTGACTGTTTGCGTATACATTCTAAAGTCCCTAGCTACGCCCCTGAGAATGTATCATTTATAATCACTGAACTGTAAATATGCAAGTATGTAGAAAAACTAGTGGGACGCCGCCAGTTTAAAAAAACAAAAAAAACATTTCCTTGTTCTTTTTTTTGTTCTTTAAGAAGTATATACTGTATGTAGATGCACGCGTGTAACCCGACTGGGACTATTAACCATAGCAGTATACACACTTACGTTTGACTACGGTGATGATAAAAAAGCAATCTATGTATAACATTAGTTTTCATCAAACGGCGTGTTTCAGTGATAATTTGTATATGTCAAGTTAAAGCAAAGAGCCACATGTCTAAGAAATCTACTGGAAATATAACACATATGTCAATTTATAATCATGACAAACTCCATATCTGTCTGTAAGAATTATGACCGTCACTTTATTTTTATATCTCTAAATTTTTATTTGCTTGATACATAAGATAAGTTTTATGTCATACTTCGTGCAGTCACATCAGACAAACAGACGGTGCTTATAACTGACACAATATAACAGTAATATTTTACGATTATATATTCTGTTTTGGGACGGTTTCAGTATAGTTCCAGTGGCTGACAGACCTCTAAAACAGATACGATAGCAATCAAACGCTAGTGTCAACTAATTTTATTTACTGTAATCTTTACAAACTCGATGAAATGGAAAATTTAACTTAATATGTATTAATTTATTTCCATAAAATGTTAAGTGACAAAGTGATGATACCATCGAACGCTAGTGCCAAGAATCCAAGTGTGTTCGGAGTAAACGATCACAGCATACATGATACAATCGAACGCGTATGTCAAGCTAAAAGACCAACAACCATGGCAACTCCGGATCCGTTAACGACATAGCAATCCATGGGTGCTCAAGTCTCCGAACGCGAAATGCCATAACACAAGTAAAAAAATGTTATAAAGTGATAAGAAATCACCCTTTGGCAAAACAATAACTCCATGGTATAAACACTAATAAATACGCGCGATAGTGTAGTTCCATCGAGTTCATACTATTAAGTTTGTCTCGATTTTTTTTATAACCACAAATGTTTTATCGTATGTATTAATCTCAAATTATATGAACGTTTATGTAAGTCTATGATAGCATGTTACGCCTAGATATGGATCTCGTGATATCTCGTGATATCTCGCTCCAGCAGTTTATAAACCGCGCTGTACCTCCTGCAAATTCGAAGCAAATTGGACGGGGAATATTACTCCGAGATGTGTTCAAAGATTAAAACAGTAGACACACAGATCAAACGATCCCCGCCATCATGCGAATAAAACATATAGTTATCCTTTTAATACGCCTGCCGTCGATCCTGTTGGGAGGCATGAATAAATATATGTATATCGTATATGCTATAGTTTTTATAAATTTGATTAATTGCTTTTATATACTTTAAATATTAGCTAAATGAATGATGAATTAACTCTAGGTCCTATTGCATTATGTGAAAAGTTGAAAATCTCTTTCAATCAACGATCCCACGTTTGGTTTCGAACACGAATACAACACAGCATGTTCACGAGCCAAAACTTAAAAGCTGACGTTTTTGCTGATATATAATGTAACATGTAATCAAATGCCTTTAATGTACGATCAATAAAGCAAAAGTAAAAGAAACACATTCCATGAAATATAGAATATTATGTCAGAGCCTTTTACTATCAAGTTTATTAGGCGAGGCTTAGAAAACGAATAATAATAATAATAATAATAATAATAAAGACTTTATTTAACGAGAGAACTCATTTGAAACTAGTCAATCTACCATGAGGCCCTCAACAATACAATATATACAATATTTACAAGTAAAAATGCATTTAAAGTGGTATATTCAGTAAATGGAAATATGTTTAAATAGAACTGCAAGACTTAGTCATTTACTAATATATCGGATGGTGAATGTAAATACAGTGTTTTGAATTGATTTACAGATTGGGCATTTTGTATATGGTGGGGAAGAGAGTTCCACACTTTAGAGCCAGAATAAGCAAATGACTTTCTGAATAACTCACTATTGGGTCTGGGGGAATATAGCTGAAGATTTGATGATGATCTTAGATTCCGCATATGGACATTTGAAGTTAGAGTCAATGCGTCTTTAAGATAAGCAGGGGCCTGATCATTAACTTTTTTAAACATAAAGATTGCTTTTTGAAATGTAACTCTTCCGGGAAATGTCATCCAACTGTTTTCGGTAAAAAGTCCCACGGAAGGAGTATCGAAATCTTTATCTAGGATAAGTCTTGCAGCTCTTTTTTTGGAACCTTACAAGTTTATCTTCGAGAGAAGTATTACAATTTCCCCATATCACACAACAGAAATCAAGATGGGGTAAGATATAAGAATTGAAAAATAATTTGCGCATAGGTATAGAAAGGTAAATCTTTATGCGAGATAACAGGTATAACAATGAATTATATTTTTTCAGAACTTTATCAATTTGGGTATTCCAAGAGAGGGTATTGTCAATTGTAACACCGAGTATTTTTTCTTCGTAACTACAATTAATAGTTTCATCTTTGAACTGAATAGAAGGGCATTATGATAAATATGATGTATTTTGTTCTTAGATGAGAGATACATTATTTTTGTTTTTGATACATTGATAGACATGCGATTAGTATCGCACCAGGCGTTGACGTTGATAAGGTCATTATTGAGTGAATTTGCAGCATCGACAAGAGATGAATTAGAAGTTGAAAGCGTTGTATCCGTGACTGTGTTTTCCATAGATAATGGCAGGTCATTGATGTAGATTAAAAATAATAACGGACCTAATACAGATCCTTGGGGTACACCCGATACAATGGGTGAAGATTCTGAAGTTATACCAGAAACCTTAACTTGCTGGTGTCTGTTATTCAGATATGATGAAAACCAGGAAAGTGCAGAACTATATATTTTGTAAATTTTTAACTTTTGCAGCAATATAGTATGATCAACTAAATCAAACGCCTTTGACAGATCAAGAAATATAGTACCAACAATTTCATTGTTGTCAATGGCTGCAATCCAGTCATCTAATATTCGTATAAGGGCAGTTTGACACGAGTGATTTGCCCTAAAGCCAGATTGACATTGTCGTGAATAAAACAACCTATTTTCTTCAAGATGCCGTCTCAAATGTATACTAACATGACGTTCAAATATTAAAGAAATAACAGGAAGTATTGATATTGGCCTATAATTGGCCTTGTCGTTTTTCGGACCCGTTTTATGCACTGGGATTACTTTTGCTCTTTTGAATAATTGTGGGTAGATAGTAGTGAGTATACTGGTGTTAAATATTTTCGTAAGAATGGGGGCGATTACAGTAGCAGACATTTTCAAAAATCTGGCACTCATTTCGTCGGAACCGGTAGACTTGGTAGTATCAAGAGATTTAAGCTGACTTTCAACAAAGGACAGAGGTACCAGTGGAATATTAAATTTCGGAGACGTTCGCATTTTGTCGTCGATGAGATTTTCTAGTGGGACATTAGTGTAATTTGTGACGGGCGCGTTATTTGCTTGATACTTTTCAAAAACTGTAGAAAAGTGTATTAAATGTATTTGCTGCCAAATACGGATCAATTATAGGATTTCCGTCGTCATCATTTATATAATTGGACTGAACTTGATTTTTAAATCCAGATAACTCATGTAAACTATTCCATAGCTGTTTAGGATTTCGCTTATTTGAATTCATTGTTTCACTGTAATATTGTTGTTTAGCTTGAACAATGATACTTTTAACTTTCTGCCTCCATATCTTGTAATTTATGGAGACTTTTTTTTGTGGAAATAATCTCTTCTTTTAATTGCATTAAGAATATTAGTTTTCATCCAATTTGGTTGATTTACTTTTTTAACGCGTTTCTTTCTTTTTGGGGCATGCTCTTTTAGGACTGCATTAAACATTTCAATAAATAAATCCAGGGAATCGTCTGGATTATCTTACACGTCAATTATTGACCAGGGTTGTTCGGAAAGATCATTTATGAATCTAGTTTCGTCAACATGTTTCAGAGATATAAAACTTATAGTTTTATGCACAGGACCGTTAATATACTTACCTGAAACTTTTCGAGTTAAACAAATAGGATAATGATCACTTATTGAGTATAACGGAATAGATACTTCAGATATGTTCTGCGGCATATTCGAAAACGCATGGTCTATCAATGTAGATGAACAAGTTGTTACCCTAGTGGGTTTGGAAACCAATTGAGTTAGATTGACAGACTCCATGAGATCAAGCCATGTTTTGGCATTCCTATCTGATTTGAGTAAATCGAAATTAAAGTCACCAAGGACAAGACATTCTTTTTCTTCTGAAAATGATTCCTCTAATGCAGCTGTATAATTATTTAGCCACTGTGCATTTGAAGAATGGCGAGGCTCTGCCGAGCCATTCTTCGTTTTCGTGCCGAGCCTAATAAACTTGATAGTAAAAGGCACTGACATAATATTCTGTTTATCATGTAGATTATCCACATTTTCTGTATGAATTACTATTATTACCTATTTCTCAGAATGTTACGCTTATCGAGGACGCCGCCATGTTGTTGTTTTTTGTTTGTTTTATGACGTCAGGCAACGTTACGTGCATGACGTCAGATAATGTTACGTACAATAAACGCCGAGGGATTCCGCATTGATTTGCTTTATTGTCAACTTGCCTAATAAAGCAAAATTTATTAGGTCACCCCTTTATTAGGCAGAAAAGTGCACATCTGCATGATAATACGTTTTATTCACGAAACGTCGGTGTTGTAACGGTGGTTAAAAGATTTATGAACACATTGTGTAGGTTGATTCGAGCTCTCCAGAGAAAGAGGAGGATGCATAGAAATCATGGAACTATTCCCTTTAGAATAGATTCGTACTCTTCTTTAACATGTTGTGGGGGAATCTGTTCCTTCCACAGACCACTCGATTTACTTTACCATCCGATGGACGAGGCAAAGAGAAAAGTCTTGCCCAAGGACAAACGAAAGTAACTCGGTGGGGCCAGTGAGTCTCGAACCTGTAATCTCCGGTTTGAACGTGCCATCCATTGGGTCGCTGAGGCCCAACAAAATGGTCTGGTACCAATGAACGATTGATTAATACAATACAATAATACAAGTGTGACTGTATTAAAACAAAATCCTATTTCCAGCCTTTTGAATTGGTGGGTGTAGATACATTTGTATGGGAGATACTATGTCATTCAACATTTTGTTTGGATGTTGAGGCCGTTTCAATAACGCTTATTTGTATGTGATAAACCTATGAATACATATACTGTTTTTCATTATTTGTGCTTTGGTTTTAGTTTTGTTCTAAAAACAATTTGTATTTAGATAACTTAAGTGTTTTCTGTTTTATCTTCTTCCCTACGGTAAAGTACAAATTATTATACAGCTATACTTCAGATAATATTCAACATAGCATATGGGCTTGATGATCCCAAATCTATCGTATCTATCAATGCAGCATAATCACAGAATGGGCTTGATGCTCCCAAATCTATCGTATCTATCAATGCAGCATAATCACAGAATGGGCTTGATGATCCCAAATCTATCGTATCTATCAATGCAGCATAATCACAGAATGGGATTGATGCTCCCAAATCTATCGTATCTATCAATGCAGCATAATCACAGAATGGGATTGATGCTCCCAAATCTATCGTATCTATCAATGCAGCATAATCACAGAATGGGCTTGATGATTCCAAATCTATCGTATCTATCAATGCAGCATAATCACAGAATGGGATTGATGCTCCCAAATCTATCGTATCTATCAATGCAGCATAATCACAGAATGGGATTGATGCTCCCAAATATATCGTATCTATCAATGCAGCATAATCACAGAATGGGCTTGATGATTCCAAATCTATCGTATCTATCAATGCAGCATAATCACAGAATGGGATTGATGCTCCCAAATCTATCGTATCTATCAATGCAGCATAATCACAGAATGGGATTGATGCTCCCAAATCTATCGTATCTATCAATGCAGCATAATCACAGAATGGGCTTGATGATTCCAAATCTATCGTATCTATCAATGCAGCATAATCACAGAATGGGCTTGATGATCCCAAATCTATCGTATCTATCAATGCAGCATAATCACAGAATGGGCTTGATGATCCCAAATCTATCGTATCTATCAATGCAGCATAATCACAGAATGGGCTTGATGATCCCAAATCTATCGTATCTATCAATGCAGCAAAAGCACAAACAATATATTTTTATACCAAGGAAAAAAAAAGGTATTTATGTTAATGTATGTTATAATCATTTCAAAGGTGAAGGTGGCAGAAGCAGTACTCGCTATTACAATTGACAAAACTGTTTCTTAAAATAGTCAAATAATATCGTTCTTAAATGCATTTCCTTTCTTCGTGACATTCAATTATTTCCATTAACTCCTGTCGTAATAGTATTAGCTCATAAACCAAGACATATGTCCTCCTAATTATTGAATTACACATAAAATATCTGAAACTTACCAGTGAAATGAATAGATGTATATTCATTGAAGTGCGTTCAAACATAGTCACTGCGCATTATAGTCAAGCAGTGACAACAATACAAGGGATTATTGTCATATTGTCTGAAATCAAGACGTATTCTTCTTTTTGCATGCAAGCATTGGGTGTCGTCTGGTAATATATTAGTATCCCGTCTTGCTTATTGATATGTCTTGGAAAGGACCGTAACTGATGTTGTGATAACTCGTGGTCCAATCCATTTGTAAATGTTATTTATTATTATACATTTTATATCACATGTATTTATGTAAATAACATCAAGCAATAAAATATTATTAAATTAAAATTATTGATATGTCAAATTCGAAAAAGTGTAATGGTTCAGTAGAAGATAAAATAATACAACTCCATCCTCCGTTGAATATTTTACTAAAATGGTTTAGGATGACTTTTCCTAAAATATTAAAATTTACCCCTACATCTAAAGCCTTATATTTAAAATGTTGAAAGATCAGACTTCCGTTAATCTTTAACAAAGCTTACACGTATTTAACAAAGCATAATTTAAGATAATCTCAATCTGTTCGACAATATTCGCCAGGCAGAATATTGTATTATTCAAAACTATATTTAATTTAAAATGAGTATATAATTCCGTAACTGTATCATTCCTATTTAAAACAAGAATCCGCCTGGAACCTTTGACAGATACATAGATTATAAGTGTGTTAGCGACTACCTGCATACCAGCTATTGTAGTGTACGACCTAAACCAACGTAAGAATTAATAAAAACCAAGATGGTCAAGTATTGCAGAGCAATACGAGAAATACGAGCAATACATGTCCCCTGCTGGGCATTTTTAGTAACAGTGACCTTGACCGTGCCCATAAATGCAGTCCCAAACTGTTACCAACCCATAAAGTTTCATTGCAATATCTCATTCCCAAGTAAAGTTATTCAGTGGACCTTGACCTAGACCCCAGTGACCCAAAATGCAATCCCAAGCTTCATTTTCATATAAGCAAAGTAAAGTTAATGAACAGAAACAGTTGTTATATTTTAGTTACAGTGAACTTGACCTTGAACCAAGTGACCCAAAAGATGTACCAAGCTTCCTTTTCAGATAAGCTACATACCCATAAAGTTTAATTCAAACATCTCATTCCTAACTAAAGATAAATGAGCGGAAACTGTTTTTTTTCTATTTAGGAACAGTGAGCCTGACCTTCACCCCAGTAGCCTAGAATGCAATCACAAACTTGTTGTTCCTATAAGCTACAAACACAACAAGATTCAGGCCAATGCGTCATTCCTGACTGGTTATTGAGTGGAAAACATTTATCTATTTTTAATAAAAGTGACCTTGCCCTTGACACGAGTAATACCAAATGATGTCCCAAACTTCCTTTTCATGTAAGCTACTTACCCATAAAGTTTCATTCCAATATCTCATTCCGACTAACGTTATTGAGCGGAAAACATATATCAATTTTTTATAAAAGGGACATTGACCCTGACCCCAGTGACCCCAAATGCAATCCCAAGTTTCCTGTTCATATAAGCAATCTACCCATAACATTTCATTCCACTATCTTATTCCTAATTAAAGTTATTGAGTGGAAAACATTTTTTTATTTTTAGTAACAGTGACCTTGACCTAGACCCCAGTGACCTCAAATGCAATTCTGAACTTGCTTTTTTCTGTAAGCTCAAACACATAAGTTTCAGGTCAATGCTTCATTGCTATCTAAAGTTATTGAGCAAAAAACATTTATCTATTTTAGACAAAGTGAACTCGACAAGGACTATCACAACCTGACTTCTATGGTGATGTGATTTATAAACTTCGTAAGATTCTTAGTCATGATCATTTTCATACTATCTTTGTCAAACTTGTTAAAAAGTTTATCAAAAGAGGTTATGACACTATCATTTTGCAACGTACTGCATGCTTGGTGGTGAACCCTTTTACAGTTCGCCACTATGCTTTCCTCTTTAATTGTACGATGACCGGACAGGCTGTGGACCCTATGATGACGCCTACCTAAAGCCCATTGGGACGGTGGCGTTTGATGTTTGTCTATGATCTTTCTTGTCGTGCCCTTAATGGTTTATTCTCTTGTTGCTCTGGCTTCTGTCAAGTCATTGAGTACCTTCATTGTGGCTTTCTAGGCTATTTTGTTTTTTGGTATTATATTTACACGAGCATATTTGTGTTTTACTTATATTGCCTACTGATGCTGCCTTGTTGGTTAAAGATTAGATCATGGCGGGGATTTCTTTATTTACACTGTCCTGTTTTAATGGGATGACAGTAGGGTAAGTGTGAGGTTTGGTGCACACTAGAACCGGTTTAAACCCCCAGTTGCCTACTTTGCCACTGTCCGTTCCAAGGCGGTAGCCCTATTGTCAACCCGTTTGTGTTTGTGATGTCGTTTGCATTTATTATTACTTTTACCTTCTTGTTTGTCTGTTTGCGTGTTTGTTTCTGTGTTTTGTGGTTGACTGTCCTCCTTGAATGCTACTTTCCCTGTCCGATCTTTTTATATTTCTTTGACCTTGAACCTAGTGACCCCAAATGCAATCCCAAGCTTTCTGTTTATAAAAGCTACTTACCCATAAAGTTTCATTTGAATATCTCATTCTTAGCTAAAGTTATTGAGCGGAAACCATTTTTTTTCTATTTTATTAGCAGCGTATTTTGTGTATTTTTTTACAATTTTTGTTGCATAGCAACTACATAGCAACTACACTTTTTGATATATCACTAAACCAAAATGACCTCCTCACTCTGTTTTACATACACACACATTTTCATTATATTATCTTAAGCATTTCTTTTGTTATCATAACTTCTCCAAAAAAAATCTTTCAACCGGAACACGGCGACAATATGCACAGCTAGACTTGATACTGATCATCCTTGCAACATTTCGCTGAAATCCGTTCAGGAATTCAGAAGAGACTAGTCTTGACAATGTTTGTTTATTGAAACATTTAAAGGACCATACTTCCGCCAAAAACCATTCAACGGGAACAAGGCGACAATATGCACAAATAGGCTCATTCAACGGGAATACGGCGACAATATGCATAAATAGGCTGATCATCCTTGCCAAGTTTCGTTGAAATCCGGCCTGTGGTTCAGGAGAACTAGTCCAGACAAAGTTTGTGTAGTAAAACCTTTAAAGGGCCATAACTCCGCCAAAAATATTTCAACCGCAACACGGTGATGACATGCACAACTAGGCTTGGTACTGATCATCATTGCAAGGTTTCGCTGAAATCCAGCCTGGGGTTCAGGAGAACTCGTGCGGCCAAAGTTTGTGTAGTAAAACCTTTAAAGGGCCATAACCAAACAGCATTCAACCGGAACATGGTGACGATATGCACAACTAGGCTTGGTACAGAGTTTTGCTGAAATACTGAAAAATGAAGGCCCAATCATAACAATCTGGTAAAGTTTGGTAAAGATCGGATGAAAAACGTAGGTGCTAGAGTGCTGACATCAAAACACATTTTTCAATAATTCAAGAGCCATAACTTCGGTGTTGACTGGTTTTCGAACTTGACCGAGCTTTCGTCAATATCAAAGATTGGTAAAGGTAGGAAAAGCAAAATGGCGGCGTTTTTTGAGAGTGTTGCCAATACAGACAGACTATAGCAATATTCGTTAATTCAAGGGCAATAATTCCGGTGTTACCAACACATGAAACTTTCTCAATTGAACATTTTACTGAATTTCATTTCAAATGATGTTTCCCAAAACAATTATATACTCTCCAGGCCAAATATTGAATTATTCGAAATAATATTTTAATTTACAATTATGTATTTAATTTTTCCTATTTAAAATTATCATTCGCCTGAAATCTTCGAAAGATACATATATTATATGGATTCAATTCAATTCAACTCAACCTGCAAAGCAACCATTGTAGTCTACCACCTAAGAATTAATCAAAACAAAACGGATGGAAAATTAACCACAGTCAGGAAAATACTTCTTGTCAAATATTAGATTGTATAGTAATACAAAAGGAACTTGGAACTGTCAACTGTCAAACATTACACAATATGTGGGGTAGAAATAGTTTATGAAACATTATACAAGCAATTAAAGCCGGGGATCTGAAGTGGAATTATCGCAGGGAATATTTCGAAACAGATGTCGTGAACGCAACATGACTTGTGAGTTCGACAAACTGTCGAAAATAACGCACGTGTAATTAAAAGTCAATGAGTTCCTCCATCTGTTCAGGAGAGTAGACTTTCGCATTGACGAAGAAGTTCAACATACATGTATTTTTGAACCAAATCATTTGGAGTTCATACCTTCAGTGTCGTCCCCACGGACCTGTCTTAGGTTCCCTATTATTGTTACTCTACTTCGTATATAGAACATACGGTCAAGGATATGTTTGCAGACAACTGTCGTCCATGTCTGTGTCGTATTATATTGCCTTGAGTCTTAAACGGCAATGGTAACGTACCGGGGGTCAACTACAAGGACTACAACTATGGTCAGGGACCAGATATATACTCAGAGAATAAAGTTTAGCAAAAAAGAGTATGATAATGGTCCTTTGGAAACGGCCGAGCACGACACATACGAAATATTGCAGTCTCGGTTTGATTGAGACTGTTCATGAGCGGTAGTGAAATATGCTAGCTACCGCTCATGCCCTCTAGCCCCGGGTTGAGCAGAACTCAATATTCATAAAAGTCAACAGTATACAGTTATCACATGTGTGTTTGGGGAACAATCAAAACTGTTTTCCCGAGGTGGAGGGGATGGCAGTGTGAACTGTTTCCCGAGGCCGATAGGCCGAGGGAAACAGTTCACACTGACATCCCCCGACACCAAGGGAAAACAGTTTTGACTGTTCCCCAAACACACATGTGATAACTGTTTTATTACCTGATTAATGTTACTGTACGAAACAGTGAAATGAAAATTTGTTTTATAATGGAAACCTATGGTGAAAAAAGCAACATGACGTCACGCAAACGAAATTCCAGCACGTGAGGGAAACAGTCGAAACTAAAGCCCGGTAACAGTTCGTTTTCACCGGGATCAGTCTGTTCCTTATTGAATTAGCAAGAAATGACGATATAGCATTTATATAGGAGATCAGGTAATAATACAGAATGTTAACCATCCCGAAGATGGCAAGCATATGGCGGTGGATATAGCAATATTTGTATCTTTATTTCGTATGGTCCCATGATCTAATAAAAGTGTTTGCCCCGAAGAGCGAAATAAACAAAAAGGAATCCAGTTGGGAGCAGCGGTTATGAAGCCTGCGTATCACAAGTAACAGCCAAAAGACTAAATTAAAAATCAGACGACATATCCTATGAGTGGTTAAACAATAACAGTTTTTAGATAAAATAATACTGTATACAAGATATACTGACATTTTGGGACTTTACGGGTTTATTCGTTACGCCATTAAGATGTTCGACTGTTATTAATGTGTGTTTAATAAAATATTGTGTCTATGGCAGTAGTTTCTTGATTTTACACCCAAAAATGTATTATTTCCAGGGTGCAACAAAAACTTGCTAAACTTTTTTCCCTCAGTATATACAATTATTCCAAGGGAATAAATAACTTAATGTAACTATATATAAATCAAGAACACGATACATTAATTTCGCACTAACCCTGGAATTATTAGTTAAAATTTTCCTGTCTTTATGAACCAACGCATTTGGCAGTGTTCTTCACGGATCGGTCTAAGGTACGTATTATTTTTAATCTGCGTAATACTTGTAATAGAAAATACAGTCAACGATATTTTGCAGACGATTCAAATCTTTTAACTTATAATTCATCACCTGACAACTCTGCACAATCCGTAAATTAACATTGACGCCTGGGGTAATTACATCGCATATCTATCAATAAAGCAAAAACAATTTATCTTCATTCCAAGAATAAACTGAATAGTATTTATGATAATGAATGTTATACTTATGTCAAAGATGAAATCAGTTATTGAAGTCGGAAGAACAATAACGAGCAGTTACAAATAACAATACTTTTTCTTTAAATAGTAAAGTGATAACGTTCCAACTAAAATTTCTTCTTTCGATATAGTCAGTTATTGTAATTGCGTGGTAATATACTACTTCGGGATGGTTAAAATTATGTACTATTGATTTTATTAATACTGAGTTCTGCTCAACCCGGGGCTAGAGGGCATGAGCGGTAGCTGGCATATTCCACTACCGTTCATGAACAGTCTCAATCAAACCGAGACTGCAATAGTTTGTATGTGTCGTGCTCGGCCGTTTCCAAAGGTCCATTATCATACGCTTTCTTACAAGTACTATTGGCAGAGAATCAGTCACGTGTTTCTGAATTATGTGATCTATTCAATCCTTTTCGGTTTCACCTTTGACTTTCAGGTGTATAGTCTCCATTCTGAGTCAATATTTCGTTCAGTCGTGTAAGCGCTATACGCAAAGAAAAGTATCTCATGTGTAAAGTGCCAAATGAGATATTATGTTTTACATAATGTGATAGTATTACAACTATTTGGAATCTTGTCTTTCGTTTTGTCAATATAATAAAACAACTATCTACTTCTCTTTTGGTCAATGGATTAGCACTATTCTTCTTCGGAAATGACTATTGACTCGAAACGTTGATTATAACAAGACGTATTGATGTCTGTGGCACCGCTAAAGACCACAGCTCCCCTAAAGTCTACATAAAGTTTCGCTAAAGTCCATAACTCCGCTATAGTCCACACACATTCCTCTAAAGTCCATCAGAAAAACGAACGCCAAAGTCCACACAATTTTCCGATAAAGTCCACACAAATATTGTCGCTAAAGACCACAAACGTTTTCGCTATTTCAGCGAAACACACATTTCGGAATTAACCGTTTTCTCATTTGTGAGAGATGTTTCAGCACGTTTTCATTAATGTATGCAAAACATATCTGCACCAGAAGCTATAACATACCTGCATCGAAGTCTGTAGTTCTTACTCTCATGGAGTGGGGTTCTTTCTTCTAAGCTCCGACTTTTTCAAAATGTCGTCAACAATAATAATACTCAAACCATACCAAATCTACACGGATAACCAAGTGTCGACACTACCAAGTAACGAGTTATGACGAGAAAAAAAATTGAGAATAATGGCTACCAAAACACAATACATAATTAAAAAATGGGCATCTTGTGGCATATTGTGGTGAAATAGACAAACACACCTGCCATATTACTAAATGATGGCATCAAGATTCAAATCTGTTTAAAATGTTACAAAGACATACATAACACAATTAGTACCGAATTCATGATCCATGAATCAAAAAGGGAAATCGTTTATAACACATAATAGGAGTATAAGTCGTTGGCCTTATAGATGGTGAGTATGTGGTGTAAATATGAGCTGAATCTAAAATAAGTTCACAACATTACAACATTTATAATAAAACTGATATTCATGTTTTGTTATACGTTAAGAGAGGAGGTATTTTGCTGAAATAAATAACATGTTTGGTTGAGCAACCTGAATTTTCAATACAAAATCACCAATATTGTGTTGTTACCTTTAGGGTATAGGGTTGTTACCGTTAGTGCAGATATTGTTACCTTTAGTGCAATGTATTGCATTACCTTTAGTGTTTGTTGTTATTTTTAGTCCCAAAGGTGTTACCTCTAGTGCAGCTAGTTACCTTTAATGCAATTGTTACCTTTAGGGTGGCAACAAGCGTGTTTGCTGATAGTAAAGAGCGCACCTAGCGCTTTAGGTCCGTGTCTACTAAATAAAAACAGACTGTGATTTGTCAAAAAAAATGTCTAGGGAATCCGAGACTAATGTTTGCCACAATGTGAAGTCATGGATTGGATAAAAATAATGAGTGAAATAAAACAACTTGAGAATTCAAACATAAATATGTTTTCTTCAAAATGGAACATTTAATACATTTTTTTGTAGCTGTTTTTTTTTTTTTAAATTATGACTGAAAAATGCAAGCAGGTACACGTTGACATTTAGCGGCGAAAAACACTGCAAAACTGTAGAGGGGAGGGTGAGGGGAGCGAGGTGTGGGGATGGTCACTTCGGAGACAGAAACGACTATTCATTGGATTAGCTATGAAAAATGTTCTTCATTAAATGTCATTTGGATGTGTCAGGCAATGGCTACGAGATATAGGGAAATTAGGGTAGCCCTAAAGGCTATAATGCAGGAAAATCAATATTTGTAGGTGACCTAAAATGCTTCTTCCTGATAAATATTGCATATTTGAAAACTTATTGATCTTTTAAACATGTAAACTACATCTGGCAGAAATATGTTTTGCATAAATTAATGAAAAAATGCTGAAACGTCTCTCACAAATGAGAAAACAATTAATTCAAAATCGTGTTTTTCGCCGAAATAGTGTTGTGGACTTCAGCGAAAACGTTTGTGGTCTTTAGCGACAATATTTTTGTGGATTTTATCGGAAACTTTTGTGGTCTTTGGCGTTCGTTTTTTGTGGACTTTAGCAGAAATGAGTGTGAGCTTTAGCGGAGTTGTGGACTTAGCGGAAATGAATGTCGACATTAGAGGAGCTGTGGTCTTTAGCGGTGTTGTGGTATTTAGCGGTGCCACAGACGTCACATGACGTTTTGATGGCTAAAGAGCGTGCATTTATGAGGTTACCAGATGTTTCATGTACATATTTTCTTCTTTTTTTTTTACACATTTGTCATACTCATGTGTTACAAGGGATAAAAAAAACGTCCACATTCCACTTAAGATTTATAATACTGTTTACCATTTTTTTTAAATTTTTCACGAAGAAAGCTCCTTAAAAGCATTCATATATCGTTTCATATATTCGTATGGAATGGCAACTCCTTTATTAAAATGTTCAGGTATATGTTAAGAGATTTTCAACAAACATTTACAAAAATGTGAAATTTGATATATACCACCGGTAAGAGCATGATGACAAACAATGTTTTTGTTTTGGTTTTTTACAGACTAAATGAACATCAAAAGAGAAGACATGTTGGAAAACTTGTAAACATTATTGCAGAATTACGTGCGAGAAAAACAATTAAGGACAAACAAATTGTTAACATCACACTAAACTATCTAAAAAGAAAAAATTGGAACACCTGTCATTGAATATTCAATTTATTAAAAATATGTTGTTGTTGCCGTTGTTGTTGTTTTTGCGAAAATGTAAGACTGTTGCTCGAAATATGAAATATAATGCATTGTTATTGGCTCTGGTAATGTTTTTCTTCTCCTAATGTCTCTAGTTTAGAGATCATGCTGAAGATGATCATGTCACTGACACTGTGGAATATGTCATCACTGACACTGTGGAACATGTCATCACTGACACTGTGGAACATGTCATCACTGACACTGTGGAACATGTCATCACTGACACTGTGGAACATGTCCTTGCTCATTATCAGAGGTCTGGACTTAAATCCAAACCTATTCTTGTCACACAAAACAATATGCTAGACAATATTTGCACATTTTAGGAAAAGAAACAGAACCGATTAACACAGTTCTTATATTCCATGCAAGGGACTAGGGTTGCTATACTAGTGTAAGAACCCCGAAGGGGCCTGACTCTTTAAGTGAGACCTAACGAACCGTTTGGTCGTTTACTACGATAATATTACATTACACTCACAATTCAATGAGGACCCTATTCCAAAGCATTGAACGTGTAAGGTAAAATAGTGTAATGATATTTTCACTGCTGTGTCGAAGGTACTTAGTCTTCGAGAATACAAGACTTCATTGTTTTCTGATATTCCAGCTGCCCATATAACCCCTCTTTCATCAGCTGCCGCTATAATGAATCTTATTTTAGCACCCACTTATACTTAATATACATATCACTTAGAGGCAGAGCATTACCAGTTTCTCTGTGTATTCAAACCACATGAGCTTTATAACCAATGAAGACTTTATTGTTTGTCAATAGGGCTAGGAGGAAAGGGATTCAACGTTTTCCTGGATACATAATTGAGCAATAGTCTCTCTTGTTTCGTGATCACGGGGTGCTGATAGAATTTATATGCCTTAACTGGAGAAAATGTCATGTTTTTTATGTTTTCGGAGATTGTATGAGTGTATACTTAATCACAGTACCGTTACTCAAGTACATGGTGTGGTTCATTACATACAAAATGCATATTCGCCGACACATTTATTGCGCAGTTTAGAAATTTATGTAATAAAAAGGTGGATCAAAATATTATTATTACTGTACAGCAGAATTATCAGTATTTAGGAAAACATAATAAAACATATCAACAATACATCTGCTTAATATCGTAATTAAGGAATACACACTGGACGACACTTATAAATGCCCCAGTTGCATTTAATTTCATATCTAGATCTTTTAAATGGAGTGTTTAATTCTGACCAAACATCGTATGCAAATTCAGCAGTATAAGATACGGGAAATAAAACTGAGAATAAATAATCAATTTGGTAATCGAATTACATTTGACCACCGCTTTAAAGTGTCAGTGTCCAAAGTTTGAGCAGGTTATGGCGTTTAAACCCCAGCGGCTTTTTTGCCACTGACCATTCCAAGGCGGTAGCCCTATTGTCAACCCTTTTGTGTTTGTGGCGTCTTATTTAGCCTTTTATTCATCTTTAAAGTTGTTTAAACTACTTTTATTAGCATTTAAAATCGTTGGTACTAATAAGTACAGTCAAGTGTTTTAGAGGTATCGAATGTAATGCGTACAAGTGCAGTTAATTACGTACATTTACCAACACGCAATTAAACAATACCCGTAGTTAAATACGCTTCAAGCAAATCAAGTGTTTGTTGGTAACTCGTTATTTTAATACAAAATGGCCGTTAGGAAAACAATACTAACATAAAGATTTTGCGTTTTTACACCAAACGAATATATCAAACACTTCAAAAGTTGCAATGATGATACTAAATTTTCTTATTTGACACGTTTATCCCAAACGGGTGTTCACAAATGTGTTACATTGCAACGAACACAAATGATCTACTTAAAGTGGCTGTTGCACTATTTTCGATTGTATTCTTAATTTATAAGAGCACTAAAACTTGGGAGAAACGTGAAAGAGTTATCAACATAACATAACAAAAACAGGAGATATAAACTATTGAAAATTAGTATACATGGAGACGACCATCTTGAAACGATGTCGTCAATATATGGCAAATTGATAAATAGTGTTTGAAACAAATAAATGAGCAATTGTATTTAAATCAAATAGACCAAGACTACACCAACAAGTGTATGCTTTGTATATTCAATTTATGATTTTACACTCATTTGTATAGGTTATATTGTGCTTCAAATGATATTGATCAATATACCATAATGGCAAATGATCGATGACGTCATCGTTCAAAGATGGTAGCCTCAGTTTGTTTATACGTGATATATCTTTCATAAAGTTTTTTGATAATTAGTTGACATTTTTATACCTTTTTAAAGCTGTTTTACAAAAACGTGTTTGATAATATTTCAACATCACTTTAATTTACAGAGTGGAGAATTGTAAACCCAACATCAGGTTGAACCGAACAGGAACATTACAGCTAGAGCTACTGACCAAATGACAGATGGATATCAGACGTACTTCACCCTAAGATATTACGGAATACTAGTAATACGTTTTCGTTAAGTTCTTTGACGGTTGTCTTATAGTCCCTGGAGCCCCAAAGATTGTCTAGTTCTTGGATTCAATGAGATTTGTTGTGCTTTGAGTACCCAGATATTGTCTAGTCCTTGGTTTCTAAGAGTTTGTCTAATAAGTGGTGCCTCCCAGTTGCTGTCATGTCTCTGGTTACTCAGAAGTTATCTAGCTATTGATATCCCCAGATGTAATCCGTGTTAAGTTACTGGGGTCCCCAAGTTGCCGTGTCCCTGGAGTCCCCTAAGGTTGCCTAGTGCTTAGAGTACCCTAAAGTGTTCCGCTCCTGAGGTCACGAGATGTCGTCTTGTCCCTGGATGTTCCAGAATATTATATAATCCATCGTGTTCCCTCAAGTTGTCTAGTACCTGCATTTCCGCGAGGTTGTCTGGTCCTTGTTGTCCCCAGAGGTTGTTTATTTCCTGTAGTTCTCAGAGTTCGTTTATTTTATTTTATTCGATAATTAGTTTAAGTGTGTAGATAAACAGTTTCTGCAATACTTGTTTTTATTTAACCTCATCATAATGGTATGTTAGCAATGAAAGGCTCATCAGCACAATATATAAAATATACGTCGAGAGACACTTCTGTTAAGAGGGATAGGAGGCGGAGTAATCCTGCTCTCAGATATATAAATCCGGCTATTGTTCATGCCAGGATGATAGATTTTAATACAGGGGACCACCCATGTGACGTCCCCGTTCGACGGATAAAGAAGTGCTGGTAAATGACTTGCTCAAGTAATTTCGGGAGGGACGTCTAAAACCCTGACCTCTTTGTTACAAGGGTGTCTAAAATCCGCCACCACAAGGGCGTCTAAACCCGCCACCTCTTGGTTACAAGTCAAGTACAATGGGGTTGGCTGGTGTATGAAATAAAAACCTTAATGTAGGCTTAAAAAGGAGCTTGCATATTGTTTAATAGGTAATTTTAAACAGGTTATTGCGTTTTATTGTCGAAATATCTGTTATATAATCCCGATAATATAAGCTTTCCCATTGCTTATTGGAATAAGGCGTGACCACCGTAATGATTGTTTAAGTAAATAGTATTTTGATTTGATTTGTTTGTTTGAATGATGTTTTGTGTTGTAAGGCCATATTTTAGTGACGGCGCGATTTTTTTTGTGGTCGAGGCAGACTATCCCATTTTTCCCAGGTAGAAACAGTTCTGTGAAGACCTCCCGCAATCCTTAATAATCGACACTTCCTCTCTAGAATAGAGTTTTGGACGCCACACTCATAGATTGCTTTCTAAACAGGGTACCATATACTTTGAATTTACCCAATGCACTATATGTATCCGAAGTATTTTTTATTATTCGAGCTGATATTTTGTTGCGCATGAGATGGAGAAGATGACATGAACCAGATAGCAAAATCAAGCATTTCTGTTATACACGCATGTTGATACATACAACTTATTAAATGTAATATGATTTACTTAATGCAGTTAGAAATTAGTACATACGTGAATACATGTTCTAACATTATTTTCTCATAAAATCTAATTACGAACGATCAGTAATCTATAGTAAGATGTGTAAGTGACTTGATCTGCGTGAATGTTGGAATGTTATCATTGGAGAGGCACTATAATAACAACACATCAAAATATTTTTTAAACTTTATAGATTTTGGCAAATATTGGGCGTGGCATTGGATTGAAAAACAAGCCCCAAGCATGGGGTTTAACAATTGTGGCTGCCGGTAAGCACAAAAGACCATTTATGGCAAGCCCTTACAGTAGAAACCATTAAGCAATAAAGCAGATTGAATATTTACAATATTAAGGACAAAAATACATGTGCACCAAATTAAATGTTCATTATGAAAGGCAACTTTTCTGATAAGCATTTAAGCAAGTGTTGAAAGCACGGTTGATATTCAAGCATATTTACAAGTGCAACCGAATTCTATCAATTCAAATGTTTTTTATATCAATTCGTACGGACAGCAAATTTGTATATAATTTATGTTTAGATTACAATTCAGTCTATGGTATACAGGAGCTGAATAAATTTAAACTGAAACTTATATGTCCTTCCTTTCACACCTTCGCTGCCCGCCTGATAATTAAACACTACAACAGTTAAACACATCAACTAGGTGTAATCCAAAACTTCCAGCAAGTATGTAAATGTCCAATGTCCATGCACACCCAGGAATGGTTGACTACGTAAGTGGATCCAGAGGAAGACATCAGCTGAAAATATATAACTCAGAGAAAGCAACAGATCTTGCAACATAAAAGACTATCTTTTGATATAAGTATGACAAATAATGAAATGTCTTAAATGAACGTATTGTACTTATACAACTTCATAACACTATTATCGATTTCAATCAATGATCTGTGGGCTGGGAGGGAGGAATTTAAATTATTAACATTAAGCTAAAGCACACATTACCATTGTTATAAATCCAAAATGCCGGTGTTAGATGTACGAAAACCTGCACCGTGAAATTTACTCCATAAGTTCAAAAACGCTAATTTTGTGTCCTCCAATAACCGTTGACTATAACAGATATTATAGTCAGTATTATTGGAGAGCACTATAATAACAACACATCAAAATATTTTTTAAAACTTTAATAGATTTGGCAAATATTGGGCGTGGCATGGATTGAAAACAAGCCCCTAGCATGGGGTTTAACAATTGGGCTGCCGGTAAGCCAAAAGACCATTATGGCAAGCACCTTACAGTAGAAACCATTAAGCAATAAAGCAGATTGAATATTACAATATTAAGGACATAAATACATGTGCACCAAATTAAATGTTCATTATGAAAGCAACTTTTTCTGATAAGCATTTAAGCAAGTGTTGAAAGCACGGTTGATATTCAAGCATAATTACAAGTGCACCGAATTCAATCAATTCAAACGTTTTTTATTAATTCGTACGGACAGCAAATTTGTATATAAATTTATGTTTAGATTACAATTCAGTCTCTGGGTATACAGGAGCTGGAATAAATTTAAACTGAAACTTATATGTCCTTTCTTTCACACCTTCGCTGCCCGCCATATGGATGGGTGCCCCGGACACTCCAAGACATAGAGTAGAGTGTCCAGGCGCCCATCCACCTCCAAAAATAGGGGAAACATTTTTGGCAGCAGCGAAGAGTGTGTAACAAAAACAAAATATCCGAATGCCACGCCCAAAACAGAAACGGTGCCAAAAAAGTATCTATTTCCTCATCACTGCCTACTTTAAATGTTAATACTATAATTGTGTTTGTTTTACTGAAAGAATAAAGTTTAGCAAGCCTTTATGCACATATACATTTATATTTTGAAAGTATTTTAAATCATCGGCATGACTTAGGTTGATCTTCTTATTCACTTACTTTTTCTATTTCAATGTAAGTAGCAGAGTTATCTCTGACTTAGTTAAAAACATATTATTCCAAAAAATACAAATAAGGTAAAGAGCAGGACTTAAACAATACAAAATAACTGTTATGGGTCTCAAGTTATAAAAATTGCTAAAACAATCGAAAATGTCCTTGCCATTATAAAGATATAGGGAACCAAAGTTTACCATTTGTGAAATTACCTCCCTTTACATTGAAATTGAGCGAAATTATAATTTCTGTAAAACATTTAGGTTACCACACGTTGCAATTGTTTTCACATATTTCTTTTGAGACTTAACTGATAATTATGTAAGTTATATTGCCCATGGCCGCATCTACACATATCCTAGAATTTGGTCAACGGGATTTATATGTTATTTACTTGCTAACCTTATTTTTATCAGTATATATAGGACCGTAACTGATGGTGTGATAACTCGTGGTACCTTACATTTGTAAATGTTATTTATTATTGTAATTGTATATGACATGTATTTATATGAAGAACATCACGCAATAAAATATTGTACGAGGGGATGGGCCTACCTTTTTGAAGACACACACAATAAGAAAACAAAAAGCGGTCTCCATTACGTGTTCCAAGTATTAACT
Organism: Cyrtodaria siliqua; assembly: GCA_037043455.1. Taxonomy (NCBI): domain Eukaryota; kingdom Metazoa; phylum Mollusca; class Bivalvia; order Adapedonta; family Hiatellidae; genus Cyrtodaria; species Cyrtodaria siliqua. The sequence continues at coordinate 126,265 of JAWPHD010000296.1, forward strand.
TTCATACCCCATCCAACCCCTTCTCCAAGAAGCGAAAACGGAATTGGCTGGGGTATGAAAGAAAACAGTTTGCATATTGTGCAATTAGAACATTTAATAGGTAATTGTAAACAGGTTATCGCATATTATTAAATAAACATTAAACGTGTTTATTGTCAAAATATCCGTAATAAAATCCTGCTAATATAAACTTTCGCATCGCTTAATGGAATTAAGACGAGACCACGTAATGTCCTTGGCTGCGAGTGCTAGGATTGTCTGCACTTCCTTAGGATTGTAATATAGCTTTTAGTTTTTATTTCCGCCACATATATTTATATAGTTCTCCATCTCTATGGGAAATGTGAACAAAATATGCTAGTATGCATAATTTCTGTATTACATTACTTTATAGTTGTAATATTCTGTCGAAATATGTGTAATATTTAGATGTGAATTTGTATGAGTTTATTACAAAATATTACTTTTATAGTTGTATACAAAATCACAGCAAACAGATGCATATGTAGTGAGACGAATAAATAGAGGATCTTACATGAGTACTCATTCATTATTGAATTTATTAAACGAGTTGGCAAAATGATACAATGCGAGGCTCTTGCCGAGCATTATATATTTTTGCTAACGAGTTTAATAAATTCAATAATGAATGAGAACGAATGTTAGATTATATTTAGTACATAACTTATAACGTCACATTACGTCAAAAACTTATATTAACATGACGTCCAGCGGAATATCGATAATATTGAATGGTGTTATTACACTCCCACACCATATGTTATGTGATAAAACTGTATATTCACTCTTGTTTTATTAGTTATAGAAGACCTTGTTTTAAATTAATTGAGCTCATGTATTCAATCAATGTATTTCGTTTAAATTACAAATAGAGAGACAAATTACGTGTCATGCCTCAATTTCATTAAGCGATTTTTAATGCGATAACCTGTTTTGAGCTGAAATTAACGTTTTATTTTATACCACAGCCAACCCCATTTTCCCTTCTTGGAGAAGGGGTTGGTTGGGGTATGAAAGTTAATACGCGAACCACGTAATGATTCGCACATTATGAGCTTATGTTTTTGCCATAAATATGTTTAAAATGCCATTTATTATTTAGTATTATTTTGTGTTCTGATATCGGGGAGGATCGCATTTAATATTGTCAGATTTTTATACTTCAGTTAACAAAATAAAAGGCATTTTTGGATTTTGTTTTAACTTGTATAATCGTTTTTATTACACATTCTCCGAAGTCAATTTTTACTTTTATCTCCAAACTTTTGCAATCATCATCAATGTTACATGTTACATTATCTCCCGCCCGCAAAAAACATCATTGAAAAATTGCCTTACACCCTGCACCGCATTATTTCGTATCTGCCCCTTGCCGTTTTTATCCCAGTTCGTATTAGCTTTGGTTGGGAGCTTATCCTGATGCCTACGGCTTCAAAAGAAACCATATCAGCTTTAGTTCTATTTCTTGGATAGGAAATTACAAACTATTTTAGAGATTCGGGTGATAAGTCCTTAATTATGATATTTAATGGTAGATAGACGTGCATATAAAATGCGTTTTATATTTTCTGATAAATTCGTTTATGCTGTTTTCACGTTTTAATTATACTGTTGGAATAGCAGTAGATTTTGTTCCCGCGTGGATGTTTATTTCACATGGAATCACATGTTTGCAACGCTTATAAAATCTTTTTTTTTTATTGTTTGAAATTTGAAATTGTTAAAGAGATACGTCAATCCTGAAGTTTGTATTAAGCAAGAAGATTAGCACTTCAGTTCATTAATCCAGTAATTAATCCAACCTGTCTGCATATAATACATTATATAATAAATAAAGGCTTATACAATTTAAAGTTTTTATTTTACCTAGTGATATATAAGAGTACAATAATTAGCAATATGCAACTATATATTGAAAGTATTACTAATAATGATTTGTAAAGGCGCAAAGCATGTCAACGCAAAGCATGTCAAATCAAAGTACTAAACGTACTGAGCGGCGTAGGTTGGTCGAGGATTTACTGTCTAGATTTTTTGTCATGTTGAAGAGGCGTAAACAAAACAGAATGCGTTGCATTTGTTTTGTTATATTTTTATTGGAACAAAGTTATGCATTCGCCAGCAAAGCTTCGAAGTCGAGCGGTTCATCATCACTATCAATTTCCAACTGATCAGCTTCCAGATTTGCGACAGGCGGTGATTCATACATATAAGGCTGCACAACTAATTCTTTCTCAATCACCTCGTCTAGTCAATCTTGCTCCATTTATTTGTGTCTGAATATCGTATATGAGCTTGCTAGCTTGTTCTTTTTGTGTTTTTATGTTGGTATATATATATATATATATAACTATAGAATTATATGAGTTTTAATATTCCCTCATTTCCCTCATTTCTTATTGTGTCTCTTAAGTTTCATAAATGTGAAGCTATGTTTGATGTGCTATTTTTTTTATTTGGTTATATATCTGCATGCTTATGTCTTAATATATCTTGTTTAGTTTTAATTAGTGTCTCATTATGCTTATGTGTATGTATTGCTTACGTGGTTGCAAGCTTATTGTTTTGTTTGTTTTTTGTTGTTGTTTTTTTAGTTTTTTATGGACTTAATATCTAACATATTATTAACATACTTAAACAAATAATAGTATGAGTGTTTTAAATGTGCTTTTATTATTGTTGTAAATTATTTTAAAGGGTGCTTTAAATGAGATTGCTTTTTTAGCTTTAGTAAATGTTCTAGTTTAATTAAGATGACAGTAATGTGCTAGATGTAAATGTTTATGTACTTATGCTCTATTGGTTGACTTTTTCTATGTATTATGCATGTGTACTTAGAATAATTATTTTAATGTGTGTATGTTTAAATGTTCTTAAAATGCGTTTACATGTAAATTCTGTTTTATAATGTGTTTATCTTTGTCTAATTATGATATTATCTGGCCTATTGTAATAATAGTATAAGAGCCCAGATTGTATGTTATAAATAACATGTGATGTATATAATGTATGTTTTAAATAACATGTGATAAATTGTAACCATATTCTCTTTCTGTTTTAGCTGCTATATTATATGTTTTACGTTTACAAATGTTCTGTCGGAAAACAGCTCATAGAGCTAGTATTTGTTTGTAAAAACCGACTTGAAATAAATATTCTTGTATCTTGTATCTTGTATCTTATTGCCGTTACAACCTGGTAACTACACAATGAAATTAGCATTGTCTACATCACGTGACATACTTTCTTTGACATGAACAGAAAATTGCACCAATCACGAACGAGTATACATTACACACCCAATATGATGAGCGAATATTGACGTTTCCTGTTACATTGAAAGTAAACGGAGCTTGTAAATGCGTATGCACTAAAATAGGTTGTAACATTTAATTTTCACCAAAAACATTTGCTTGAAACAAACATATTGTCGATATATCATGGGAATTTTCACAATGAAATCAACATAGTTTACATCACGTGACATACTTTCTTTGTTATGAGCAAAAATTTGCACCAATCACGAACGAGTATGTAAGTGAGAAAGTGTTAATTCTTACGGATGGCGGGGGATGTACAGTACTCGTTCTACCCCAATCTCCACGCAGAGTTATCGGTCCTTGAACTCACATATATCTCTGCTAACCACTAAATTACAAGATGTTGGTAAAACCTGTTAAATTGGAATATTTTTGCCTGAAACTTATTTATTTCTTGTGTAAATATAATTTTCAGAATATCTGCAAATTACATGTTGCAAGATTTAAAATAATACAGTTTTAATCGGGACTATTTTACTACCAAAGTAATACTTACTTAGGTCTACTCAATCGATACGCATATATAAACATTTCAAACCGAAGCTCGATAGCAGAAAATTACTAAAGAAAAATAACTTATAGAAAATCAATTTGAAAATATTGAATATAGGTCTATATTTTGTCTTTGCGGAGCACGCAAAAGGACAACCTCCGCGCAGTGATATTGTAGCCAATAATCCCTGCCACCACACAAATCACGTGACGTTAGCTGAGGTCATGTGATTATAAAATGGCGATACACTATGTAATGCTTTGGTACAGCAAACTCTTGCCGTAACCAACAGGCAAATTGGCAATAACATCATCACCTTCGAGAGATTTTGACAACATTCAACCTATTTTGGCTTAGGTGTAATCTCTTTATTAAATTTACGCACAGCTTCTGTAATTTTCTCAACGGATTACATGTTTGTTTACAAGTAACCAAGTAACCGGTGTGCATATTAAATATATATTCGCTAAATTGATTTATAACCAGATACCGACGTCAAACTATTTTCCAATATTATGAACAGAGCAAGTTGAAACATTGACCTAAACAATATTTAAACAAACAACTTATGTGGTGGCAGTGGTTACTGTAAAAGTAGGGGAAGTAACCACTAAGGGGAGTTTGGCAAAATGGTTTATTATAAACATCGTCATAACTTGTTTGAATAATCACTTGACCTAACCGTTCGCCCTATTTTCTTTGACGTTGACAGCGTCAAATGACTCTGGGTAGAGATTGGTTCTACCCAGGAAAAATGGTATAACCTTACATGGGTTGAAAATGATGTAAAACACCAAACAAACAAAACAAACGAACGAGTATACATTAAACATCAAATATGACTTTTACTAAACGTCAATTTGAGCGAATAATGACGCTTCCTGTTACATTGAAAATAAACGGAGCTTGTAACTGCGAATGCAATAAAAAATTACTAAAGTCTAAGGTCCATTCGACCTTAGTCAATATTACTTTTACTCATGTCCATTCGTCCTCGGTCTTCGGTCAATATTACCTATCCTTAGGTGCATAAACGTAGGGGAAGGGTAGGGGAAGGGTTTTTTGTGGGGTGGAGGGCGTGTGGGGCAGTTCTTGTATTTTTTGTTTTTGTTTTCATATAAAACAAAATCGCATATAAAAGTAGATTTAAAAGTCGAACAGGAAATGCAGTATTCAAGGACCACAGTCCATCGAAACAAACAACTATAACAAGGATAATGAAAAGTCAAGATATGACATTACAAACATAAACAACTTGACAATAGGTGACCCTTAGACCGGTCAGTGGCACAGGAGAAGCTGGAGTTTAAACCAGATTTAAGGGTACACCAAATCTCACTCTATACCTAGGTCGATTGTCATCCCAATAAAACGGTACAGTGGAAATAAAGAAATCTGCTCGTCTATATTCTATAACAAATTCGGCACCATTAAAAGGAAACGTATGTATAACAGGATGATGATCATGTATATATATGAATATTAAAAAACAGCCTTGAAAGCCATAAAGCAAGTACTCAGTGACTTTAAAGCTATGAATATAAACAAGACTATCAAGCCATGGAGCAAGTCCTCAAAGATTTATAAACACATTCACGCAAGGAAACTGAGAAAATAAATTCAAACATATGACTCTTGACTTTGTATCAAACAAGGTCATGTATATTTCTGTAGTTATCCTAATGCATCTTAATTATCTTTAATATTTCACAAAAGGAACTAAAATAAATACATGACCGATCGTTACACACAATAACCTCGATATCGTTAGCTATCGCTATAGATGTGTCGTATCAGATGCGGATATGTCATAAGGTCTTCCATACCAGCTAGGAACGGAAACAGAGGATTTCCGAATCAAAGTGGATTTAGCTGATTAACTAAATGTGTTTGATTTATTTATGACTTTGCGTTCATGTTTGTAATTTTTAAGTCATTTTACCAATTCGAAATATAAATGGCAGAGACATTGAAACAGAAAATATCTGCATTTGTTTTCTTTTATGTTTTATGAACCTTGGCAAGTTAAGTAATACAGGCATATTGCACGAGTTTCATATGTGTTCATATTAAAAGAACACAAATACAAGATTCGATTAAATCTTACCTCTGTGTATTGAGTTGTCACATATAGTCCTATTTCGGAAGTAGTCATATCGTCTGATATAGGTGTTGTCATATAATCTGATAGGGAGAGTATTCATATAGTCTGATAGGGAGAGTATTCATATAGTCTGATAGGGAGAGTTTTCGTATAGTCTGATAGGGAGAGTATTCATATAGTCTGATAGGGAGAGTATTCATATAGTCTGATAGGGAGAGTTTTCGTATAGTCTGATAGGGAGAGTATTCATATAGTCTGATAGGGAGAGTATTCATATAGTCTGATAGGGAGAGTTTTCATAAAGTCTAATAGGGAAAGTATTCATATAGTCTGATAGGGAGAGTATTCATATAGTCTGATAGGGAGATTTTTCGTATAGTCTGATAGGGAGAGTATTCATATAGTCTGATGGGCAGAGTGTTCGTATAGTCAGATAGGGCAGTATTCATATAGTCTGATAGGCAGAGTGTTCGCATAGTCAGATAGGGTGAGTATTCATATAGTCTGATAGGGAGAGTATTCAATAGTCTGATAGGCAGAGTGTTCGTATAGTCAGATAGGGAGAGTATTCGTATAGTCTGATAAGGAGAGTGTTCGTATAGTCAGATACGGAGAGTATTCATATAGTCTGATAGGGAGGGTATTCATATAGTCTGATAGGAAGAGTATTCATATAGTCTGATAGGGTGAGTTTTCATATAGTCTGATAGGGAGAGTAATCATATAGTCTGATAGGAAGAGTGTTCATATAGTCTGATAGGGAGAGTATTCATATAGTTTGATAGGGAGAGGATTCATATAGTCTGATATGGAGAGTATTCATATAGTCTGATAGGGAGAGTATTCATATAGTCTTATAGGGAGAGTATTCGTATAATCTGATAGGGAGAGTATTCATATAGTCTGATAGTGAGAGTATTCATATAGTCTGATAGGGAGAGTGTTCGTATAGTCAGATAGGGAGAATATTCGTATAGTCTGATAGGGAGAGTATTCATATAGTTTGAGAGGGAGAGTATTCATATAGTCTGATAGGGAGAGTATTCATATAGTCAGATAGGGGGAGTATTCATATGGTCTGATATGGAGAGTGTTCGTATAGTCAGATAGGGAGAGTGTTCGTATAGTCTGCTAGGGAGAGTATTCATATAGTCTGATAGGGAGAGTTTTCATATAGTCTGATAGGAAGAGTAATCATATAGTCTTATAGGGAGAGTGTTCATATAGTCTGATAGGGAGAGTGTTCATATAGTTTGATAGGGAGAGTATTCGTATAGTCTGATAGGGAGAGTATTCATATAGTCTGATAGGGAGAGTATTCATATAGTCTGATAGGGAGAGTATTCATATATTTTGATAGGGAGAGTATTCATATAGTCTGATAGGGAGAGTATTCATATAGTCTGATAGGCAGAGTATTCATATAGTCAGATAGGGAGAGTATTCATATAGTCTGATAGGGAGCGTATTCATATAGTCTGATAGGCAGAGTTTTCGTATAGGATGATGGGGAGAGTATTCATATAGACAGACTGATAGGGAGAGTATTCATATAGTCTGAAAGGGAGAGTATTCATATAGACTGATAGGGAGAGTATTCATATAGTCTGATAGGGAGAGTTTTCGTATAGTCTGATAGGGAGAGTTTTCATATAGTCTGATAGGGAGAGTAATCATATAGTCTGATAGGGAGAGTAATCATATAGTATGATAGGGAGAGTTTTCGTATAGTCAGATAGGCAGAGTATTCATATCGTCTGATAGGGAGAGTATTCATATCGTCTGATCGTCTGATAGGGGGAGTATTCATATCATCTGATAGGGAGAGTAATCATATAGTCTGATAGGGAGAGTAATCATATAGTCTGATAGAGAGAGTATTCATATAGTCTGATAGACAGAGTTTTCGTATAGTCTGATAGGGAGAGTAGTCATATAGACTGATAGGGAGAGTATTCATATCGTCTGATAGGCAGAGTGTTCGTCAAGGCAGATAGGGAGAGTATTCATATCGTCTGATAGGGAGAGTATTCGTATAGTCTGATAGGGAGAGTATATGTATAGTCTGATAGGGAGAGTATTCATATAGTCTGATAGGGAGAGTTTTCGTATAGTCTGATAGGGAGAGTATTCATATAGTCTGATAGGGAGAGTATTCATATAGTCTGATAGGCAGAGTTTTCGTAAAGTCAGATAAAGAGAGTATTCATATAGTATGATAGGCAGAGTATTCATATAGTCTGATAGGCAGAGTATTCATATAGTCAGATAGGGAGAGTATTCATATAGTCAGAGAGGGAGCGTATTCATATAGTCTGATAGGCAGAGTTTTCGTATAGGATGATAGGGAGAGTATTGAAATAGACAGACTGATAGGGAGAGTATTCATATCGTCTGATAGGGAGAGTAATCATATCGTCTGATAGGGAGAGTAATCATATAGTCTGATAGGGAGAGTTTTCGTATAGTCTGATAGGGAGAGTATTCATATAGTCTGATAGGGAGAGTATTCGTATAGTCTGATAGGGAGAGTATTCATATAGTCTGATAGGGAGAGTATTCATATAGTCTGATAGGCAGAGTTTTCGTAAAGTCAGATAGGGAGAGTATTCATATAGTCTGATAGGCAGAGTATTCATATAGTCTGATAGGCAGAGTATTCATATAGTCAGATAGGGAGAGTATTCATATAGTCTGATAGGGAGCGTATTCATATAGTCTGATAGGCAGAGTTTTCGTATAGGATGATAGGGAGAGTATTCAAATAGACAGACTGATAGGGAGAGTATTCATATCGTCTGATAGGGAGAGTATTCATATCGTCTGATAGGGAGAGTAATCATACAGTCTGATAGGGAGAGTAATCATATAGTCTGGGAGAGTAATCATATAGTCTGATAGGGAGAGTAATCATATAGTCTGATAGGGAGAGTTTTCATATAGTCTGATATGGAGAGTAATCATATAGTCTGATAGGGAGAGTATTCATATCGTCTGATAGGGAGAGTAATCATATAGTCTTATTGGGAGAGTAATCATATAGTCTGATAGGGAGAGTTTTCATATAGTCTGATAGGGAGAGTTTTCATATAGTCTGATAGGGAGAGTTTTCGTATAGTCTGATAGGGAGAGTAATCATTTAGTCTGATAGGGAGAGTTTTCGTATAGTCTGATAGGGAGAGTTTTCATATCGTCTGATAGGGAGAGTATTCATATCGTCTGATAGGGAAAGTAATCATATAGTATGATAGGGAGAGTAATCATATAGGGAGAGTTTTCATATAGTCTGATAGGGAGAGTATTCATATAGTCTGATAGGGAGAGTAATCATATAGTGTGATAGGGAGAGTATTCATATAGTCTGATAGGGAGAGTTTTCGTATAGTCTGCTAGGGTGAGTAATCATATAGTTTGATAAGGAGAGTATTCATATAGTCTGATAGAGAGAGTTTTCATATAGTCTGATAAGGAGAGTTTTCATATAGTCTGATAAGGAGAGTTTTCATATAGTCTGATAGGGATAGTATTTATATCGTCTGATAGGGAGAGTTTTCGTATAGTCTGCTAGAGTGAGTAATCATATAGTTTGATTGGGAGAGTATTCATATAGTCTGATAGAGAGAGTTTTTATATAGTCTGATAGGGAGAGCATTCATATAGTCTGATAGGGAGAGTTTTCGTATAGTCTTATAGGGAGAATAATCATCTAGTCTGATAAGGAGAGTATTCATATCGTCTGATAGGGAGAGTAATCATATAGTCTGATAGGGAGAGTAATCATATAGTCTGATAGGGAGAGTTTTCATATAGTCTGATAGGGAGAGTATTCATATCGTCTGATAGGCAGAGTGTTCGTAAAGTCAGATAGGGAGAGTATTCATATCGTCTGATAGGGAGAGTATTCGTATAGTCTGATAGGGAGAGTATTCATATAGTCTGATAGGGAGAGTTTTCGTATAGTCTGATAGGGAGAGTATTCATATAGTCTGATAGGGAGAGTATTCGTATAGTCTGATAGGGAGAGTATTCATATAGTCTGATAGGGAGAGTATACATATAGTCTGATAGGCAGAGTTTTCGTAAAGTCAGATAGGGAGAGTATTCATATAGTCTGATAGGCAGAGTATTCATATAGTCTGATAGGCAGAGTATTCATATAGTCAGATAGGGAGAGTATTCATATAGTCTGATAGGGAGCGTATTCATATAGTCTGATAGGCAGAGTTTTCGTATAGGATGATAGGGAGAGTATTCAAATAGACAGACTGATAGGGAGAGTATTCATATCGTCTGATAGGGAGAGTATTCATATCGTCTGATAGGGAGAGTAATCATACAGTCTGATAGGGAGAGTAATCATATAGTCTGGGAGAGTAATCATATAGTCTGATAGGGAGAGTAATCATATAGTCTGATAGGGAGAGTTTTCATATAGTCTGATATGGAGAGTAATCATATAGTCTGATAGGGAGAGTATATATATCGTCTGATAGGGAGAGTAATCATATAGTCTTATTGGGAGAGTAATCATATAGTCTGATAGGGAGAGTTTTCATATAGTCTGATAGGGAGAGTTTTCATATAGTCTGATAGGGAGAGTTTTCGTATAGTCTGATAGGGAGAGTAATCATTTAGTCTGATAGGGAAAGTTTTCGTATAGTCTGATAGGGAGAGTTTTCATATCGTCTGATAGGGAGAGTATTCATATAGTCTGATAGGGAGAGTAATCATATAGTGTGATAGGGAGAGTATTCATATAGTCTGATAGGGAGAGTTTTCGTATAGTCTGATAGGGAGAGTTTTCATATAGTCTGATAGGGAGAGTATTCGTATAGTCTGATAGGGAGAGTATTCATATAGTCTGATAGGGAGAGTATTCATATAGTCTGATAGGCAGAGTATTCATATAGTCTGATAGGGAGAGTAATCATATAGTCTGATAAGGAGAGTTTTCATATAGTCTGATAGGGATAGTATTTATATCGTCTGATAGGGAGAGTTTTCGTATAGTCTGCTAGAGTGAGTAATCATATAGTTTGATTGGGAGAGTATTCATATAGTCTGATAGAGAGAGTTTTTATATAGTCTGATAGGGAGAGCATTCATATAGTCTGATAAGGAGAGTTTTCATATAGTCTGATAGGGATAGTATTTATATCGTCTGATAGGGAGAGTTTTCGTATAGTCTGCTAGAGTGAGTAATCATATAGTTTGATTGGGAGAGTATTCATATAGTCTGATAGAGAGAGTTTTTATATAGTCTGATAGGGAGAGCATTCATATAGTCTGATAGGGAGAGTTTTCGTATAGTCTGATAGGGAGAATAATCATCTAGTCTGATAAGGAGAGTATTCATATCGTCTGATAGGGAGAGTAATCATATAGTCTGATAGGGAGAGTAATCATATAGTCTGATAGTGAGAGTTTTCATATAGTCTGATAGGGAGAGTATTCATATCGTCTGATAGGCAGAGTGTTCGTAAAGTCAGATAGGGAGAGTATTCATATAGTCTGATAGGGAGAGTATTCATATAGTCTGATAGGGAGAGTTTTCGTATAGTCTGATAGGGAGAGTATTCATATAGTCTGATAGGGAGAGTATTCGTATAGTCTGATAGGGAGAGTATTCATATAGTCTGATAGGGAGAGTATTCATATAGTCTGATAGGCAGAGTTTTCGTAAATTCAGATAGGGAGAGTATTCATATAGTCTGATAGGCAGAGTATTCATATAGTCAGATAGGGAGAGTATTCATATAGTCTGATAGGGAGCGTATTCATATAGTCTGATAGGCAGAGTTTTCGTATAGGATGATAGGGAGAGTATTCAAATAGACAGACTGATAGGGAGAGTATTCATATCGTCTGATAGGGAGAGTATTCATATCGTCTGATAGGGAGAGTAATTATACAGTCTGATAGGGAGAGTAATCATATAGTCTGGGAGAGTAATCATATAGTCTGATAGGGAGAGTAATCATATAGTCTGATAGGGAGAGTTTTCATATAGTCTGATATGGAGAGTAATCATATAGTCTGATAGGGAGAGTATTCATATCGTCTGATAGGGAGAGTAATCATATAGTCTTATTGGGAGAGTAATCATATAGTCTGATAGGGAGAGTTTTCATATAGTCTGATAGGGAGAGTTTTCATATAGTCTGATAGGGAGAGTTTTCGTATAGTTTGATAGGGAGAGTAATCATTTAGTCTGATAGGGAGAGTTTTCGTATAGTCTGATAGGGAGAGTTTTCATATCGTCTGATAGGGAGAGTATTCATATCGTCTGATAGGGAAAGTAATCATATAGTCTGATAGGGAGAGTAATCATATAGGGAGAGTTTTCATATAGTCTGATAGGGAGAGTATTCATATAGTCTGATAGGGAGAGTAATCATATAGTGTGATAGGGAGAGTATTCATATAGTCTGATAGGGAGAGTTTTCGTATAGTCTGCTAGGGTGAGTTATCATATAGTTTGATAAGGAGAGTATTCATATAGTCTGATAGGGAGAGTTTTCATATAGTCTGATAAGGAGAGTTTTCATGTAGTCTGATAGGGATAGTATTTATATCGTCTGATAGGGAGAGTTTTCGTATAGTCTGCTAGAGTGAGTAATCATATAGTTTGATTGGGAGAGTATTCATATAGTCTGATAGAGAGAGTTTTTATATAGTCTGATAGGGAGAGTATTCATATAGTCTGATAGGGAGAGTTTTCGTATAGTCTGATAGGGAGAATAATCATCTAGTCTGATAGGGAGAGCATTCATATAGTCTGATAGGGAGAGTTTTCATATAGTCTGATAGGGAGAGTTTTCATATAGGTTGATAGGGAGAGTTTTCGTATAGTCTGCTAGGAAAAGTAATCATATAGTTTGATAGAGTGAGTAGTCCTACTTTCCTATTGGGGGAGCTTTCATATAGTCCTATAGGGGGAGTTTTCATATAGTCTGGCAGAGGAGTTGTCATACAGTCTGATAGGAGAGTTGTTACATATAGTCTGCTAGGGTGAGTAATCATATGCTCCTCTAATGTCCACATACATTTTCGCTAAAGTCCACAACTCCGCTATAGTCCACATACAGTTCAGCTAATGTCCACAAAAAAACGAAGGCCACACAAATTTCCACAAAAGTCTTTTAAAATAAATTGCACTAAAGGTAACAATTTCTGCCCTAAAGGTAACACCATGTGTGACCTTCACTAAAGGTAACAACACATTCTTGGTGAAATCTTTCTTGGAAATTCAGGTTGCTCAACTGTTATTTATTTCAGCAAAACTATGATAACTCCTCTTTTAAAGTATATAAATAAAACATACATATCAGTTTTATTATAATGTTTTAATGTTGTGACCTTATTTTTAGATTCAGCTCATATTTATACCACATGCTCACCATCTATAAGGCCTACGACTTATACTCTTAATTGTTACCTTTAGTGCAATTTATTGCATTACCTTTGGTGTATGTTGTCACTTTTAGTCCCAAAAGTGTTACCTTCAGTGCAGCTAGTTACCTTTAAAGTAATTGTTATATTTAGGGTTGCAACAAACGTAAATAGTTGATTGTAAAGAGTGCACCTAGGGCTGTAATGCTTCTTCCTGACAAATATTGCATATTTACAAAACTTATGGATCATTTATACATTGAAACTACATCTGGCGCAAATATGTTTGTAAAAATTAATGAAAAAATGCTGAAAAATCTCTAAAAACGAGAAAAACAATTAATTCAAAAGTGTATTTTTCAGTATAATCTGACTGGGTGGGGTATCATGCCATATGTCTACGGCGTGGTATTCCACGATAGTGCTAGAACTGGTCGGTCTGGTGTCAGTATAATGTGACTGGGTGGGGTATCATGCCATATGTCTACGGCGTGGTATTCCAGGGTAGTGCTAGAACTGGTCGGTCTGGTGTCAGTATAATCTGACTGGGTGTCATGTCATGTGTCGAAAGCATGGTATTCCAGTGTGGCAGCACTATAACGTTGATCAATGAGTACGCTACTACAAGCAGAAACCGTCGACTTATGACTTAATTAATTGAAACGTGAAGTTGTTCAAAGATATAGAATTAATATTAACAATTTCCTATAATAAATCGCAATAAGTTGATAATTATAAATTACGAGTCTTATCAGGCTATAGAGGACTGCCCAAGTTAAAAGTAGCAGCCAAACGGATCTTCTTAGCGATATATACAATTGACGCTCACGTTGTGATTTGTTACCGTTAAATTTAAAATAGCTAACCATGGCGAGTAACCAAGGTTAGGAAATACCATGCACCTTCGGGTATTGCTTTTTATATGTTCATTATAATTTTTTCTTTTGGTTGTTTATAGCTCATTTTGTATATTGTTATCAATGTAATACAGAATTAATGTACGTATTTGAACAATTATTTTAAAATAATCAATCTCGATGTACTCTCTTTTTAAATCGACCTTAAAGTCCATCAATACATGCATACCCCACAAAAGCCACAGAAATACGAGCCAGCGTCTGCCTGCAGACCAGAATGACCATGCCAGACACGGGATAGTCTTGATACAGCTACATTAAACGGTCATTAAGTGCAGTATAAATCAACCCTGGCATGCCCGTACGCTTTTCATAGATCTATTATCTACTTCAAAGACAAGTCATTTTACGGTTTGAGGAAACATTTTTATAACCTAAGTCAAATTTGATCTATCAGTGATTTATTATTTGGAAATTCGCTAAAATGTGAGTTTTCTGGAAATTCAGGAATATGTATATCCTAAAACATGTTCACATCCTAAAAGACGTTTTCTGTCTTATTTAATTAATTATTCCACCGAAATCTATAAAATATGATCATATTTAAATTTATCATACTAGAGGGTCAAACCGAAATTCGGCTACTTCACAATTGGTCATTTTTTTCACAACTGTGGCCGATTTCCCCACCATTATTTTTGGTTTTTTTTGTTTGTGTGTGTGTGTGGGGGGGGGGGGGGGGGGGGGGGGGGGGGGGCGGGGGGGGGGAGGGTAAACAACATTTCCCCTCTAATTATCCCAATATTTCAATACTGTTTTGTTTTCGATAAATGTATAGAAGAAAGTTTATCTAAAATGTACCATATTATGCTAAATCGCCATTGTACATTTGTTTTATAGTGTCCTCCTCCCACCAAAACAATATATATGTAGGTCAATGTATTGACTAATATCACGTTTAACAGTTAATCTTTCAATACTTTTTTTTAAAAACTTTTAGACAGCTGACCACACTTTTTTTCACAAAATGACCAGGCTAGGGTTTCGAAAAAAGCCCGGGTCATGCAAATATCGCACATGAACATTATACAGCTCTGATATTAATTTTCCGTAAAATTGGGAAGAGTCTCAGGCCTGTCCATTTTGTGAAAGAAAACAAACCGCATATTTCTCATTTTGGAACAGATGTAAGATTTCATCAATTGAATAAATAAGGCAATACGTGTCAAGTTTTCTATTCGGAAGAATCCTTTTACAGGACTCTCTTTCATAAGGTAAAAAGGCCTGAACAACGAGGTTGATTTATGTATTATCTGGTGTTTTGGGAGATTGGGAGGGATTTGGTCAATTTGGGTGGGTGGGTTGGGGTGGGGTGGGCAAGAAAGGTATGGGGGTGGGGTAAAGTTAAGTATCCCATCTTATTGTTGTTTAAAAGCTTGGTATGAACAATGTACTCCTATATAATAATAACATCACATTTAATAAGAAAAGTGTCATGTACACGTTTTGCTATTAATATGTATCTGCATATAGTATGTTCAATATCTAGATATAATAAGTAGCTGATTAGTAACTTAGAACTGCACATGCATTTTGGCGAGTGTAGGAACATTGATAAATGCGAGACTCTGGCGAGTATTTATCACTTTTCGTCACGAGTCAAAATACAACTGAGCTTCTAAGTTACTAAACATGTTCCTTTTATCATGAAAACTGTTTTAAATAAGATAATTTACCTGAACAAAAATTGGAAACAACAGTTCACGTCTGCTTCGGCCAAAATACAAATGGAGGATTGTTTGTCAAGGGAAGTAACTTCGTCAAAAGAGTGTTCAACCAAAATCAGATTTCTATCGATAATAAAACCGAATTCCTAAATTGATAAGAATAAAATAGGACGGATCATTGGATGTGCATATTCAGAATATGCTTATTGAATATGCATATGAAACGCATTATATTAGTTTTATTTCTGTTTGGATTAATATCCAGTATTCTTCCAGATCGACTCATGTCCCTTTAAACTAGTGAGTGAATGACCATACATTTCATTCATTACATCTCGTAGTTCTCGTTCTTGGTATGTGTATGGATTATTCTTACGTCAGAAAATAAGTCTTACTTCCGATATATGTCGCCTCTTTGAACCCTCATCAATTAATTGTATGGAAAGGATGCATGATGGGAAGTTGTCGCTAAGCTATGTCACATTTAAGAACGATTTCTGGTGTGTCAGAAAACTTGTCCATTATGATCTAATATTTCCTTTGCCGCATATCTAATTCCTTTTTCTTCCGTCGAGTTGCCACGTAAATCGAGTGGTCCCGTGTAGCTAATTCGGGTAGCCCGGTATTAGATTCGGCTTGTTTTGTATCGGATTCTATCCATTGAGAACGTGAAAGAACCATAGGAATATATTCGATAAAAAAGAGTAGGGCACGGCTTCCGGATTCCTATGTATCCTTCCGTTGTATCTAGGGCGGTTTGAAATAAAATAACGCATCATGACTGTGTTGATCAGCCGTTATACAACAGTTCAATTCATTGTTTTCTGAGACAGTTATCGGAGGAGACAAGTCACCGATGTTTATTTATTTTTATTTTTTTCCTTATCAAGTTCATATTTAAATGTATTGTTACAATTTCAAACCGATACTCACGTACACTTTTTCAGCCAAAATGGAGAGAACTGTAACTAATGTTGTAATAACTTGTAGTTCAATCCATTCGCATATGTTGCTATGAATATTGTGATGTTGAATTGTTGTATTGTAACATATCTGCAATAAGATATTAATAAACTAAACCGCTGTTCCAATACTTGTTATATGTATTATACATGCATATTTGTATGTTCATATCTTACTATTTGAAAGCAATTTGATCACACATTAAATGTTCACCTTTAAAATGTACTTTCAAAACGTAATATAAAATGTGTATATTCTCAAAACAAACACCGTGGTTTCCTAGAATGTTCACCCTGCTTCTCCCCGATAGCAGCTTTAACTAACATATTGTTTAACAGCTAAGATTTGTGTGAAACTACCCCTAATGTTGCTATCACATTGCCTTCAAAAAAGGATTAAAGACTGTTGATATAAAACAGACACGGCCTGAATTGTAAAAAGTGTAAAAAAAAGTTTTAAAAAAATTCTCGCTATAGTAGTAAATACAATATATATGTGCCATAGGTGAAATTAATAGTAGTTAGATTAATACGGTTATCAGAAGAAAAACACATCAAGAAAGGACCAGAATCGTAAAAATACGACCTTGACATTAAACTACTGACCTTGATTTCAAAGGTCATCTGTTATGGTAATACGTGAAGAAAGTAGTTTAAATGAGTTTTTGAGAAAGTTAAGATAACGTGCACATTTTAATGCCAACTGATCAGTTGTGCAAACTTTCGAACTTATAATCCTTAAGTAATAGATTGTCTGGTCTCAGCGAGTTGGCTTATTTAAACACAGAGACAGACATAGCCCATTGTTGATGTGTTTAAATAACCAACGAGCTGAGACAGACTCTATCTTTTGTGTAGCATGATGTACTTAGTAACAGTGAGATGTCAGAGTGATCGTACTCTAACTTCCTCTATCTGGTAGTTGTAGTACGATATAGCCACGCCCCTTTAGTTACCCTAAATTAAACGATTTAATACTTTGCATTCATCAAAGGAAATGTTATCGAACATGCTACAATGTTTGCATAATCAATGTGGGAACACGGGAAAAATAACTAAAGGATAGCTAATTATATCAAAGCACTGATAGAAAGTAAATGGAAAGGTATGTAAGTAACACCCAATTGTATAGGTGAATTCATAATAAACGAAGAGAAAAAAACAAGTTCATATATTTTAGTATAGTTGGTGAAATGTACTTTGGTGATTGCAAAGCATTAACTGGTGTAATGGCAGTTAGAGAACGGACGTTATTCTGACAGGGTCACTAAGTACAACCTACTACAAAACAGATACAGTCAGTTTCGGCTAGTTGGGTATGTAAACCCATCTCGCTACGCCCATCTCGTGTTTAAACCAATAACTCGCAGAGATCAAACCCTATATATTACGTACAATCCAATAGTATTAAAATAAATGAAAATATTGAAATATTAAAAAAGTCCAATAATAAATGTTAGGCTATATTGTTTAGTGGTGAAGGCAGATCAACCACTTTTTTACTGTGTAGAAGCAGTACTTTACATCTCCGGTCATCTGTAAGAATCACAACTCTCCCACGTATAAGAGCCCTGAGTGATATTCGAACCCGTAGCGTTGAGAAGCGAAAATGTTTCAAACGCTGTGTATTTACCATCTCGGCCACGACGGTCTAATAAATGAATAGAAAAGCAAAATGTTTAAACAAATTAAAAAACAATTTTATTTTTGTTTAGAAAATTCGGTGTTTGTGTGAGCGTCTACAATACATTACATATCATTAAAAACAAAACTAAATACATACAACCCTCGAACTTAACGGTTCCATTTTCCTCCGCCTAAACGGTGCGGTATAAATTAGCAGATCTTTTATACGGTTTGTCTATGTGTGGGTCTCGTGATGAACGGCGGCCCGTCTCCCATACTGACATATTTATCTACCGTAATTGTACTCTTCTGACAGAACTATTATTTATATGCCTCTAATGCATTTTTGCAAACAGTGTGTTTATTCTAGGGGTTTCTGGAGCCGATTCCCTCGTGTCTGGGATATGGTGGTGTATATATTGGACAGATACGATTCGCAGTCATTCTGTCTCGATCTATAGGCACGTGAATTTTCGTTGAACATTTGGGAGGTATACATATAGTGTCTTGAACAATATTAATATAAAAATAGTAGGATAATTATACCTTTAAATAACCGGTGTACATACATTTATATAACCAGTGTACATACATTTATATAACCGGTGTACATACATTTATATAACCAGTAGTAAACAATATTGGTAATGATTGGGTTGTTTTGTTGTCTGCTCTATATATTTTTTTAGTTTCAATAATAAATTGCACAATGTGTGTCGATCAATATAATTGTTGTGTATTTCGTTGAACAGTTATTCTCGCTATTTTTCCAGTTTTATTCGTAGGTTGGTTCCTGGTCGAATGATGTTTTTTGTCATTTGTAGCAAATTTATGTCTACAATTCGTCGATTTTGAGTGGTGGAGACAGACCACCCACTTTTTCCTGGGTAGGAATTGTATGATACCGCATCCATAAGAATCGACCATAGGATTTAGTAGATAATGCTGGAAGTAAGAGAAAATATATAGACAATTTTACATGTATGCCTGTTTAATACTGAATGTATTAAACATTATGTAATGCGAGGCTGGGCATCATATCAATGATATCCAACACGTGTACAATACAAACACAATACTGAAAAGAAAAAGAAAAGCATAATGGGTATTTCCGCTACATATTGTATGTTTTAATATGCTACTGCTAATCGACTGGTACATAGCGACATTAAGCCTGTCATTTCGGAAAGTAGATTTAAACACATCAATGGTTACCCCTTTAATGTTTCATTATCGACATAATGGGCGTTTAGCTAAAGCAGGTGACCAAACCTAGGCTTTAAACGTTGCAGTCTCTTAACATTAAACACAATACTGAAATGGCTTGACTTTTTCAAGCGAAACTTCAACATTTACGAATTTCGTGTAACCAAGTATACTTTGATTAAAAGGTCTACTACATGACAGAGTTGTCCTTTCTGTAATTAGTTGTAGCCCCTTTTTATACAAAACACTTTGAGATATATTTTGAATATTACGTGGAATTAGGTGTATAATATGATAGTGTAGTATTGGCAATGTTTTTAATATGCGTTTCTTTTTCCTTTCAGTATACATTAAATATTAAATAGGCACGAGTGTGAGATTCTGTTTATCACATAATTCCAAAAATAACTAAAATTGTAAGTGGCTATTTATAACGTTGTCGTATGTTTGCATGATGTCGCCAATTTCCGTAATCTGGTATTTAACACGGTTACGGAAATCGACGATGCCACGCACCGAGATGAAAAGACCGAACGATGATTCGGCTTCATTTGCATATGTATTACACAACGGTATTTTGATAAATAATTCATTACTATATTACAATCTAACACCGCAAGTTATGCTATAAATATATGATTCAGGCTTACATTTCAAAGTACTAAATTGTTGGAGGACGCCACCCCCACCCCACGCACCAAATCACCCACCCGCTCAACCGAACCACTCCCTCTCCCCACTCCGTCACACACACACACAAACGCAACCTTCAATATATATGGATATTGCAGTATGCAGTCAGCTTCTATGAAGAATCTTAAAGAAATACGTGTATTATTTATAACGAAATCGAACAAAGAAAATAAGAAAGAAAGCAGCTAACATGAAGAAGGAAACGACAAACTTAATTTGTTTATGCGTGATTAAACCTGCATAGGTCATAGTGTATACTGAAAATATTAATCTCGTGAATTTCCTAATATAAAGCTGTCTTTGTTCGCTCGTTACAATGAACGTTCCGGATATCCGGAATTCATAAACCGGAAAGCACGCGGAGAAAAGCCTTCATTGTGAAATAAACAAACGCAGATGTAACCCGACCCTAATGCTGCTGCTGGTAATACATGTAGTGTTTACGTATCATGTGAAGAGATATAGTATTTAATTGTCTTCTTTAAGTAGAGCACTTTTGAGAATGAGACAATTAATTTTGTAATGGCTAGCGAAGAATAATAAATTAGAATTACATGTATGTACCAGTAACGGTCAAAAATGGTACAAACAGTGTCTGGTTTTAATTGCTAGTTAACTAATAGTATACTTTATAAAGCAATCGTTGCATAAGTTTTCAGAACGGGTTTGTTTATTCCAATTCTGTGTAAACGTTCTCTGTTTTGTGCGTTCACACTTTCATCACATTTCGAATAGTGTTATGTTTTCTTTTTTAATATGGTTTAAACATGTTTTATTTCACATGTTTTCACAACATATTTGTACACAATAGAAGAAAAGGATTAGAACGAATGTAAAATACTTATAATGTTCTTCTCCTAGAATTTTAGGAGGTAGATAGTTTTTATCAACAATTGTTCTGAATATGACATAATACGAATACAATTCATGTTTTCCTGTTACTTCTTGGAGTCTAAATGTTGCCGAATCATGCTGAAATGTAACATTCAGTCAGAAAAATAAAATAACAAATTAATTGAATATTTTAAACTGAGTTCCAACTTTAAAACTTAACAAATAACGGTTTTCATTTAAAACATAGTACACATAAAACTATTTCTGTTGATAAAATAGATGGTGTATGCTGTCTGTGAAATGCTAAGTTGAAATTTAGTAGAGGGTTAAGTGATTTTAGCGTTGACAAAATGAGAGCCCGTTTTTAAGGTCGGGTTGTGATACTATTTTATTTACCATCTATATTTAACTTTTTTCACTTTTTAAAATGTGTTAGAAAAAAAAGATATTGTACTTGAGTTATTTTTGATAGGAATGTTACTAAATGAAATTTCTGGTCCATCAACATTTTATTGTTTTAGAATTTATTTCTAAAGAAAAAGAAAAATAAATAAATAAAGAGTTGAAAAAATAGTAATATTACTATAAAACAAAACATCTTTAAAGCTGTGTTCTAAACGATTTACGATTATCTGAAGTCATTTGAGAATATTTTATTTTGTGTCTGCTGGCACAGGGCTCAGGAAAATGGATATTGCTAGAGAAACAGTATTTTGTAGTTTAAACAAATTTTCAAAAACAATGCCCTCAATATATTTGATTTAGGAACTGGTAAAATTGCTTCTAAAAACACCGATTTACCTTGATTCGAGCAAACGTCTCTGCGGCACTGGAATACCACGCATTACGTGATACGCAACCCAGCCATATTGTACCGACATCGCTGGGTCGATATCTGGTCGACTGGCTTGTCCTAGCTATACTTCACTCTCTGGGATTTACTTGTATCATCTTAATGAAATATTTGTTGTGACCCGACCGGGGATCGGACCCATGACCTCCCGCATGCAAGACAGACGCTCTACACCACTCAGTCGCGGTTAAAGAAATACATATATGAATGATAAACACTAAACATCAATATGATTGATGTGCCCTATTTGTGATTTAAGAGATGCTGATGATTATTAATATGACTATGCATATCAACATAGCTGTGTCATTAAGTATATACAGTGTCATTAAGTATATACATGGCTGAAACAATAAAAGGCTTGCAATTTGGAGTGCAGTTTGAGTTGCAATTTGGAGTGCATTTTGAGTTGCAAGTTTGAGTGCATTTTGAGTTGCAATTTGGAGTGCATTTTGAGATGCAATTTGGAGTGCAGTTTGAGTTGCAATTTGGAGTGCAGTTTGAGATGCAATTTGGAGTGCCGTTTGAGTTGCAATTTGGAGTGCAGTTTGAGTTGCAATTTGGAGTGCAGTTTGAGTTGCAATTTGGAGTGCAGTTTGAGATGCAATTTGGAGTGCAGTTTGAGTTGCAATTTGGAGTACAGTTTAAGATGCAATTTGGAGTACAGTTTGAGTTGCAATTTGGCAATTTGGAGTACAGTTTTAGTTGCAATTTGGAGTGCAGTTTGAGTTGCAATTTGGAGTGCAGTTTGAGTTGCAATTTGGAGTACAGTTTGAGTTGCAATTTGGAGTACAGTTTGAGTTGCAATTTGGAGTGCAGTTTGAGTTGCAATTTGGGGTGCAGTTCGAGTACAGGATAAAAAATAGTCAAGTGTATTGTGATTTAGTAAATTTTAAACATTGACTTTTATCATTTACAAAAACAAAGAAATCTAATGCATAGGCGTAGAATCATGGATGTTTGAAGGTTGGGAGGGGGAGAAGAAGAAGAAGAAGAAGAAGAAGAAGAAGAAGAAGAAGAAGAAGAAGAATAAGAAGAAGAAGAAGAAGAAGAAGAAGAAGAAGGAAGAAGAAGAAGAAGAAGAAGAAGAAGAAGAAGAAGAAGAAGAATAAAAAGAAGAAGAAGAAGAAGAAGAAGAAGAAGAAGAAGAAGAAGAAGAAGAAGACGACGAAAGATAGAAAGAAAGAAAGAAATTTTATAAACGAGTCCTCATGTATACGCAACATCTCGATCAATCTATGGAATAATATAATCCCGAAGAACGACGGGATTGGCCAATAGTTTCCACCCACCAGCTTTATTGTGCTAGTTGGGTGCTCATCGACCATTTACACAATATGTATTTATACTATGCAATGCATAATCAAAAGACAGTTTTTCGCGTTTATTATTTTATTATCCATATAAATATACTGAAATGCCAAACAACTGTTTTTTTTGCGAGAGTTACTTCCCTTGAAAAACTCCTCCATTTGTATTTTGACTGCAACAGACGTGAGCTGTTGTTAGGTAAGTTATGTTAATATTTAAAACAGTGTTTATGACAATATATATGTCACATGCTCAGGTACTTAGAATTTCAGTTATATTTTGACTCGTAACGCAGATTGATAAATACTCGTTAGAGGCTCGCATTTATCACGTTCCTTACACTTGCCAAAGCTAAGTTACTAACCATTTCAACAAATATATAACGTCACTTAACGTCAGAAAGTGTACATTAACGTGCCGTCACTGGCGTAAAATATATAAATTGTGGGATTGCATTCCCACGCCGTAAGAATATTGCATTTGTTTAGTATTGTTTTGTCATATTTTTTTTTATTTACTAGTAACATTTGTCATTACGTTATTATACCAAATGATCACATGCTTCCTAAAAAAATAAAATAAAGCCAAATCGTATAATTGGGTTTCTTTATTTATTTACATATAACTCTTTAAACACCTTGTTGACAGAACAGGACAAAAAGTGCTCCACAATAAGGCACTCTGCCATGCTCAAATACACGCTAGAGTGAACTTACATCCCTTGTAATACTTGTAGTACTCCCTCCATTTCATTCATAATTGTCTTCCTAAATATATTTCATTCAAAAACATTTACTTATTATTTACATACGGAATACAACACTTTTAAGCACTTCACCTACAATGTAAGGCGTGTCTATGTTTTAGTGGACGCGCGTGTAACGTCTCTTACCACTTTGTAAGCAGGCATGTTCTTTTAATTTATGAACTAGTATACAATTAATGGCGATACCAATTTTGTTTCTTGCTATCTGACAAGTGAAGAGCCACGATGTATCACTATATAAATTAATTTCTCCCATCATTTGTACAGAATAAGAGACTTGTCCCTGATAACGGTAGATATTAGGACGTGTACAGATTGCTAGCTACAGAATATATTCATTTGCCAACGTGCTTCGGAGAATGGTTAATATCACATCAGAACACCAGAAACGCTATGTTTGTAATGTTTGGGGTGGACAGGGAAGCTATGAGTAGATGAGTAATTATTTATGTTGTTTTTTTCTGTTTTTGTTTTGATTATTGTTGTTTATCGGCTCGTCAACACATTGTACAGATTATTTCGAGCAACCCTGGAGATTTGAATTGGGTTTTAAGGCGCACCGACACATGAAAAGGTTATATGGCGCCTAACAGGCTGAACATGCCAGGCTATTCCTCCATGTACATCGAGATAAAATATGGAAAATGGGCCTAGAACCTTCTAACCCTGAACTGCAGAGTTGCTGCAAATTCTATCGTAGAAACTCCATTTACGCTGGAGCCACGTTTATTGTTTTTCTGCCACTGCTCTTTTGATGTGAGCGAGATGGCACCTGAAACAATTCAGGGATCATGATGAAGACCTTTAATGACCATGAACAAAAAATGATAAAATGACCATGAATTTGGGGGGGATTCCAAAGGGATCTGCATTGGCCCTGTTATTTGCCCCGTGTTTACCCCGTGAACCACACGGGGCGAGCAACCCTGGAGAGAGTGGGTAGGGATACATAGGAATCCGAGAACAATACCGTACTCTTACCATTAAAAAGATTCATTTCGTTCTTTGACTTGCTCGGAGGATAATGACCTGATACACAAGACCGCCCGATTTACGTCCCCATTCGACGGACGAGGTTGGGGTAATGTGTTGCCTGAGGACGTTATGCTAAACGAAGCTTTGTATCATTACAGGTTTTATTATGCATGTCTACGCACACAAACAAAGAACCCTCTTTTTTTGCTGTTATTCCCATAGGCCAGATTTTGAGGTTTAGGACAGCTTGAGCACCGCTTTAATTAAATAATGTTTGATGTTTTTAAGCACACTTCACTGAGTATTAAGTATTCCTTTAAACAGTTTCAAATGGAAACCTTAAAGGGAGGTAATTTGATTATTTTTGATAATCAAAAGCTCCTACCTACACAATTGTTTTTTTTCTGTGATTTCTTTCAAAAACAACGTATAGAGAATATTGTCTTGGACATATTGAGGTAATTTCTGTAGATTGTATGTGTTTTTATCAAATATGCATGGTTTAAGAACTAGGGGGACAACCCCCTTGTGTACTGAGGAGGTACTTTTTTATTTTTACACTGTATATAATTATTATTTGCGGGTAGGAGCAACGTATGGATGTGGAATATTCCGTGTACAAGGTTAACGGCGCAGGTCAAGTGGGCCTCGGTTTTAATACTGATCCGAATGACTCGTCAGGTGGGAAATACTTGTAAATTGTACTAATCATGCTAAGCATTGCCGAACAAACATGTGTGTAAATACATGTATAATTACACATGAATAGTTACTAACTAAATACAGTTGTGTTAACGTAACGTTACACTGACTAGTTTAGCCAACTGTTTATTTCTCATCGCACTGTCTCGTAAGAAAAATAATAATGCTAGTGTTTGCTTGACGGACCGGTTGCCTAGAATATTTAATTATTATATCCATTTCCATTTCCATTTTTATATTTTATTCATTCCTAATATTGAAAACAGTATTCCATAGCTTTTAATTGTTTATAGATACATAAAATGTGTGTATTACAACTATATATATATTAAAACTCTTAAAATGGTGAGACAACCACCTTCGTTCTCAAAGATCACATATGTAAAGAAACACGGTGTCAGAATCGAAACTATTGCTATAAAATGTGTTTAAGCGTTGTTTAGTTGCCGATCAATCACCTTAATTGCAGCGTAGTTTTGCGTAGTCTAGTATTAGATGTACTAAGTTAAGCTATAACACGCTTAAATAATAACTGAACAGCATTCATGCTAAAGGATGAACCGTTTATAAAAACTACACCTCTGTGGATGTCGATGTTTGTTTACTGCGGAAGAAAACATTTCCTACTGTTACACAGACCACAGCCACGAGGCAGGGCGAGCGTTTACGCTAACTACAACACTGTCTCGCCATTGTGACTACCGCGAGACTTCGTGCTGCATTCGTGCTATATATTAGCAGGAATCGTGTACTCAGATATATTTTAGGCAATAGGCATCGCAACCTATGTTCTTGCTTTATGTCCGGGGTTAAACCTTTTAACTCTTAGAAATGGTTTGCTGCATCTCATTCGAAGTTAAATATTTTCTCATTTTTGTTTCTGTTAGGTCTACATACTCGTAAATCTAACAATGAAAGCTAGCTGGTTTCTCTGCCTGAAAATGCAATTGCTCCATCAGTAGGTATAAAAGTCGAACAGGAAATGTAGCATTCACAGAACGCATTCAATTAAAAACACGCATACAAAATCATTACGTGGTCAGAGTATTAACTTCCATACCCCCATCCAACCCCTTCTACAAGAAGCGAAAACGGGGTTGGCTGGGGTATGAAATAAAACCTCAATTCCGGGGCTTTAAAACTTTGCATATTGTAAAACTAAAACAAGTAATAGGTTATTTTAACGAGTTGTTTTTTCAGTAGTTAAACATGTTTCATTGCCGAAATATACTTTATAAATCCTGCTAAAAGAAGTTTTCCCATCGCTTAATGGAATTAAGATGAGACCACGTAATGTTGAAACAACAATTCAAGGAAAAATAGAAGGAAAGTATGCGACGTCACAAACATACAAGGGTTGACAATAAGGGTACCGCCCTGGAACGGTCAATGGCAAAAATGCCCCGAGGGTGCACGAAACCTCGGTCTTACTCATTAGTCATACCGATTAATAAAGAAACGGGATAGTGTAAATAAAAAAGAACACCACCAGGATATATTCTCTAAAAAGATAGGCAGTCTAATATGCAATGTAAGTATAACACAAAGATGATCATGTATATATGAATATAAAAACGCCTTGAAACCCACAATAGATAATAATTGTGTTTTTCGTAAAATACACTGTATTTTATTTACCTACAAGTGGAGAACAAATATGTGATTTACAATTAATATAAAATTGAGTAATTAAAATGACTGAACTTTTTATTTCTTTTTCAAATTGACTTAATTTTGACAAAACTTACATTTTCGACATTTTCATATTGATAGTGCATGCAGTTTCCGTCATTATATTGTCATATCAACGAACTATGGACTTACAAAATCTAGTATAATTTAAAAGAACACAGCTTTATAACAATATCTAAAACTTGTTTCTTACTGTCTAACGCGATAGCACTCAATACGTTTTTAAGGTTTTAATGCATTATCATTATGAGTGTATTACAAAATTTGATATAAAAGGCAATATTTTATTTTATCGCATAACGTCCCTTGTTAGCAGTGTCGAACACCCATTTAATATTCTATTGTATGACACACGTGTAATACAACCTGAACGATTTTGATTGGTTGAGTTAAACCTGTAACTCTACGCAAGTTTATTAACTGAAACTATTTATTTATTACAAATTCACCCAGATCTGAGTCTTAAACTTATTATTTGTAACAGCTAATAAAAATAGTGCACGTTATACAAAACATTGTTGTTGGTTTGTTAAAAAGTTGTCGCAAACTGCTATTTGTAAAGAGGTAAAACACGAACTCTTTTATACGCAAAGTTATGTGTGAGACGCGACGTACGACGTCACATATTTTATGACGTTTTGGCGCTAAAGTGTGTCTGACGTCGTGGCGGTTCTATGTCCATCTGAATTATTTTTTACTAATTTGATTTCAATGTTATGTGATAAAAAGGATCTTAAAAAAGGCTCGTTAACATTAAAATAATTCATAACTCGTTTCATAAATATTATATGAAATGGGAACTTCGTTTAAGATCCTCTATTTATCACATAACATATGGTGTGGGAGTGTAATAACACCATTCCAATATTTTCGATATTCAAATAGTGGTATAACATAACGTTAATGACGTCATGGACGTCACTTTAATGTACGTTTTCTAACAAAATGTGACGTGTAAGTAATGTAATATATAGAATCTAACATTAGTTCTCATTCATGATTGAATTTATTAAACTCGTTAGCAAAAATGATATAATGCTCGGCAAGAGCCTCGCATTATATCATTTTGCTAACTCGTTTAATAAATTCAATAATGAATGAGTACTCATGTAAAGATCCTCTATATATATTATAAATCAAAGACGAACAGTTTCATTTAGATAGTGTGTTGTTGTTGTTGTTGTTGTTTTCCACAACAACAACAAAAAACAACAAAATACGGAGCAATTTATTTCTCCTAAAATTATATTTGTGATAAAGGGTATCTTAAATTCGTTCCCTATTCCACTTATATTTCATATCAGATCTATTAAACGCATTATGATTTTTTAAAATAGATCTCCTATAAAATGGGAATTCATTTAAGAGCCTCTATTTATCCAGACGACGTGCTGTGCCGTTTTCTTTTGATATTATCACATGTGTAACAACACCGGGTGATGTCATTCGAGGAGCTCAAATGCAAAAAGCGCCAGCATAGCAACTACTTATATTTTTAGTGAATAACTCAAACAAGTGTTGCGGAGGCCGATTTTACATAATTGCCTCTCGATCCAGAGGTCCAGGGTTTGATCCCAGGTGGAGTCACGTCCAGGAATTTTTCAAAGGCTCTTCATCAGTACCGTATTGTGAAAGTATGCCATCCTTCAGAGGGAGTGTAAAGCCGTCGGTTCCGTGTGCAAGGAGAGGAGCCATACCCTGTACACGTTAAACATTTCGCTAAACTTCTGTGTTAATCAGTGATACACAACGTCTGTAAACCCTTCCTCGGAAACGAGGCTGCCCTTATAATCAGAATTGTTCGTGTGCAGTATCGGTAGAAAGTGAGGGCACATCTAGTCTGGATCATCTGCGACGCTTGCTCTTTTTAAGACAAAAGTCTAGAAGCTTTCTTCGGAAAAAAAATGAAGCGGCAGCCATTTTACCGAAATACTGGTATCGTTTCTAATTGTCTGACACATACACACCCGACAGAAAGACAAAGCACTATTTAATAAATTAGTTAATAGACAAAGAGAAAAACTTCATCATTATACCGACGATGTGGATGGTCATACTATAGTACAAAAATAAATACGGATATGGGACATAGTTCCGGTTGTTTTTTTTGCACAAAGGGAACGACGTTCGTAATTAAAATCAAGCGTCGAAGATGATCAAGACAATGTCATATCATAAAATCGAACTCGTTACATATAAACAATAGGAAACTCTTTGTATACTCGTAATATTTTACTTATTAATAAACATAACGAGAACTGATGAAGATCTTCCATATATACGCTGAGGTATCAAAATAATTGGCGTTATCTTTTTACCAACCACAGTTAAGAATGTGTCAAATATCTGTTTTATGTAACACGGACGACGTAACATATTGCATTTATAATAACAGCAGCAAGCCAGATATGTGTTCTTAAAGAAGTATATAGAACACACAATATGTAATTTAGAATTTGTGAAACACACAGCTTAACCTTTAAGGAGGTTTAAACGTGGTGACAGTTTTTATCAATAACTTTTACAAAACAAACTTAGTGTATGTACATTTTAGCTTTAATACACAGTTTTGTAAGTTATATGAAGTTATTTGTTTATCAATTCACTTAATGACAATACTATTACTTCGTTTGAGCATATTTTCTCATTTAGTAGGCGGATGGATTGTACAGCTAAATTATACAAACATTTCAACCATGCAAGGTCGGGAATAATATATATCACTGAGTATGTGTATAATCACTTATTCCTAGTAATCTCGCAGCATCCGTATACAGACACGCTATTGGCTGCGGTAAAATTTAATTCCGCCTTCTCATTGGTTAACAAAAAAGTGGGCGGGTACGTAGATCTTCCGCAGCTTCACTAATTGGTCGTAAAGACTCTGAGGTTGACTTAACAACAGTTTCCTCATGTTTAAACACTAGCAATTTATGATCTTGACACAGGCAGTGTTGCTTAAGTCTCAAGTGGTTACCACTTTTGCAAATCTTCAAAGTTATACCCTCAAAGTTATATGTTCTAAGAGATAGTTCTGAGATTTTCAAGATTTCCATCTTCTTGAAAAGCACTATGTATTCCAATCACGCTTTTTCAACGCCGTTTTCTGTGAAGGACATCTTAAGTTGGACCGAGCAGCAGCAACAGGCCGCGGCCCATTATGGAATGGATTTTAACAGTTTTAATATGAATTCTGGTTACTATGGATATGATTCGCCAAGACTCGGTGACCAAGTGAATTCCATGTCGCAGATGTCACCCATGATGAACAACCTGGGCAACAATTCGTGTCTATACAGCAGTAACAACACCGGATCGTCGCCACATGCTATGCAGCCGACGTACACCAACTTGTCGTGCAGTCCATCAGTTTCGTCAATGCCGTCAATGTCGTCTGCTATGCACCTTCCTGTACAAACGGAGGGTTTGTCACCAAAGCACGAGCCCTACGAATCGAACAGCGTGTCTACCCCGGGGTCCGATCATGGCGACCATCACAACAATAGCGGTAGTCAACATTTGACACAGCAACCCCCGGGGATCGATCGTGGACCCGGCATCGGGTCATCTCCGTTATCTAACCAGCAACCGCTCGGTACACATGGACAAGCAGACGACATACTTGATAAACGTAAGCAACTTCTCTTTTTTTTCATACTTATCTTCCTCCATCATGTTTAAGTTTATTTTCTGTAAAATGATACATGACTACTTCAATGTTAACCAGTATTCAGTAAATGTGTAAGAAGTTCAAATACATATCAAAATACTCATCGATCATTTAATTGTCTTATTAGTGTGCATTCGATTGGGTCCGTAATTGTTGCTAATGGCCACTTGATAAGCTTGTGTGTGCTTTCTATAAAGGTGCACGAGAGTGCGTTGATTGCATGAAGTACATTTAAAGAGCGGAGGACTTTAGTTGCGCTTTCCCCCAATTGATCTGTTTATATAGCTCTCAGAGATTTTAAGGGGTTCCTCTTCCATTGATTTGTTTTGCAAAGGTGTTCGCACCGATCATTCGTAGAGATTTTAAGAGTGCTACTTTAAACTCGAGATACCCTCTTTAATTGATATACCGATGAATGGTGAGTTGACGTTTTATCGTAAGTTGTATTTATGTTTACAATTAATTCCTCTCCAAATGCTTAAATTTGTTTATCTCTGCGGGCCACTTCATGAATTATTAAGTGTGCATACACGTTAGTAAGTAGTCATCCTTCCTAACACAACTCCGGGTTTTCGGTAGGTACGTTATTTTGGAAAGGTGATTGCTGTTTGGATTTAGTTTATTTTGTTTTAGTATTTACTTCATGGCTTGCAGATGTGTGGATAATTGTCGAAATAAATAGGGTAACGCATGCTGTTGAATTTATTTAGTTCGACACGTTACATTAATACCTCTTGACGCTACCTGGACCGTGATGTCTTTCCTGTCTAATGTTGATTGTGAAACAGTTCTGCGATATTTGACTTGCGAATCTTTTTAATATTCCTGTGTTCCGAATTAAGTGCACCTTAATTGATGCTCTTATCACTAATAAGGTATTTAGTAATATAATACCCGCGTTTCTGGAATAGCACCCGTCGGATATTTAAACATACAACGCACGGCCGCCGTATCTGTTGGTATCATTTATTTTCGGCGACTGGTTCTCGTTTTTGTCATTTTTGTGATTCCCCGGATGTTAATGGTTGCGTTTGTTGCCGTCTTCTATTTGTGCTGTAGTTAGAGAAGTGTTACACCACAGCAGTGTCCTGGATGCCTCAAGTTCATGAAATATCAACCAAACCGTGCAGTAATAATCTGACAAAACTATATTAATGTGTGTATCGAACTTAAACTCGCGCTTTTTATTATATCTTGTGACTTGGACAGAAATTCACAGAATCGACATGTTTTATTGCACAGCGGTATGCTGTCTTACTTTTAAAAACTGACATAGATTATATATATAAGAACAAATAGGTGTCCTTCTTCAATATGATCATGAGTAAAAGAATTTAACCGTATTTATTCGCAAAATTAGGTCCACTATGTGGCTACCATTAGTATCACTAATGTAAGATATATCTTAACAATACATTAATTATATTGTTTCTGTTATTTTTAATATTGTGAAATTATTCCGTAAATTTATTGAACTCAAGAATTGGTTTTAAATATAATGTCTAGGCCATAACCTTTCCTTTATTGCCAAACGGGAGAAAACCAAACGGCTTAGTAGTTAGTATATGTACTTTAACCATTTATTTTATTGTCTCTATTGACTTTGTTATTTGTATTCCTGACATTTGTTTTTTTAAATTATTTGAAATATTTCCAACCACACTGGGAATGGTAGGATCAGCTGTTAAATATATATTAGTGATTTCAAAAGCAATATTGCTATTAGTCCATTTATATATATTTCTCCAGATAGTAGTTCCAACTGGTTTTGGAACATACAAGTATGAAGGTTCGCGTATTTAATAAAAACACACATCTTTTTTTCTTCTTCTTTAATTGATGCAAACTGAAATATAAATAACATAGTTAGATTACAGATATAATCTATATGAACGAGTTGTACTAACTTTCCCTTGAGAGTTTCGTTCATGTAATAAAACGTTATGCGACTTTGCCTCTATCCACACATGCAAAGTTGCGACTTTGCCTCTATCCACACATGCAAAGTTGCGACTTTGCCTCTATTCACACATGCAAAGTTGGACAACAGAATCAAAGTCATGAATATAATAACCATAAAAATGTATGTGGAGTGCGTGGTCCAGTGGTTGAGCGCCGAACTCCTGATCGAGAGGTCGTGGGTTCGATCCTCCGTCGCGGCCACGTTATTTATCCTTGAGCAAGATAATTAATCCACATTGCTTAGTACTGGTTCTACCCAGGAAGCCATCGAGAGTGATTAATCTAAGTTGCAAGAACTTGCTTCGCAATCGAAATATGTTTAAAACATAAAAATGTATGTCTATCTTATGGGAAAGGAAGACAAACCACCAAGAAAGGGTATCGTTAAACGCGACATAAAAAATGGCTCGGTTCGGTCAGAAGAACATACGTTGCGTATAGTTTATGTTTAACTACAAACAAAATGTCCGGGTGTGGAAGTATATCTAATGGTACATAAAAACGTTATAAAAGAAAACTATAAAAGAGGAGTTTTACGATTTTTGATATTTCAGAATCACGTGGATAGATCTTACGTTATCGGGGCTGGGAAAGTTCGTATAAAAGGCAAGATATGGTTGAAATGTATCATAAAGGGTCGGGGGGTTACTTGATCTTCGCTATCTGACAAGTTTGCATACATGTACCTACGTGAACTCCTCTATCAATCAACATCACTGGGACGATTAAAACACTGGCAGCATTTTCGAACTTATATGTCAAATTTATTTTAAATTGATACACACAAGACTACGAATGCCTTTCGAAGTATATAATGTATATTGTTAGAATGTTTTCAAGTTTATATAGTTTTATACTATAGATTTATCATTGTTTCACATAAAAAGGGAAAATAGTTTATTATCTTAGAAATAAAAAATATGTATCAGTTTCCTTTCACACATGTATGTAGGGGTTAATATACAATTTATTTTATCTCTTAATTAACCTTAAGGGACACAGGGCAATCTTCAAGTATATTATAATAATAATAATAATAATAATAATAATAATAATAAAGACTTTATTAACGAGAGAACTCATTTGAAACTAGTCAATCTACCATGAGGCCCTCAACAATCAAGCATTAAAATAAGCACCCCGGGTAATAACTTCAGTATCATTTCGACTGTAAACCTGCTTGCATAAAAAAAAAACGAAAATTAAAATTGGAGTTTTCAATTTATCTTCGTTATAAAGCCATACATTTCAATTTAATATTGGTGCAACATAATTCATAATAAGTAATATGCAAAAACAAAAATTGCAATAATTAGTCAAAACAATTATTAATTATGTTTTGTAGATATCCAAGTTATGTCGAAAAACTAACAGGACGTCGTGAGTCCTAAAAACATCAAGACTGTCTCTTTAAAGTTGAGTAAGTGCGTATGTCGGCGGTAACACCACATTCTATTTAAAATTTAATTATACATTATATGTTGCTACATCTACAAACATAAAGGTGATTCATTACAACGTCGGTACGCATGTGTAATAGTCATGTCTCACAGACTGTGGTCGGGAGTTGAAGTCATGTCTTGCAGTGGTCGGGAGTTGAACTTCATGTAAATTAAGTCTTAAAGGGACACGCGGCGCTCTCGAGATCGATTGATTCTTCCAGTATCATTTTGACTTAAAACCTGCTTGCTATATAAATACAACTTTGAGTTTTCGTTTATTCGTCTTATTCTGCCATAGGTTTAAATATATTATTGGCGCAATATAATCAGCAGTTAATAATATTCAAACACAGTATGCTTGATACTTTATTTTTATAATTATTATTAATGATTGAAAAAATGCAAAACAAATGTAGAAACACTAACGGGATTGCCGTGTGTCCCTTTGATAGAATATTCGCACCTATTACAACTTAATTATATATTTGCATTTGTTTTTAAATCAAATTTGAAATGACTGAGAAAAAAAACGTTTGGTATACATTGATCTGTAGAAATGAATACAATATCTCCCTCCAACCTCATTACTTATTATATACGTTTATAGACGGTTTCTTCACAGTCTGCTTAGAGATTCTTTATGTTCCTCTCTCTTACTTTAACTCGTTACTATTTACATTGGATTGGGTTTAATCTAGTTGTCATTCCGCCGTAATGATATTTATTACGTAGTCCGAGTATAAACTTTCATACCCCATCCATCCGCTTCTCCGGGAAGCGAAAACGGGGTTGGCTGGGGTATGAAAAAAACAACTTATTTCAGATTAAAAGTTTGCATATTGTAACAATAAAACATTTAATAGGTAATTTTAAACAAGTTATCGCATTTTTTCAGTAAAACATGTTTTTAAACGTGTTTTATTGTTTATTGATATCCTTTATAAAATCCTGCAAATATTAGCTTTCCCATCACTTACTGGAATTAAGACACGACCACGTAATGATCATACATTGTCTATGTTGATTCCATTGCTTAATATGTAAACCTTGGTGGAAAAAAAAAATATGTTCAGCAAATGACCATGAAGTGGTTGTTCTGATGGGGAAACGGACTTAATCCTTGGTTACAGTTTTGTTACCTTCTAGTATATACGATATACATTTTATTGCGAATTTAATTCGGTTTTACTGTGATTTATAACTCGGAACTGCTACTAAACATTAAATCTTCACATTATGAAATTGTACAAAGGTAAAATAGTCATAAAGAATAATATCAGGCTTTAAAAGTATCCCACTGTCACAAAATATTATTTTTATGATGGGAAAACCCCTCAGAGTTCAGATCGCGGCATTAGAGGTCGAGGTCTGAGACTGGCAATCGTGGAAATATTGTTTTAGGAGTAGGCATGTGTTTGGTAAATAGCTTCGTCGAACTCTCTGTAGTTAAACAACTATAGTCAGTAATCTCATCACAGTGGTTGCAATACATCTTGCTGAGTATTCACTTAACATTCAATATGCTTCACTGTATTGAGGATTCCCCGAAATTAAAGGTTGTTCGTGGGGGTCTTGAGGTCCGACTTAAGATTGACGTATAACGATGATTTTTTATTCTAAAATACCCAAACATAATAAATTAGACTAAAATCACCCCTTATTCCCAATGATATTCATGTTGCACAATAATATAGACTACCCTAGGTTACGCATCAGGATTAATGTAAGCATTTTACGCCCTATTTCATTCAAACAATATGGTAAATTAAAATGTTAGACCTATTCAACAAGGTGATAGCACCATGTTATGGTTAATATGACACGTGCATCATAAATTTGAACATTTTTAAAAGTTTAGATTAAATTAGAAAAAAACAACAACAAACTGCTGTACCTCCTTTAACGTGTATATGCCTGTGAAAACAGATTTCTCGTTACGTGCTTCTTATAAATAAAGAACAAAAACGCGAAATCAGTATTTTACATACTTGCATTTATTCATGTAGAAACGGCTTTAAACATCGCATTGTGAACTTACAGTACAATGACATAAAAACTCTAAAACTAAAAACCCATCATGTAATAAAATTTACCACGATATAACATTGAATGTAGCTCGTGCAAAGGTTTCCATCCATAACGCTGTTATGTGTATTTAATTCCGCCTGAAAACATGAATTTACCTCAGATTGATGAAAACAAACGATTAGAACTCAAAGATAACATTTTCAATTTAATAATAATGTCTATAAGAGGCGGTGCATTGATATTTATCGCTACGTCTGCTTCATCCCCGTCTACATGTATATTTATATAATAAAATAAATATTTCAGTATTTTAAAGTTTCCGTTTGGAGACTATGTTATATGCAGACACATATTTAAAACACACATTTTAGATAAAATTGAGTAAAAAATTACAAGTGAAACAAGGTATGCCACTTAATATACGGATTTAGATCTCATCACCTGTATTCGCTAACTTGTTGAGATAGCGAATGTCAAACACTGCTATTGCATTTTACCATCCTGCTTATACATTTACAAATCATCAGTAATTCAGCTTATGGCCAACTTATCCCTAAACTATTTTAGATAAGGACTTAGATATACATACAAGTGCAATTCCGTGTCCGAATGGTCATTTTAGACAACTTAAAACTCTGACCAATGGTCGCACGGCTTAAATAGAAGTCAAACTACCACTGTCAATATGACATTGATAATTAAATATCAAGTGCACACACTTACCTGCCAAAGTACAAGCATACTTCCATAAAAAGGGTCATCATGCGGTTATGAATGCAGATACTCACTGATGATAGAAACAGAAATCATTGCAAATGGCCCAACTGGCACATGTTCGGTTTGATTAAAAGGGCTTAAGGCGACTTTTGTATTGGTCATTCGTTTTAGAAAACTATGGTAAGTCCAACATTGTCCCCAAATGACAGGCTAATGCATTACGTTTTTAACTTATCCCGCTTGATGAAATAATAAAAGTTCAATGTCTCTATCAGTTGTACGTGTAATTCTTGGATAACAAAACGATTACTTATCAAAGCATATAATTCCTATGAAATAAATACTTAATGATTTATATCACAATACACGTCGAGTCGTCGAATTTTCCTTACCAAACTCTTTCATAAACAAACATTTGTAAACTTGAGAGAAAAATGAGACCCAGTTTATTGCACATACACATTTTATTTGCAATTGAAGTACGTTTTATTGATATATATCAACAAGTCTTTCAGATCTCATCAATCCCTGTAAGGCCATGCATCCCAACACCGGCGTTGGTATTCAAACGTCTCGTTGTTTCCAAAGGATCCCTTTTTCATTACTAACTGGTCATGTAGGTCTTTCTTAAACTCAAGGAGCCGGCGCTAGAGGTCATGAGATATGTTGCACCTACATTACCTCTCATGAACAGACTCAATGAAACCGAGTGTGCTACTTTTCTCTCTTGTTTGTGTTCTTGCTTCCAAGGAATCTCATTTTATTATATATTCATTATTCTTAAGTTAATATGCAAATATCGTAAATAATATTCAAGCATCATAGCATCATAATTAATATTAAAGCATCATAGCATCATTAATTAATATACAAGCATCATAGCATCATAATTAATATGAAAAGCATCAATAATTAATATTCAAGCATCATAGCATCATTAATTAATATTCAAGCTATCATAGCATCATAATTAATATTAAAGCATCATAGCATCATTAATTAATATTCAAGCATCGTAGCATCATAATTAATATTAAAAGCATCATTAATTAATATTCAAGCATCATAGCATCATAATTAATATTAAAGCACCATAGCATCATTAATTAATATTCAAGCATCATAGCATCATTAATTAATATTAAAGCATCATAGCATCATTAATTAATATTCAAGCATCATAGCATCATTAATTAATATTAAAGCATCATAGCATCATTAATTAATATTCAAGCATCATATCATCATTAATTAATATTCAAGCATCATAGCATCATTAATTAATTTTCAAGCATCATAGCATCATTAATTAATATTCAAGCATCATAGCATCATTAATTAATTTTCAAGCATCATAGCACCATAATTAATATTAAAAGCATCATTAATTAATATTCAAGCATCATAGCATCATAATTAATATTAAAGCATCATAGCATCATTAATTAATATTCAAGCATCATAGCATCATTAATTAATATTCAAGCATTATAGCATCATTAATTAATATTCAAGCACCATAGCATCATTAATTAATATTCAAGCATCATAGCATCATAATTAATATTCAAGCATCATAGCACCATAATTAATATTAAAAGCATCATTAATTAATATTCAAGCATCATAGCATCATAATTAATATTAAAGCATCATAGCATCATTAATTAATATTCAAGCATCATAGCATCATTAATTAATATTCAAGCATCATAGCATCATTAATTAATATTCAAGCATCATAGCATCATAATTAA
Source organism: Cyrtodaria siliqua (assembly GCA_037043455.1). Lineage (NCBI taxonomy): Eukaryota > Metazoa > Mollusca > Bivalvia > Adapedonta > Hiatellidae > Cyrtodaria > Cyrtodaria siliqua. The sequence continues at coordinate 165,375 of JAWPHD010000296.1, forward strand.
TATTAAAACCAATCGTTTAGCTGGAAGTCGCATGAAATGTTGAATACAAAATGCACAACGTACAATCCTACAACGTTATTAAGGTAATTCAAAATCAAACTTCGGAATCTTCTTCAAAATGAAACATACCTTTAATAGATGTATATTGTTTCAAATGAAGTCGGAATATATTTTGATCATTTCGAGCATGATTACTTATATCCCTAATCATCGTTAGAAACAAACAATGATTTGATTTGAAACTTTATGTATGAATCTCATAATATTTGGAGTGCGTTCGGTCTTTAATTACAACATTTAGTCATTCATAGTAGCGTATCCATGGACGAGGGGTTAACGACGTTGAGTTGTAAACCTTCTCGTCCCTCACCGCTGAGGCGCTCGACTTGTAAGTAAGGAAGTGTTGATTCTTACGGATGGCGGGATGTGTGCAGTACTGTTCTACCCAGAAATAAGTGGGTTGTCTGCCTCCACCACAAAACAATCGACCGTCATACATAGCCTAAGATGTGCTGAAAAATGACATTAAACATCAAACAAGTAAGCATAATAATTGCATTACTAAATTAATAAACAACCTGTTTTAAATTGAAACATATATCCACATTTCCCCCACTATCTTTCTGGTCGTCTAAAGATTCTATTAAGATGTTTTTGCTGAGACTTGGATCTATTCTATCGCAGATCAAACATGATATTAAACGGAGCCTGATATTTGGACACCAGCAGTCTTAATGTCTCACTGGCGGTATCATGGTGAATTTATAACTATCATGTTTCTCTAAAACTTCTAATGTGTGTGAGAACGCATACATGTTTTAATGGAATCGAAATTCAAAAGCTGCTGGTGTGTGTTTGTTGAAGACAAGTATATTAATTGTAGTAAATAATCATGTTACCTTAAAAAATGGCCCCGTCTATAATTAGTAATGTGTGTGTGTGTGCAGTAAATTATAAAGAAACCCGAGTTTTATTACCAAAACTTATAGAACATTATGTGGTCCCGCCTTAATTCCATTAAGCGATAGAAAAGCTTATATTTAGCAGGATTTTATAACGGATAATTATTATTATAATTCGATTATTATCGACAATAAAATACGTTTAAAACATTTTTCACTGAAAAACATGCGATAATCAGTTTAAAATTACCAATTAAATGTTTTAATTTTACATTATGCAAACTGTTTAAGCTTAAATTAATGTTTTATTTCAACCCCGTTTTCGCTTTTTTTGGAGAAGGGGTTGGATGGGGTATGAAAGTTAATTCTCGGACCAATTAATGAACTATTTATTTAGCGGTGTCATAACCACATATAAAGCTATAATATTACACATTTGTCTGTGATTTGTATAGGAAATACTGGGAATAGAAAAGCTATATCTACTCGTTTGCTCTACTGGGAAACATCTCCCACTGGGAGATGTTTCCCAGTACGGAACATTGCTCGGCCTTTTCCGTCAGTGGCGGGAATGCCAAATGACGTTCCGATTGTTTTACGGACGTCTTCGTCAGATTCCGCCAATAGGAAATAACGATTACAGAAATTAACGAAGAGTTCCGGTTCCACTTGTTTTGGTTTGTATGACGTAACGTCGTCTTCGATGACGTAACGTCGTCTTGGCGTTCTCGCGCAAACTGGTGTAAAAAGGCGTGAATCATTAGAAATATGAATAAAATATCATTTTAAATTATGTAATATATATAGAGTTTAATTAACATTGTTGAAGTGATACGGGAAATAATTCCCGAGTGAGAAAGATTCTTGCGATATAGAAACGAGTGCGTTTTCGCACGAGTTTCTATATCGCAAGAATATTTCTCACGAGCGAATTATTTTCCGTATCACGACAAAAATGTTAATTAAACTATATAATATATATTCTGTGATGAATTTCTTTCCACTCGTCTTTTGACACAAGTATTCCTTCTTCTGTCACTCCTTTGGCGACAGCGCGGAGTAATATCATGACGTCAATTCGTGACGTAATAACGTGACGTCTATCGTTTAGTTCATAACATTTGGCTACTGTGCTATCTTGCGCACTAGGCGAGATAGCACAGTAGAGGAAGGGATATGTTATAGATTTTCTCAAACTGGGAAATTTCTATAATTCATCACAGAATATATAATATAGTTTAATAACCAGTGTTTCTGAGATACTGAAAATATCTCCCTCGGTAGAGAAATGGCCCCGATATTAGAACGAGTGCGGAGCACGAGGGAGATATTTCCCGTATCTCAAAAACACTGGTTATTATACTCTATGTCATACCCCTGAAAACGGGATAACTGCATTTTAACATCAGGTTTTCCATATGGATCTAGGGGTCCGACCTAAAATTGAGAAATGATGATATGTTCTATGCTAAAGGGCCGAAATATGATGCATGAACCTAAAACTGACTCCTTACTTACAAGGAAATCCATTCGTCACAGCAATATGCGCTATCCCTGGTTATGCACCTGGGTAATTTAAGCGTTTTTAACGTTCATTCAAAATATTTGGTGAATTCAAGTTTAAGAACAGCAGTGAGCTAACACGATGTTTTGGGTAATATGACATTTCTGTAATGAATTGGAACATGTTTTAAATATTTAATTTTTCTAGAAAAGGCCTGATGTGCCCCCTTTAAATTTACTATTTACAGGTCACTTTAAAAGGCCGGTAATTTGGCTTTCTTTACGAAAAGAAGAGTAGCAGTACGTTGAAATTACCTTTTTATTTATTTATGTGAAAAGTGAGAAAACAAATCCCATGCGGGAAACCGAACCCTCTCCGCCGAGTTGTAGAGAGGACGCTAACCATTAGACCGCTATGGCATTGCTGCTTGACGATTTATACACAGTTCCACAGTTAATTGTGTTTGTAAATAAACAAAAACAGATTTAGATCAGTCTTTATTTACAAAAAAAGCCTGTAAACAAGCAGGTTTTTGGTGTATGTTTTATATGAGGTTTTTTTTATGGAACAAATATTTCAGCGACATTTAACCAGCAAAATTATGACTTGGAAAGTCAACACGAATACTAGTATGTGTTGTTTCACCTGAAACGGATATTACACCGAGAACTTTACCATTAAAAATAATTAAAATAATTACGGTATTTTCCTCAAGCAAAACAAATTTGATCCTAATATTCCTACAGACATCTAACCGCATGTGGAGAAGTTGCGTGTTGTCCGAATCAGAAGACTTTGATGCAAAGAACGCGGATGTTACTGTAAATGAGGACGTCGATTAAAAACTAAACATTTATTTCTGGCCCAAAATTTAGATTCTACATGTCAATCCTTAGACTGTGTTGTCCGAATCAGAAGGCTTTGTTGCAAAGAACGTGAATGTCATTGTGAAATGACGACTTTTGGTAAAAAGTAAACATTTATTTCTGGCTCAAAATATATACAACTAAATGTTAATCATAAGAGAGATAACGTTTAATAAATACTGTCAGCGTAATGCAGAACTTAACGTTTTTTTACTTCTTTAATGTGAATATGGAGTTAACAGTCATAAAATGCTTAGAACAAAATGTGTTAATCTTAATTGGAGATGAGCTTAACATTACATTTGTGATTTATTTATATATAATTAAATGTATTCGTTACATAATTAGCGACGGTTTTGAGAAGAAATTTTGGCAAAACAGGTTACATTCATTTCATATTTGAACAAAATAAATAAAAAAAATAAAATAAAATAAAAACACAAGTAATCCAGTGTTTCACTATTTATGACTTATGTATTTGTTCTATAGAGAGTCATTCCAATCTACACGATTATATAATTATTAAAATATACTGTAAGCCCATTTGTATGTCATATAACTTTAATTTGGACTTGGATTCGTGACACATGGCAATCTTGAAGATGTATCAAGCGTTACAATTCGCGTCTGGATTTATTAATCCAGTATCATTTGAACTTTAAAGCTGCTTGAATATAATCAAATGAACATTTAAGTTTTCATTGTTGTCTTATTAACTGCCATAGGTTTGAATATATTATTGGTGCATATAAAAAACATCTTCGGGATGGTTAAAATTATGCACTATTGATTTTATGAATATTGAGTTCTGCTCAACCCGGGTCTAGAGGGCGTGAGCGGTAGCTAGCATATTTCACTACGTTCATGAACAGTCTCAATCAAACCGAGACTGCAATATTTCGTATGTGTCGTGTTCGGCCGTTTGCAAAGGTCCACTCTCATACTCTTTTATATACTCGTATTAATATGCAAAATCAATTTGCTTTACAAGTAATAGTTATGATGGAACTGAACGCCGCTATTTAGTTTTAAAGATCTGCCGTGTGGTAAATCACAGCAAGAAATTATTTTCCAAAAAAGTCGCTTTGTAGTTTAAAAACCATAACTTACTGATGGGCATCTTTCTCATTTTCACGTGTACTGTATCCTTGCTATTATTCTTGGTTATTTATTGTTTTATCAAATTATGCAATCTGCCAAATCAGTGTATACGAATTTGAATTTTTGTACGAAGTCGGATCTTGATCGCCATAAAATTTTAATTTTTCATCTACGTTCCTATTTGTAATATCTAGATTATGCCTTTTCTTCGTTTTATCTTGAATAATCTTAAACACCCCAGTAGAACATGTATTAGTGATACATGTTGTGATATTGGGATATTATCTGCAGATTTGGCTACCGATATCGGCCCGAGTAAAAGAGGCTTATCCGCGCTTATCGTGTTTATAGTAGTAGGCTCATTTCATTCACAGCGTGAAGGCAGCACGTGAGAAAATAGAAATACCGTCGTTCGTCCACTGCGGACTTCTTCGTATGCGTGATTTGTGTTCGTGTTGTAGTTTTTGTTGTTGTTTTTGTAAATAAATGTTTTTTATTTGCTTTATTTGTGTGTTTTTTTGTTGTTTTGGGGGGTGGGGGGGGTGGGGGGTGGGGGGGTGGGGGCGGAGGGTTGTTGTTATTTGTTTTGCCTTTCTATGGGTGTAGGGGTACATACATACAAAAACAGACATTTTTATTTATATTTCAAAATTGTAAAATATATTCATGGACTCATGGACATACACGTATAGATATCCGTGATGAAATATGTTGAAACTGTTTAGAATTTCGTATATTAATTGTTATAACGGCGTCTTTTCATTAAAACGCATGATTGAGACACATCAATTCACATTTGGAATATTATGGAGCTAAACAAAAACGTTTGTTTGTTTGTATGATGTTTTACGTCATTTTCAACACATGTAAGGTTATATATGACGGTCGAGTTTTTTTGTGATGGAGGCAGACCACCCACTTTTCCTGGGTAGAACCAGTATTGTACAGGATTCCATCCCGCGGCGATGAGAGGCGAGAAGGTTTACAACGCGACGTCTTTAACCACTCGACCACGGAGACGTGTAAAAGAAATAAATTCAATTATACTACGTTACAACTGAAAATGTTTATTTGTGGGAACAATGATACATTTATATATATAATATGATAAACGTTACATATAATAACAATGCAGCAACAAGTTCAAGCAAAATCCTGTCGAGATTTTTCTAGTGCTTAAATCTGTTTAACATAATGTTTGCCATAGACAAGGGCCACAGTTTCTTTCAGAATTAATTACGCCCCTTCTCAATACCAGATATTATAGTTACGCAAACACTTGGGCTGAAGTAGTCACTTGGTATAGACAGAGTTAACAATCAACATCATAAGTAAATATAACGACGCGAGATTAGTCGTATTCGTTGTTGTCAAATAGTAACGTTATTGTAGGGCATGCAGTGGAATATTCATGACATACAAATAAGAGATAGTATAGTGATTCGGAACAATATCCACCCTTTAAAAGAACCTGCCAATTATGTGTTCATTTGCAAATCGCTTAGTTTTCCATCCATTTATAAGAGTTTGTTACATTTGTATTGTATAAGATATGTTAAATTAAAAACGTGAGATATATAAATGCATATAACTACATATCATGTCATTAGTATGAAAATCGTTATAACAGTTTATCAAATATATTATACAGCAAATAAAACATTTTCCATCATATACATACGCCTCGCTATATATCTAATTTTACATCGACCCAAGTCAATTATTTCAACATTAAACAAAATATTTTATCAACGGAAACAGGCTTAGCTCGAACTTCCGGAATCCCGATACAAAGTCCAAACTAACGAGCGAAACTTGAGACCGCTAAACAAATAAAGCGACAAGCAAATGTAGGGGATTTTTATTCTCGTGTGACTTAAGGATCTTGTACCCCACTTGACATGTATGCTGGGACAATGACTCAATTATCTACTGCTGACGATGTATTTGTTTAAAAGGCCGATTAGAGATTTAAAACGTGTAACTCTTTAAAGGGACTACAGACGATCTGGAAAAAATGATTATTATTTATCCAAATACATATGAAATCCGTCATAATGTACGTCAGTTTTATCAATCTCTCCCAGAAGCCATTGTCATTAGTCAACGTCTGAGAAAGTAGCCTGCGATCGCATGATAATTTGTCACATGACCATAGACCATAGCTAAAAAACAATGGCAAACAGAACTTCAACACCGTGACGCCACCAACTATTGGCCGCCTATCGACACGTAAACATTCGAAAGAAACACGACTTATTTTCTTCATTTTGATATATATTTTAAGTTAGTAATTTAATTTAATATTGAATTGGATTTTATAGTCGCACCAACAGCTAAGGTCATATGGCGACTTTCCAGCTTCCACTGGTGGAGGAAGACCCCAGTTGCCCCTCCGGGCAATTTTCGTGCAGGGGCGGACACCTGGGTAGAACCACCGACGTTCCGCAAGCCAGCTGGAAATTTAATTTAAGATAGGTTATGCGATACTGGAAAGTGCTGGTAAGCAAACTGCTGTACTGTAACGCTATGGGAACGATCTGGTGGTGCGTGTTTGGAATGTTTTGACGGCGGAGTGATATGCCAAAGTACAAACCTTTATTCTACCGCAATATAATCATGATAATTCTGAGCATAATTAAAACATTCTAGCCGAAAAAAATATTCTTTTGTAATTATGTATTGCATTTAAAGGTAATTCAGAAAAATATTAGTGCAATCAAGAAATTTTGCATTTCCATCGTTTTTCATCTTTTGCCAAGATTCTTGATATTTGGTGAGACGTTGACAGAGGTGTATGTGTATGCAAGGAACGACAACTCTGGGTAGAGATTGCAGTTTTATATGAAATGAGCACTTGCAATAAACTGAGCCGTATGTTACCTTCGGTTTTATAACTGTTTATGAAAATGTTTCATCTTGAGAACTAGACGATTATTCGGGGTTTTGTTGTTAAATCATGAATAATAATTAATATGTGGTTCGTATTTCTAGCAGTTGTGAATATAAATCAGTAAGGGTACTGGGATTGCAAAACAAGATTATATTAATACATTAAAGCATCATATGACTTGATAGTAATACTAGCCGAGTCGTCGAGTTTTCAAGACAAAAATATGTAAATTAACAATACTTATATCGTCATAATGCACATTGAGTATGTGTATGCGAAGAACGACAACTCTGGGTAGAGATTGCAGTTTTATATGAAATGAATACATGCAATAAACTATGCCGTATGTTACATTCGGTTTTATGACTGTTTAAGAAAATGTTTCATCTTGAGAACTGGACGATTATTCGGGGTTTCGTTACCTCCACTTAATATATCATGTATTCACTTGTGACCTATCATACTGTACCTTTAAATTAACAATACTTAAAACGGACAGACCAAGAGGCCTAGTTTGGTGCATATTAAATATGAATCTGAAACACATCATAATGTTTTATTCGTTTTTTGATTGACTACCCATATTCCTTCCAAACCACCTCCGGTCCCTTTAATACCGAATAAGGCCTCGGTTGCTGCTCCTCTACTGTTAATCCTGTAAGTACACATACATGAACGACTGGCACGGTTATATCCGGGTATTAACAATAAAATCCGTCGTAACGGAACACAGTGTCCGGATTATATATGTATCAATACAAAGGCGATTGTTTATGACATTTTTGACACTTCGATATATTAGGTAGTATCCGCTTATGTGGCTAATTTTCGGTTAAGCAAAGGACAATAAAACCCGCAATTTTGTTAAAAATTCGTCCGGAATCCAAATGGTAATCTCTTAAATATACCGTGTATTCCTTTATCACCGCTTCTAATATACCATGTATTCCCTTATGACCTATCATACTTTACACTCCCTTATTCCCTCCCCTTAATATATCATGTATACACGTATGACCTATCATTAATATACCATGTATTCCCTTAGGACCTATCATACTGAACACTCCCTTACTACCTTCCATTAATATATAATGTATTCACTTATGACCTGTCATTAATACCATGTATCCCTTATGACATATGATACTTTGCACTCCCTTATTACCTCCCCTTAACCTATCTCATGTATACGCTTATGACCTCTCCTAGATAGAAAGCTGTTTCTGTCTTATATTATTTTTCAGAGTAAAACAAATATTTTGTAGCATAAAATACACAAAATAACATTAAATAAACTGACGAAATCATAAAAAAGTACAAACATAGTTTACTTAACATAAAGTCAGAACGAAAACAGTGAACTCATGTAAAATAGTTTGTGACCACGATGATATATAAGAAAAAAAACTTACACCAATCCATGCGTGCTGTTACGTTATAAAACTCTGTAAGAATAAAATATTTAATAAGAGATGTTATCGGAATCATTTAGGAATAAATAGGCTAGAAACGGTGTGATAAGACCGGGGCTTTATTCATGGTAATTTTGTGGTATTTTTCTCTTTCGCTTTGAACTCGGCTGGGTGTAAGATTAATCTGCTATGCATTAAATTTTCCCGAATTTCAAATTATACGGCGGACGATTAATGTAGTATGGGGCATTTAGAAAACCATGAGATCCCAGTGGTGAGCACAGTTGGAAATCATGGTAGATTCAGCCCCTGTGCTATATGTCTGTGACTTTATGTGACTAGAGCTATACGGATAATGTTCTGTATTTGAAACTGTTTTATGTTTGTTTTTTTCACACACTACTGGCATTTAAATGAGCGTGTAGGTCTGTCGACCATTGAACTTACGCTTAGAACTAATTGATGAGCACACAGAGTTACGACTTTAAATAATCCGTTGATTGTTTCGGCACCGAACCTGTTCGGCCCATATATGTTCGATCCTCACAATATATATTTCCCTTAGACGTTTAGGCCCCCAAATGATTTATGTTGCTGATGATATTTAGTCATTATTTTAAGAATTATAAATGTGTATTTTGCACACATATATTTTTAAAATAACATGTATTCACATACTGCTGGTGCGAATTAACGTGGATGTATGCCGACCTTTTAATTGTTGAAAACACAGACTATGAATTCAATCTGATAATACTAAGGAAACAGATGTATAGCTGAAGCTTCCTCCTTTATGATTTTAATTTCAATTGATAACAGTAACGGAAAAACATTATGATACTTGCACGTGATTCAGTTGTTTATTTAATTCACGGCGGCGTACATGTATGCTATATATATTTTATGATGTGATCAAGATGAAATTTTATAATACATAAAAATAAAATATAAATTACACAAATATAAAATATAACTTATATAAATATTTATTAAAATAAATGTGAAATATAACAGAATATAAATGTCATAAGTACAGAATATATGATTGATATAATCATAAGATACATTTTAAAATGAAAAATACAGGCGAAACATAAAAATTGTAATATAACACAGCTGTTTGTATGAATGAATGAATGAACGTCTTTATTTATCGAGAGTGACCCAATTAGTTTTAACTAATCTTCCTTGGGTCCCTCTAGTATGATTTACATGTTATATTATTCTTTATTGTGTGACTGTTTATAAATTATAATATATATATATATATATATATATCAAGCAACGGGAGACATTAGTAGCCTGTACACCCTTCAAGGTCGCACTACACGGTGCATTTTTACCATGTTGGCCTATATGAATAAAGTTTACAGTGCCATTTCGAACAGACGGTTTCCAACCTAAACGTTACTTTTTCTGTAACCAAGTCAAAAGCTCACACAAAACTGTACAAAAATGCACTATAACACCGTATATAGCTCATTCCGTATATAGCTCACCAGTAAGGTTTATATGCAGGCATATAGCTCACATTTTCTACGTATATAGCTCACACCAAAGTAAGCTTTATACGGTGAAAATGCATGGCCATTCCGTATATAGCTTATCACCATCTAAATACAAAATTAGTTAAAATAGGAGAGCGCAATAACAGAAAATAATTGCATAAATTATGTTGCTGGTTACATGGCGTCTACCCTTGTTACTACTACTACTACTACTACTACTACTACTGATGCTGCTGCTGCTGCTGCTGCTACTGTTACTGTCACTACTACTACAACTACCATTATAACTACGACTGTTACTACGACTGCTACTATTACAAATACTACTAACAGCACAACCACTACTACTTCTAATGCATGCTCTTCACGCACTGCACGCTCTTCACGCAATGTACGCTCTTCACGCACTGCACGCTCTTCATGCAATGCACGCTCTTCACGCATTGCACGCTCTTCACGCAATGCACGCTCTTCACGCACTGCAAGTTCTTCACGCAATGCACGCTCTTCACGCACGGCTCGCTCTTCAGGCACTACACGCAAAATAATCTGTGCCAAGCAAAGAAAAAAACAGTTGCTCACTCAGGAAAGGGTAGTTCTTCATCATCAACAGCAATAACACCAACCAGGGGCGTAGCGTGGCCAAAATTGAAGTTACTCACGATACCTAAACGCCTACTTTGCGGACGCCTATTAGGACTTGCGCCCGTCCCCATAAACCTATAATAATGCTGCAACTAAGTTGCGGGGGGTTTGGGGGTCCTCCCCGAAGAAAATTTGGGTTAATGGTAGTCTTAAATGGTGCATTCTGTTGTAATTCCAGGCATATTTTGTAATAATATGTCATGACACTTTGAACATTGTAGAAAATGAAGAATAGACCTGAACCCTCCTAAAGCTTACGATTTTATTGCATTTTTCGAGTTTAAAATCTTTCAATTTTTCAGACATTGATTGTAAAGTTTACTCACGTGAGTAAATGAGTATGGCACGCTACGCGCCTGCCAACCGCTTAATATTACAAAAATACAACATAGTGCAACAAGTCTTTATCTTTAATATACTTTTATATATTTCCTGGAAAGATGAGGATCTTGTCGTTACACGTCATATATCTTAAACTATACTTTAATCATATATTTAGACTTTCATATATCATAATCATACAAATACGAAATATGAGTATAATTGGAACAGGACTTAAAACATTTTCAATTTTAAAAGAGTAAGCTTTATTCGGAATCAAGACACATGCCCTCCTTCAGAGACATTGCTCCGTATATAACTCACTGGTGAGCTATATACGGAATGAGCTATATACGGTGTTACAATGCACTATTTGGGCTTTAACTCCAGAGTTTTGATCAGAACTCCTACTTTTTTTCAACACCCATAAAACTGCCATATTTTGGTGGCAGTGTCATCTAATAGCTGCACATCCAATTTCAGACTATGTTCATCTCATCACCTGCAACAACAATAAACATATCTGTCAGCGATATTTAAAAAAATTTAAAACCGAAGAACACACTACTACTTTTTAAGGCGTAAGAATTACCCTACCGTGTGTTTCAAGGGAGCTAACTGTGTAGTGAGACCTTCCAGCCTTATGATTACTCTCAACTTGGTCCGGGTCATTGATCTCCTCTGTGTTTATCAATCTATTCATTACGGTGATCGAGTATTAACTTTCATACCCCGTCCAACCCCTTCTCCAAGAAGCGAGAACGGGGACGGCTGGGATATGAAATTAAACCTTAATTTCTATTTAAAACGTTTGCATATTGTAAAATTAAAACATGTAATAGGTAATTGTAAGTGGACTATTGCAAACAGCTTATCATATTTTTTCAGTAAAACATGTTTTTAAACATGTTTTATTGTCAAAATATCCATTATAAAACCCTGCTAATATAAGCTTTCCCATCGCTTAATGGAATTAAGGCGGGACCACGTAATGACATTTGGACGATACACGTTTTCAATTATTTGTATAAGCATGATAATTCATACAATATGATTTCATGAAAAAAAATACATGAAAGGATATTTTCATTTATTAATAAATATAAATTTTAAACAAATTTAAATACAAAAAAAAATGAGTTTGCAATGGTTCGTAGTACGGTGATGAAATGCATTCTGATAAATGGTTGGACCACGTTGTATCGAGAGCGTTTTTAGGGGAGAAAACATGACGAAAACGAATACAATATATGGCTGCTTTTTATTGTAATCTTTTTATATTTTCACTCATACGTTTGTTACATTTTCTATCGGGAATTTGTGATACGTGTACACATAGGTGTGCTATATTTGCACTTATCACTCATACGTGTGTTGTATTTTCATCGTATGTGTTGTATTTTCATCGTCTGTTGTATTTTCATCGTATGTGTTGCATTTTCATCGTATATATCTTACATTATCATTCTTACGTTTGTTATATATTCACTCATTGCTTTTTTGTTCACTCTTATCTATGATAATTTATTTCATATATTATCGCCGTATACTTTTAAATTTCTCTCATATATTTGTTATATTTTCACTCATATATTTGTTATATCGTTTCACTCAGATGGTTGTTGAATATTCACTATTATACGTATGCATGTTACAATTTCCCTCTTATGTTTGTTATATACGTATGCAATCATAAGTTTGTTATATTTTCACTAATATGTGTGTTATATATTTTCCGTCATACGTTTGTTATAACTATCATTCATACATTTGTTATATATTCATTTATATTATTGTTATAGTTTCACACATATATTTCTTAGCTTTTAACGCACACTTTTGCTATATTTTTACTGCTCGTTCGATATATTTTTACCCATACGTGTGTCATATTTTCACTTCATGCGTTTGTTAAATGTTCACTCTTTTCACTCATACGTTTTGTTATATTTCATTTTACTTAAGTTTCACATACGTGCCAACCCTTAATGTTCTGAGGTAACTATGACTTTATGCGTATGCCTTTATTTATGCAGTCAGTACATAAAAAACTGCTGAGTCGTACAGTTGCGCTAACCATAACCTCGCATGCTCTCTCATTCTGGGTTTGACAGTGACCCATTGCTCTAATATTAATTCTTCTATTCGTGTCGCGATTGGTTTTTACTTTTATTCATCTGATTTCATCCCTTTAAAAAGTAACACCTTCTGCCAGGTCTAAATGCAGACATGTTGTTGTTGTTGTTGTTGTTGTTTTTACCGAATACCTCAGCGGCGCATACTGATCTTCAATAATTAACACAAGGGGGCGGACTGAAGCCCTTTAAACATTCTGAGCCACTTTGCTCGTCCGCCTACAATCATCAAACTGCTCATAACAGTGACTGCCTGTTTCAGAACTTACGGGATTTAAGAGTGAATCTCCCTCTGGAACGAGGTGTGGAATGAGAAGGAATGAAAAGGTTAGCACTAACTGCGATCCCAGCACGACGTTAACTACCCATTGAAACAACTTTATGGGCATAAAGATTAATGTCATTTGTAAATGCTCGTGATAAACATTAGTAACTGTTCACTCGGCAAATGGTTCATTTTGATGTTGTCGATCTAAGAAACATATTAATCAATGGGTTAGAAAATAGAAAAGTTATAATGACTTCAAAGGTCGTACGTGTATGTCTAGATCAACACACATTAAATTAGGATTACTGACAGGGGCGCATGTTTCAGTCAAATGTGTGTCCGTATTCATTACGTGGTTCGAGTATTAACTTTCATACCCCAGCCAACCCCTTCTCCAAGAAGCGAAAACAGGGTTGGCTGGGGTATGAAATAAAACCTTAATTTCGGATTAAAAAGTTTGCATATTGTAAAATTAAAACATTTAATAGGTAATTTTAAACAGGTTATCGCATTTTTTCATAAAAAAAACGTTTTTAAAAGTATTTTATTGTCGAAATATAAGTTATAAAATCCTGCTAATATAAGCTTTCTCATCGCTTAATGGAATTAAAGCGGGATCACGCAATGTACATTGTTTTGCAAATACTTACATACATGATATATTATTGGAAATGGAATTTTTAGTAGTAAACAAAAATACCTACGTTTTGAAATTCGGATGAGAAATAAGCATTTTACAACCACTTATCTTTTGTTGATAGGGATTTACCTAGTATACACACTATGAGGATTGTTGCTGGGGTAGCAGAACATTAGAACATCTCAAACCGCTTTATTAAAGGGACACAGGACAATCTTGAAGTTATTGAAATGGGTGTCTCGATTTATATATCCAGTATCATTTTTACTTTTACCCTGGTTACATTTAAATAAATAAAATGTTAAGTATTCACTATTTCGTCTTATTATACTATAAGTTTTAATATATTATTGGTGCAATAATATCAAAAAATAATAATATGCAAAAACAAATGGCTTAATACAATTCTAATAATTAACATTAATGATTGAACAAATGCAATTTATGTAGAAAAACTAACTGGACGCCGCTAGTTTTTGAAAAATCAAGATTGCCATGGTCCCTTTAAGCGTTATATTTTCTTATACAATTTCACAGTGTCGTAATTTGAATTTACGCAACACACTGAAACTATATTATTTTTGAATAGAAGTTCTGATGAACAACTCTAGTTTTAGATGGAAGAAAATGTTACATTCAATATGCCCTAGTAAAAATAACTTTTGCATTTGAAACTTTTATCTCTCATAGATATGTTTAGCACTAAAATGCCTATTTCCTGATATATACCTTATTATGAATTGGAAACTAAGCATCACTGTATCAAAAACAAAAAATATGATCACATGATTTGGTGCTAGAAATTTATCACGTTTTAAATTTTTAATTGTCGAGAATGATATAGAAGTGATTAAACAATATAAATATCTTGCCGTCATATTTTCCAGAAATGGCTCTTTCCTTAATGCGTGCAAACATAATGTAGAACAGGCTAAGAAAGCAATGAATTTATTATACATCCGTTCTTACCTCTGGACATGACTTTGAAATTGTTTGATCATGCTATTTAGAAAATTTAGATATTATTGAGAAAGTTCACAGAGATTTCCTAAGAAAAATAACTTATTCGAGAAAAAGCACACCGAGTTACATGTTATATTGCGAACTATAGGTAGATACCCTCTCTCAATTACCGTAAATAGTAGAATGATAGGCTTTTGGAATATAATGCTATTTTTGCAAAACTCTTCTTTTTTTTATTCCTCATTTTTATTATCGTTTCCTGTATGGATGCGTTTTTTCTTTTGTTTATTTTTTTCTAAAGTCTGTATATAAAGAGTTTGCATGTTTTACATAGACTTATATAGGGAAAACTTAAAAATCTTCTTCTCTGAAATTACAAGAGCCAGAGGTTTAATGTTTTGCGTATGGTCCTCTACCAAGTTTGTTCCAATGGTGATCCTTGGGTCAAATGTTTCACATAGAACTGTATAGGAAAATACTTAAACATATTCTTCTGAAACTACAAGAGTCAGACGTTTAATATTTTGCATTTACTATAAGTTCATGGTCCTCTACCAAGCTTGTTCAAATGGTGATCCTGTGGTGACATTTAATCCCGCCCCAGGGGTCACATGTTTTACATAGACTTATATAGGGATAATCTTCAAAAAATCGTCTTCTCAGAAACAGCTTGGTCAATTTTGACCAAACTTCACATGGATGATCCTTAGATGAATGCTTTTCAAAGTTGTTAAAATAAGCTAAACGTGACATCCAAGATGGCCACCATGGAAAAATCTTTGAATTACTTCTGGTACACTGGGAAGCTAGGGCCGCGGGTTCAAATCCTACTTGACCTAAACTTTTCTTTACTTTTTTTTAATATTTCGTTTTTATTATTGTCTCCCGACTGGATGCGTTTCTTCTTTTGTTAATTTTTCTAAAGTTTGTATATAAAGATTTTGCATGTTTTACATAGACTAATATGGGAAAACTTAAAAAAATCTTCTTTTAAATTGTTAGCTAATTGTTAATTGTTGTTGGAGTTGTGGGTTTAAATTTTGGCTGAGGGTGTTGTTGTGTTTTGCACTTGTAAAATATTTAGTTTAAACAGCATATTTCATATAAAAATTATCAGAATATTATCAAAACATGGTACAACATTATTATATAAAAGTTCAGTGTTTAAATTGTTAACAACTTCAAATATAATTGATAATAACTGAGGCCATATATGTTATTATTTATTTAATATTGAAATAACTTAGACTATACAGATAGTATTATATCATATAAATTATAGTATACACGCAGTCACGATAACATAATGAATAGTTTGGGTTAAGTTTTAAGACTAGTTAGTAGTTTATACATATTGTAGTCCACTGTTTACATTATTTTTAAGGAAGGTTTCTCCTTTTCCTGTTTACACACTTCGCACAGATACACGGCTGCACATGATACTCGAAAGAGGATGTTTTGTGATATATTATTATATACATGTATGAAATATATTACACAGTTAAACAGTTACTAGTATCTAGACCAAAACGCTCAGTTTTACACACCAGTATATCTGTTTTATTGCAACACAAATAAAAAATAAAAATAAAGATAAATGAATATGTTCTAGGTTGTAAATACAAGACGATAGAAAATTTGTTCTATGAACATAAAGAGAGGAGTTGTAGATTTGAGGTGAATAGAAGACATTTTTCATCCAGAATTGATAAACTAACAGAACAAAATACCTTCATTATATTCAAAATGTAAGCGTTGGCGTTATAAACTGACTTAATTTTAATCTTTAACTAACCCTTATGTGTTTAGTTTAATAATTATATAACTAGATAATATCAATGCAGCTTAATAATTATATAACTAGATAATATCAATGCAGCTTAATAATTATATAACTAGATAATATCAATGCAGCTAAGTTAACACTTCTAAGATATACATATAGAATAATATTAACTGTTTAAGTATTTGCAATTGTCAGATAATTATCTTAGAAGATTTACGTCTCTGCAATTTCATATCAGGCAATAAACAACATTCAAATAAATTAAATTACAAATAACATAAATCCACCAATGTGCACTACAAGTAACCAGCTTCCATCAACACTTCATAGTACTAGTAGCTGCCTTGGTTGGGGGCGTAAACCCTTGGAAATAACAACAACAACTACGTGGAGCGCTGTGGTCTAGTGGTAGATCGTTGGACCCATGATCGAAAAGTCGTGGGTTCGATCCCCGCCATTGCCATATGCGTTGTGTCCCTGAGCAAGACACTTTATCTGCATTTGATTAGTACTGGTTCTACCCAGGAAGACATCGAGAGTGATTCAAATTAGTTCATAGAGCTTTCGTTACAATCGATGTAAAATAAATATGTTTAACAAAAAACAACAACAACTTGCTTGACACTCAGCATATCAAGAGTAGTGCTAGGACAGGTAGGCCACACGTAGCAGTATAATGTGACTGGGTGGGATATCATGTCACGTGTCTTCGACGTGGTATTCCCGTATGGCGGCACTATAAAGTTGGCCATTGAGCTCACTGCTGCAAAGATAAGAGACACCGCCGTGATATGACTGACCGATTATTAAATGCGGCGTTTAACCAACCCAATACATGTATACATACATACTCCGTCAATATTCACTACAAGTTACCAGATTCTACCAAAGTACCCTTTATTCACGTCCAAACTATTGCTTGCCTTTTTTACTATCAGCGTGAATCATTTGTGAACAATTTGAGACTTTGCGTACTTAGTAACCCTGCTACACAACAGTGTGTTTTACTGCCGAATTACTGCTACATTGATAAATATCAAACAATGTATGAAATTCCAACCAGCACAAGCTCCGCTCTCTACCACAGTTCGTTTCGGGTTTTTGAAGACTCTATTGAGCGTGTCATCTACCAAAGAGTTTGTTTTGTAAATACATCGATGCTGTACGTTGAACGTTCTCTCAGAAATAACAGCGGCGCGCTTGGCTGTGTTGTTTGTCTATATGGTGACCAGTTGTTTCTCAGAAATAATAGCGACTCGCTTAGCGTTGTTGGTTGTCTATATGGTGACCACTTGTGTCTCTGGAAGTACCAGTTCTAAACGTGTGGCAAGAGTTTCAAGAAGCTGTTGTGTAAATGAATTGAACTGGGTTTTAAGGCGCACCAACACCTAACAGTTACATGGCGCCTAACAGGAATGAATGTGCCAGGCTTATCCTTCATTTAGGGCGTATCCGTGGCCGAATGGAATGGTTAACGACGTTGCGTTGTAAGCCTTCGCCTCTCACCGCTGTGAGTTCGAACCCCACTGGAAGCGCGACTTGTAAGTGAGGATTCTTACGAATGGCGGGAGGTGTACAGTACCGATTCTACCAAGGAAAAGTGAGTGGTCTGCCTCCACCACAAAAAATCGACCGTCATATATAACCGTACATGTGTTGAAAATGTCGTAAAACACCATACAAACAAATCATCCTCCATTTACACCAACAGCTGTGTGAAGCTTCCTCGTGAGAAATGCAGATAAAATAAAACTTAAAAGTATAATTCATTTAATAACGTCAATATATATTTATACATTTTATAATTTCATTCATTTAATATGGGGTTAATATGGACATTTAATATGGACCTTACAGAAGCGTATGTTTCAGTAACATGAAAACGTATCAAACGTAACAAACGGCCTTAGCCGTGGCGAGTAGAGTATTTACTCACGAATGTGAGGTTCTTTTTCTTATTTGAGTTTTTTTTCTTCGAAAATACAAAGTTAGTAGCAATATTGATATTATAGTTGAACATTGCATGACGTCATCCAACGTCATATTAACAAGTAAGCATACGCTAGAAACGCTGTATATATAGAAACAATAGTTGTGTTTGTTTTGTTTTTTCTAGTTTGTTTTTTATTGCATGCAAAATTACCCGAAATTTACTTAATAATTCAAACTTAAAAAACTGTTGTTTTCTGCACACTGTCCGTAGCGTTTGATATATGAATACAATCAGAGTTGTTGGCTTTTTTTGTTTAAGGGTGTTTAATAGTATTTTTGACAAATATGTCGAGATCAGTTAGTAACAGTTTTAGTTTTTGTCATGTAATATCACGCAAGATTTACGTAATATTTCACGTTATGTCAAAACGGAAATTGTTGTTTTATGTACACAGTAGCGTTTTGTATACGAATAAAATCATAGTTGGTTTTTCTTGTTTAGGGATTTGTTTGACAGTATTTGTGACATAAAGATTTAGAGCAGTTCATAGTTTTTTACATTCTTAGTTCATACAGCCGAGCTTTTAATCGTTATTATGCCATACTCACAGCATTCAAATCATCTAACAAGCACTAGAGTTAATTATGATTTGGGAAAAAAACAACTCTTAACGGTTAAAAGGATGTTACAGATGAAGTGGTCTCGATGCGTACATCTGCGCACTTTAATAATAAATGAATGGTTTTATTTGAGAAATAAATGACACATGTTTTTGTAATAGAATTATAACAGTTTTTGATGAAAGTTTGCTTACTCTCACTCTCGCAATAAAGCCGCTATTAACATTAATTATATTTGGGACGTGCATAGGGATTGCTTGAGCAAAAAGGCAAATGTGCGATATTAGTTTAAATAATATATCTGCCTAATTATTTAACGATGAATTTGAAGGCTCGTCCCGCCCAAATACGGGACAGTTTATGGAATATGAAATACGAGATTACTGAAAGATTTGTTCGAATTATCCGATTATTAATTACACCGCCATTCCTTAAGAGTTGGGATGGAATGGGATATATATTCTAACCTTTCGTTAGTGACTTTGCGCACCAGGGTCATAGTGGCCCAGAAGAAGAAGACGACTAAAATGATGATGATGATGATGATGATAACGATGACGATGATGATGATAACGACGATAAAGTATACTCTAATTCAATTTTTGTTTGTATGGTATTTTTCGTCATTTTCAACACTTGTAAGGTTATATATGACGGTCGAATTCAAGTTGTAAACGTGTTACAATTAGCAGTTGCCAATCTTAACCTACTCAACCATTCTTTTATGGTGGACGGGATGATGATGATACTGATGATGATGATACTAATGAAACTAATGATGATGATGATAATACTGATGATGATGATGAAGATGATGATGATGATGATAATGATGATGATGATGATGATGATGATGATGATGATGATGACAATGATGATGATGATGATGAAGGTGATGATGACGACGATGATGATGATGATGAAGGTGATGATGAAGATGAGGAGGAAGAGGAGGAGGAGGAGGGGGAGGAGGAGAATGATGATGATGATGATGATGATATCCGATTATGAAGCTGATGATGATGATGATGATGATGATGATGATGATGATGATGATGATGATGATGATGATGATGATGATGATGATGATGATGATGATGATGATAACGATGATGATGATGATAACGATGATGATGATGATGATGATGATAACGATGATGATGATGATGATGATGATGATGATGATGATGATGATGAAGATGAGCTCTACCTCACTGTATTAGTCGTGTACGTCGATCGTTTTTAGCCTATTGTCAGCATGATTATTGTTATAAACTTATCGTCTTCTTCTTTTCCTTCTTCATCACCATCAACGTGGATTTATCTTATTTAACATACAATGCATTACCCCGTCTAATGGTTTTAATACTGTCTTCTTTTTCCCCCGAAGTAGCACATTTTTCATCCGATTGTTTAAAATAAAATCTGATAAGCTAAACAAAGCCCACCCATTTGAGGCGGCTTTGTAGAAACAGTAGCTTGTATGGTTTGATGAATAGGTCTGGACTTGACACAGATATAAATAAAGTCCGTGATTTAAAAATAACAATGAATAAATATTTGTTATACAGATTATGTTGTGTGGAAAGCGAGTGGTTTCACGCAATCCAACTTCTTCAAAAATGAAATAGCTTGTTTACAAAATAGTATTTAAATGATGTTTTCTAAACCCGCATGTGTTAATTCAGAGTTTGACTTTAAATAATATTCAAGAGAGGGTGGCCACCTGCAAAGTTGTATTTTGGGATCTCAAGATCCAAGTTTGCTTCTTTGTTTAGTCGATTGTGTCATTCCTGTTTTGTTGTTTTTGTTTGAAGCACTTTTCTTTCTCAGCGTCTTGTAGAAAATATATCTGGTAAAACATAAGTGTTTAATTTATAATATTATGAATATCATAATATCATAATATCATAAAAGTGCCAATTATTTCAGTAAATTTAATGCAATATGTTTCGTTTGTTTATTTATTTGTTCCTTTATTTTTTCTTTCTTGGAGAAGGTATGTTCAATCATCAAGCAATTACAACGAAAGTATAATAGGTTTTTTTAACAAAAAAAATAAAATAGATAAATAATAATTAGAGGAAGAATAAAATAGAAAAAAAAACACTGAAGTATAAAACATGACATAAAAAAACAAATGAATGCAGAACCGAATTCCTTTTCTCAAAACCATGGTATATACCATGGTATATATACAAACCTATTGTTTTTTTGCTTAACTCATCACAGTTTAACGCTTTTAACACACTTAACTAAATGATCATGCGTGAATTAATCATAATGATTCTATTGTATTTTGTATTTTAGGGCTGTTATTTTAGGCATGGACCTGAATTCTTTTTTTTGTAACATCACATGTCAGACATACCAACATTGTTTTCTATATACCTTCTATTCTACTTCCAGATCCCGCCGGTATGGTTCAGTCCGACGACAATTTATCCGACTGTGAGAAGTCCGAATCCCCAACCATCAAGAAGGAACCGCAAAGCGGAGTGGAATGCCAGCTAGTCAAGCAGAGACAGCGGCGGAAACCACGAGTACTGTTTTCCCAGCAGCAGGTGTTCGAACTCGAAAGACGGTTTAAGCAGCAGAGATATTTGTCTGCTCCTGAACGAGAACAGCTCGCCAATATGCTCAAACTCACGTCTACCCAGGTGAAAATATGGTTCCAAAACAGGAGATATAAATGCAAACGGCAAAAGCTTGACAGGAACTTAGAATTATCGACAATGTCAATACCGCGTCGAGCCCCTGTAACAGTGACAATGCGTGACGGCAAGCCGTGCATGCTCGGCGGTAACATGCCCCCTTCTTACCCCGCGGCTCCTTATAATGTAAACATGTTTCCTTCTTATTCCACCTCGTATTCGACGCCTTCGTACAACAGTGTTAACATGGGCGGCATGCAGCCTGTTAACCAGATATCTCCACAGAGTGGAGGCTATGTACAACAGCCAATGCATCAGTCGGGTATAAGGGCTTGGTAGGAGCTGCAATGTCATTATGGTATATACTAGTCACAAGAAACGTTCCCAGAATGTTTAAAACATTACTGCAGTAGCAAGCCGTGGTAAAAATATTACATTATCAACACGGGACGAAGACTGCTATCTGTTCGTACAGGAAACTAAGTCAGAGACGGCGGAAAAGGGCAGAAGCCTATGGCGCAATGCATACTGTACATTGCGCTCAAAAATAACAAAGGAAAATACATTGCAAACAGTGTTCTCTCGAAGAAATGCTGTCACGATACGTTTTTAATAAGAGCTTATTAGAAACGTTTATATGTATTTATGATCGCGTGCCAAGTCACGTGCACTGTTATTCTATATATAGGGCATTGCAGAGGATGAGGACTCGCTTAGTGCTCTATCAACGAAAGCGGACAATTGAAAGTCGAATGAAAGCATTGACCGTAATCAAGATAGTGTTTAAAATACTTGAGACTGGTGGTTTTCATTTACAAATGGTTACATATAAAAGTTCATTAATCCAAATCGTATGTTCATACAATTAATAGTGCATTATATTTTGAAAATAATATACGACATATATGAGCCTTAAGCATATTTTTTATGAGACATGAACTGCATTCTCTATCGCTAAAAAGAGAATGTTCTAAATTCAGTCCGTTTTTCTTGGATATTTTATATTACAAATCACACAAATAAGAAAGTGTTTATTCCAATAAGTGTAAAACAAACGTAGCTATATATTTATTGTCGCCTTTGGCAAAGATATATTCGATTAGGTTCTGATACACGCCGAACGTCCACAATCGCGACTTCCCTCGTCAATTTCCGTAACAGGCAGTGTCGTTTACGTGGTCCCGCCTTAATTCCATTAAGCAATGGGAAAGCTTATATTTGCAGGATTTTATAACACATATTTCGACAATAAAACATGTGTAAAAACACTTTTTACCGAAAAAATGTGATAACATGTTTAAAATTACCTATTAAATGTTTTAATTTTACAATATGCAAACTTTTAAAGCCGAAATTAAGGTTTTATTTCATACCTAAGCCAACCCCGTTTTCGCTTCTTGGAGAAGAGGTGGGATGGGGTATGAAAGTTAATACTCGGACCACGTAATGGGTTACGGAAGTTGATGAGGTAGTTTGGATTGGCATAGACCGCATTGTGTACACCAACCCCGAATCATTTTAGTACATTTTCGATGTACTTATATAATTTTTATAATGTTAACGCCTGCGAAACATGGTGTAGACCGCGTTGTCTGAACGAAAATCTAGTTCAGTGTATAAAAAAGCACATTTCGTTTTTGGCTAGGGTGAGAGATCAAGCGTTCTCTCTGGATTACAAAGTTATATTAAGTTATAAGTTATATATATCAACAATATGACGTGTGTGTTTTTGTTTCTTTCTATGCTATGCCAAACAAGTTATTTCTATATATCACTGGCATTCACCATTTTTTTAGATTTGAATACATCTGTTACACTTATACACTTTTTTTGTCTAAAAGTGCCACGCGCAATTCTTCGAAACATTGACAGAAAATGTTAATTACGAGACGTAGTGTGCCAGGTATTATTACTAGTGTATATATACATACAGGAACGTATAAATACAGGAACGTATAATGCCTCTGTATATATACATACAGGAACGTATAAATGCACATACAGGAACGTATAAATGCCTATGTATATATACATACAGGAACGTATAAATGCCTCTGTATATATACATACAGGAACGTATAATGTCTCGTAGTATAAACTTTCGAATTTCTATCGATTTACATAAACATTAGTCTTTTTAAAGAAAAAATCATGTTTGGTTTTACCAAGGTTATATTATAAATAGCTCATCTAAAAATAATCTATCAAAACTGTTGTTGGAAGATCCTATACGAAATTTCGTTACAAGAAAATGAAAATAAAACATATATTTAAAATATAATATCCGGGCGTTAGAAGTTCCGTTTAGTACGTATATATTGTGATAAGATGTTAATCCTAAACCCGCTAAATATATATAATGGACTGTTCTTTCTTTAAATTCAGACCATTACATTTATGTGACAAAGGGGTGTGTGTGGGGGTGGGGGGCCGAATGACTGATCAGCAGACGGACATTGTAAACCCTGATATGCCTGCGAGCTGGGTTAAAAATGGACGCAAAGGCTTTTATAGTCGCGCTTAGCGGGTTAAGGTGGGGTGGGGGGGGGGGGGGGGGGGCAGAATGACTGATCAGCAGACGGACATTGTAAACCCTGATCTGCCTGCGAGCTGGGTTTAAAATGGACGCAAAGGCTATTATAGTCGCGCTTAGCGGGTTAAGGCTTAAACCAAATATAAATAAAATAATAAATGCCATTCTTAAGTTTCTGTGCAATTGCAGTTAATCAGTCCTCGTGTTCAGTCTGGTTATTTACTTTTTATAAAACGGTTTGGCCTTTGTGAATCAGTTTTTGTTGTATACTGTACAAATCTATTTGCAACGTTGATACTTTGAGTTCTTATTTTTTTTTTTAATACTGAAGTTCCTTTTGCCACGGTTTAATTACTCAGAAAGACGCGAACAATTACAGTGATCGTTTACAGAAACTTGTACTATTTCAATTAGATGTTAGATTGTCAGCAATTCATACAAAATAACAAGTTGTACCTCGTGGACATTACTGAGCTCATCACAGTATTTTCAGGAGTACAAATTACTGGTCAAAAATTGAGACTGTGTCAGTAACATGTCACCATAAAATAAAATCCGCATTTTGCAGACAGTCCCTTTAACCGTAAGTTTGAAATGTTTGTGTACGTATTTGTTTATATGAATAATAGTAAAACAAACAACTTTGATCCACTTTTAATTTGTGTCAATGATTTCTTTATTTTCCGTGTAAAACATTTGAAAGTGAAACACACAACAAGATTCATAAATGTTCGATGACTAAGTCGAGGGTTCAACGTAACACTGTCGTATCGTCTATGTTATGTATATGTACTTACATCTGTGTTTCACTAAATTCTTAACAAGGATAATGTTTTGAACAGTGAGTCTATTTTGATTACATAGTTAATACTTTTCCCGGCATTACTAATCTAAATCTAATTTAAAGAGAATAATTCGTAGGAAGTATTTCGAAACATTATGTTAAGTTAGAATTTGCAGTGTGAATCTTGTGTTGTAACGTATAGAGTAATGGGAGAAGATGGACTGTTCTGTTCTCATCAGTATTAATGGAAGAAAATGGACTGTTCTGTTCTAATCAGTATAAACTATACGTTACAACAAAAGTTGCAATAGAAATGAATGCACGCGAATATAACGTATACATGGTGCATTAAATGGTATAGATAGAAAGCTAACTTAAACTACTTTTGTTTAAAGACTTTTAAGGAATCATTGTATGATTCACTTGCATAATTATGGTTTATTTTCTCAACTAGATTATCGATGAAGAAAAATCCTGGTATTCTTCCTAATAACTAATTATGGAATAATGCATACGTGCTCTCCCCCTATATATCACTGTTCTGGTCTACATTCTTTCATAATCTGGAGACAACGAGAACACAACAAGCTAGATAATCCGTTTTTTGTCTGAACATGCGTATGAATTTATAGTCCAACTAGCAGCTCTACGAATACACGCATAGTTCAACTAACCAAACATGCGTATGCGTGTATAGTTCGACTAGCCGACCACGTGTATGGACGTAAGTCTGCAATCATACGTGCCAACGTATATTTCGACTAGCCGAACTACATGCGTATGAGTGTATATCTCGACTAGCCGTCCACGTGTATGAACGTAAGTAGGCGATCATACGTTCCAACGTATATTTCGACTAGCCGACCATGCTTGAATTAAATTTATTCTATTTGTCACTAGTTTTACTGCATGCTATGTGTATACAATAAAAGAAAAGGGATAGAACGAGTCAACTACTTATGATGTTCTACTCCTAAGGTTAGGCGACCATACTTATGAATGTATATTCCGAATAGCCGATCACGTGTATGAACGTTAAGATAGGTGACCATACGTATACATGTATATTTCGACAAACCTACCATACTTGAACATGAACGTGTGTAACATTCGACTAGCCGACCGTACTTATGAAGGTATATTCCGAATAGCCGATCGCGTCTTTCCTATACACTCATACGTATGTTTGGTTAGTTGAACGTATGTAGATAACTAACAGACCAATCGTGTGAACGTAACCTTCCAAAGGTCGACCATACGTATGAACGTAAAGTTTGAATTACAGTTCGACTACGTATGGATTATTCTTTTGTAAACGATATATCCTTAAATTGCGCATGCCATTTTAAATTCTTAAAATACATAATTCGCGGTTAATTATAAGAGCTAGATTGTTTTAAAATGTATTATATGCATTTATAACTGTTGAGAATGAACAATGGAAAAGGAGGTTACTCGTAATGTCTCGTGTTTGATAACCTGATCCTGGTCCCCTGTTGCTAAAATCTGATACTCTACACAATGACAATGTAGAGAATAAACAGGGAACCAGTGTTTTTTTCTATTTATTTGCATCCAGACGGTACATATTCACAAACTGTAGGACCATGATCTCTTTCATGGCAAAAAGCACATATCTGTAATACTTAACATTTGTTTCAAGTTTGCTTCGTACTGCATATTATTCGCCCACCTGCCTCGTTATAAGTGATGATTATATCGCACTATTTGTATATTTTGATTGTTTGTAAATTTATATATATATACTGATTTGATATGTAATATTTCTAATGATATTTTAAAATAAAAAATATATAATATTTACTTCAAGATTTGTTGTTTTAGTTTACACCATGTTAATATGTCTATGTATATATATGCATACAGCATTCATAATTTTACCGGCATACGACTGATTTTGTGTGATCCCAACTTCATACAATAAATATGGCATCCAGCTGAGTGTTGATGTAAAGATTAAACACAGTTTAAATGAGAATTCTGAAATTGATAATCTGTTAAATCTGATCCAGGTAACGCCACTGTGTTTGTTTAATGCGTAACGTCATTTTCCAGCACA
Source organism: Cyrtodaria siliqua (assembly GCA_037043455.1). NCBI lineage: Eukaryota > Metazoa > Mollusca > Bivalvia > Adapedonta > Hiatellidae > Cyrtodaria > Cyrtodaria siliqua. The sequence goes on from JAWPHD010000296.1 coordinate 192,926, forward strand.
TTTCAGATCATGCGTGACGGCCGATGTTTTAGGGTTGGAGACAGACAACACACTGCGTTAAATCAGTAGACTCAGGAAGGGTACCGGGAGGCTTACTTTATGGCGGCATAAATCTGTCAGTTTCGTTATTCTGTTCTTTCAGGAAACATATATATGGGTAGTTTCGGGGTCGAAAGAACGAAACCCAAAACGAAAGATAGGTTTAAATATAGTATCGATGCACAAAAACCAACAGTTATTAATATGCAAAAACAAGTTGGTTTGAACTTTTCAAATAAGTATTTATAATGATTTTCAAATATGAAAGTTGTGTAGAAAAATTACCGAGACGCTGCCTACGCATATTGTGGTTTGTACAAACACATTGTAGGGAAAGTTACCAAAGAGACACTTTTTTCTGCAATATAATAGTTAGGACTTCTATATAAGTTCTCATATTGGGGAAAGTTCAATGAAGTACCACCGAAAAAACGAAGGGAAGTCCCCACATTTAGACACAAGATGAATAACGTCCGCGTATTTAAGTTTCCAGTCGGAGGCGACCTGAAAAAAATGTGGATGACAATCAAAACATTAGTAAACTTATCATAATTCGCATTATTTTAATATAATTTGTTTGTTTGAATCAACACTTTCTCTCTTGACAAGTCGAGCTCCTAGTGAGTTCGAACCCGCAGCAGTGAGCGTTTTAGCTGCAGCGTTTTTTACTATCCGGCCACGGATGCGCTTTAATTGTATATCAAGTGTAACGTCAACTGAATTGAGCCTCATGTTAAAAGAAAGAAGATACTGTTACTAGCAGTTAGGGAAAAACAAAACAAAACAAACCATTAGAGATATGTTTTAGTTGCGTATAAAAAAAAAGGCGAAAAGGCGAAAAGACGACAGAACGCCAGGCGAAAAGATGACAGGACGACACTTCAGACGCGAAAAGACGCCACTTGATATTGTCTTTTCGTTATTTCGTGTGGCATTCTGTCGTCTACGTTATGTTGTTCTGTCGTTCTGTCGTCTTGTCGTTCTGTCGTCTTGTCGTCTTGTCGTTCTGTCTTCTTTTCGCAAAGCATTTGGCGTCTTTTCGTTATGTCGTTCTGTCGTTCTGTCGTCTTTTCGTTCTGTCGTTCTGCCGTTCATTCATCTTGTCGTTCTGTCGTCTTGTCGTTATGCCGTCTTTTTGCGATGTATTTGGCGTCTTTTCGTTCTGTCGTTTTGTCATTCTGTCGTCATTTCGTTCTGTCGTCTTTTCGTTCTGTCGTCTTGTCGTCCTGTCGTTCTGTCGTCTTTTCGCCTTCTGGTTGACATGCGCACTTCGGCACTGCGGCCATTTGCATGGGAAACAAGTTAAGGTGTAATCCCTGTGTTATCAAATGCGCATGTCAACCGGAAGGCGAAAACACAAGAGGACGAAATACGTCAAATGCAGCGCGAAATGACGACATAACGAAAAGACGACAGAACTACAGAACGACAGAAAGAAAAGATGACAAATGCATCGCCGGGAGTTTTAAACACATAAAGATTGATAAGTGTCCCTTTAAAATCTAGAGTCGAGGATGATGAAGATTAACTCCTTCTAAGTACTGCTTTGTACGCTTTATGAATAATATCCGCTATTCCCAGTAGTATGTCCGCAAAGAGGGATGTGTCATGTCACGTGGTCATGTTGGTGTAAAACAGTTATGAGTCAACCTAGAATGTCATCTGAATACAAATATGTAACTAGAACCTAACACTTAGGTGATTAGTAACCCCCACTGGGATGCTGGACCAATGAGCTAAATGTTAACCTTGATCTGCAGAACAACGGATGGACAGACAGACAGACAGACATGGTCACTCCAATATACCACTCCTAAACGTTGCTTTGTTTGTAGGGGTATACTGATCATGTTATACCGGAGAAATTAACTAAACGCAAAAGAAATAGCCTATATAAAAGGTCACTGTACCATAAAAATAGGCCAAAAGGTCAAGGTCATACGTGTGTTCAGATTCCAGACAAATGACAGAATGTGTGTGAAAGTTTGCTTACCATAGGTTTTGTACTTTGTGAGAAAAAAGAGCTAAACGCAAAACCTTAACTCTTATTAAAGCTCACTGAATCATGAACATTTAGGTCAACATGTCAAGGTCACATGTGTTTTGAGACGCTGAACCTGTGACACAACTTTAGTGCAAGTTTGTTAGCCACTGTGACGAAACGAGCTAACCGCAAGTACTTAACCTTGATTAAAGCTGACTACACATTGGAACATAGTTGAAACGGTCAAGGTCATGTGCGCATTGGGATGTTGGATCCATGACACAGCTTTGGTGCATTTATTTATTTATTTACGTCTCATCACAATATACAACATAAATAAGCATGCATTAACTGTATACAGTATATAAGAAATAAAGTTAAAAGGGGGCATAACTTACGTTCATCTTACGTAAGTGCTATATAGCAGGATGCAAATTATAGAAGTTAGCTGCACAAACACGGCGTTTACAACATACATTATATAAAAAGCAACTAAGACGAAATAGGTGCATTATTCATTAAAAAAGAAGTATCGGATAGAATACCCCAACAATATATTGACTGAGAAATCGACAAAAAGAAACTATGCTCGATATTGAATGTTGATCTACGATCTTCGATCTCACAGCCAACTTCACACAGTTGTTTTCTTAATACCTTAACACAATTACCGAATACCTCAGTATGTAAGCAGATAACGTCTGTATATGTCCACAGCTTCAAACAGCATATCCAAAAACAGGATTTATTCCCTATGTATATTTAGTACTCGAAAAATATCAAATTAAGTTTGATATAAGCCCGCTATCCACTGCATTACTACCGCTCAAATATCAATGGGAAAGAATAGTAAAACATGCAATATACGAGCATGAAACTACTAGACTACAAAACGATAATGAATTCGATAGATCAAAAGCATCCACATTTCGTATAAACCAGCAACAAGATGGACATTACCTACGTGCCCCGAAGAACTCTCTGTTTGCTTAATAACGCACACATTAGAGAACACTTTTAAATGTCGCAGAAGTAACACATATTCCCAACAGAGATGCATACATGCATCTGACCAAACCTTTTACAGGTGGATGCTAGAAATGTGCACCCAAACAGATTCTGTAGAATCTAGGCCCCAATTCCTAATTAAATATTTCAAATATATTAGAGATGCATTCAAAATATACGACACAGGTTAGACACAAACAAGTGTATACTTTTACTCTCTACACAAACTGATACGGTAAAAAAGGAGGTAATCAATAATACTATCACGACCAATATGCCACAAATGTTTCTCCTTGTTATACCCCACACAATTCATAATGATTATATGCATTTCTGCTACACACAATTTATAAAGCAAACCACTTTCTCCAATTTTAGACCTTATATTTCGTTTCGATAAGGCTTAATAACTTTGACATGGGGTTCTGATTCATCATCACACACAAACTTAAAACTGTAACCTTACTCCTATATTTGGACCAAGGTTACTGTTTTAAGTGTGTTTTTATTAATTGCTGTATTATTTGTGTTTTCTAATTGTTGTTTAACAGTGTGTCATCTTTGTTGTTTGATTCTTTTTTTCATTGTAGTGCTTGCCATGTATTAATTGTATGTATCTCAGAAATGAGGAAATAAAAAATGGATTGAATGACCGATTGATTGAGATTGATTGATTTGTCTTTTTTTTCTTCATATTGTGCGGATGATTATTTGGCGCGTAATGATCATCGTAACTTTGATAACTTTTATTCAAATAATCCAAACAGCTAAAAAGATCACGAATACAAAATATAGTATAGGTTGACAATACAGTTAAAATGCATGAAATCATTTCAGGAAAAGCGATGACAACTTCATTTTCTGTTTTACTATAATTATTATGAATAGCAAAATACAAACGTATCAGCAAATTAATGTAATATTTTATAATTATTAATAGATTATTTTCTGTATATTGTTTCTTTCATGGAGAAGGCATTTATAACCATCAATCAATTACATATGAAAATGTAAAATATGGAAACAATATCATTTGTTACGTATGTGTTTTTAAAATTGAACTATGAAAACATGAAAGAAATATGATAGTAATGTAATAGTGTTATGTTATACTAGTATTCACATTCACACATTCGATGAAAACAATTATACCGTATATAGAAGAAAATTCCTTTTCTAGAAAGCATGGTATATATACATGCCTGTATGACGTTGACAATAATCGATAATCTGACGTTATTATGATAGCGAACAATTCACGTCACATACAATCACATAAGAGTCATTCCGCTGCCAAATTTGTCTATGGTTAACAGACTGTGAATCATGTAGTTGACGATAAGCATGCATTACAACTTCAATTCCTAGTGAATTCGTCTAAAAAACTTGAATGGTGTAAACACATATTTTGGAACGTTCAAAGGTTACCGTTTTGACTGTAGATTTGAATGTTTTTGTGAAAAAGAAGCAATTTCAGCTTGTCCACAATGTCACTTAAAATGATTTCTGATTTATTTTTTATCAATTTGCATTTAAACGATTAAATCAAGACCTTGGCCAGGTTTCACAGTGAACACTATTGACGCATCCATTGCGTAGTTATTGCTTTTGATAAAAACAGCAACACTTATTTCAGCTTGATAACTCTCAGGTTTTCATTAATTATACAAACAATTGTTTGCATTCCTATTAGTTCACAGGTCCACAGTCATGTGTATTTACTATTCGGCCGCTTTTGTACCATTACGTAAAACCTTGCTTGTATTATTCTTACCTGATTCTCATATGACACCTATTATATGACACTTTTTACGAAAACCTTTTATGTCAGAATCATATACTAGTCAAAATTCCTAATAATATTTTCAATGTTTGTATTTCGCGCTTGATTAGAGTTACGGTTAAACTGCACGATAACGAGTGTAAATCGTCTGCTCTGATTGCATGAACATCAAGTCGATTTGTTTTCTTATAAATAAGTTATTACACTTATACAACTGGGTAACTAGGATTTTGTTAAGTATTTCGAAATATTACATATTTGTCTGTGTTTTGTATAGGGAATACTGGGAATAGAAAAGCTATATCTACTCGTTTGCTCTACTGGGAAATATCTCCCAGTGGTAGATATTTCCCAGTACGGAACATTGCTCGGCCTTTTCCGTCAGTTGCGGGAAAGCCAAATGACGTCGTCTTCAGATTCCGCCACTAGGGAATAACGATTACGGAAATTAACGAAGAGTTCCGGTTCCACTTGTTTTGTTTGTATGACGTATCTCGTGCAAACTGGTGTAAAAAGGCGTGAATCATTAGAAATATTAATAAAATATCATTTTAAATTATGTAGTATATAGTTTATTGTCATAGTGCAAAGAAAATTCTCAGGATTTCATTGGTCAATGCGCCGTAGATTTGATTAGTTATTAGGATTCTTGACAGGGGACATGGGCTCACATTCCCTGCCTAGAAATTATATTCACCTGAGCCGTTAGGCGAGGGGGAATATATATTTCCAGGCAGGGAATGTGAGCCCATGTTCCCTGTCAAGAATCCTAATAACGAATTTGTCATACTTCAAAGTTGTAACCATTTATTTAAGAAAAAAACAGTCAAAAACACGATTTCATTTTTATTACGCCAATTACCCCGTAACGTGCCTCTAACTAGACGTTGTTTACTTTCGTGACGTCATCGCTCTAACGTCGTTAAATTTGGCGGATTTTTTAATAAAATAAACGTATTTTGTCACTATGTTAATGTTTTATTATCTATAAAATTGCCAAAAAAAATACATTTACGATTATTTCAGACTTTTACACACAATGGAAAGCGCACAAAAGCGATAGGAAGGAAACAATCGGATGTTTCCAAAACGAATCGGCAACGTATCTCGAGACGTAGACATGGGCTCATGTCTACGGCGCATTGACCAATGAAATCCTGAGAATTTTTCTTTGCAGTATGACAATAGCCCATGTCTACGTCTCGAGACGTGAACATAGGACGAATTCCCGGAAGGTACCCCATTACTCAAATACACAAAAAACAAAATGGCGAAGATAACGTTGCCGATTCGTTTTGGAAACTGCCGATTGTTTTCTTCCTATCGCTTTTCTGCGCTTTCCACTGTGTGTAAAAGTCTGAAATAATCGTAAGTGTATTTTTTTGGCAATTTTACAGATGATAAAACGTCATAGTGACAAAATCCGTTTATTTTATTAAAAAATCCGCCAAATTTAAAGACGTTAGAGCGATGACGTCACGAGAGTAAACAACGTCTAGTTAGAGGCACGTTACGGGGTAATTGGCGCTAAAAAATGAAATCGTGTTTTTGGCTTATTTTTCATAAATAAATGGTTACAACTTTGAAGTATGACAAATTCGTTATTAGGATTCTTGACCGGGAACATGAGCTCACATTCCCTGCCTGGAAATATATATTCCCCCTCGCTTTCTTATAGACGGAGAATCTGCAATAAATGGGTCAATTGTTTATGGGTTTTAATATTATTTCATACCAATTTTAAGAAGTTTATATCTTTAGGCGGACTTCGATTTACATTATGTGTTTTATCAGCACATTTCATGTTTTTATATAGAGGGCGGGTAACTCTCAAAAGATGTAACAAACAAAAAACGTTTTACAAACTATGGGTCAAAACAAAATACTTATCAAACAACTATTCTAAATATATTTAAAATAAGAAAATAAGTTAAGATACAAACATGAGAATTAGGACTTTTGTTCAGTATATATTAGGTAGCATGTGCGAATCATGTAACAGTTGACAAATACATTTTGACGAACAGTGTACTATACGAAACTGGTATTATATTATAGAGGGCCCCAAGGAAGATTAGTATAAACTAATTAGGTCACCCTCGATAAATAAAGACTTTTATATGAACCATTACTATATGCACTCTTATTATATTATATTATATTATATTATATTATATAAACCATGAATTTTTCAAACTAAGGGAAGTAATTGCGATAAACCATTAACAAATTAAAGCGCTCGGATTATCTATCTTTAAATGTCGTGGTGCCTGTTCCGGTGTACCAGTACAATAAAGTTGAGAGTAGGAGCTGTTCACTGCTACAAGTACACACGTAGGAGGTGCTCACTGCTACACGTACACACGTAGGAGCTGCTCACTGCTACAAGTACACACGCAGGAACTGCTCACTGCTACAAGTACACACGTAGGAGCTGCTCACTGCTACAAGTACACACGTAGGAGCTGCTCACTGCTACAAGTAGACACGCAGGAGAATTGAGAATTGTTAAACGCTCATCAACACATTATATGTTATTTAGAGACGTGCCGGAGAGTGGGATACATAGGAATAGAGAAACTTGTCCTACCCTTACTAACGAATAGCACATGGTTATTTAACGAGATTAGAGAAGAGATTCCACCGGAACACGGGACTGGTCGGTTTACGTCCCCTTTCGAACAAAGCTAAGGGAAAATGACTTGCCCAAGAACACACCGACGAAACTCAAAATTATGTAAACATGTAGAGCAGGAAATGTAGTTTTCACAGAACACATTCAACCAAAACCACGCATTAAAACAAACAACAATTACAATGTTAATACGAAGTAAAGTATGTGACATCACAAACACCAACAATCTGACAACAGGGCTACCGCCGCTGGAAATGCCGCTGGAAAGGCCGCTGGGGTTTTAAACCAGGTTCTGTGGTGCATCACACTTCACTCTTACCCTACTGCCATCCCGATAAAACGATACAGTGTAAATAAAGAATCCCCACCACTTTATATTGTCTAACAAACAGGGCGTCTGTAATAGGCAATATAAGTATAACACATAGATGATCATATATAGACGAATATGAAAACAAAAGTCTAGAAAGCCACAATGCAAGTACTCAGTGCAAATTGATAGGGTCATAACCTCTTTGATAAAATTGTTAACAAGTTAATAACGATTGTATGAAAGTGATTATGACCCCTGGATCTTACGAAGTTTGTAAATCACGTCACGATAGAAGATCGGCTGTGATAGTTCTTGTCGCAGATGAGTTCTTAAATTACTTTTAAATTTTAAAAGTAGATGATGGTTACGATACTTAAATCTTGCAAAACTCTATGGTAACAGAAGTACTGATAGATTAGCTTTTTAATTATACACAGATTACGAATATTAAAGTTCTCAACCCGACTAAAAGCTCTTGATAGAAAAACGAATACGTTGAGAAACAGATACCCCATTAGAAGTTTCTCAGGCAACATCATCCACTTCTAAGAAGGGTTAATTAACAATATCAAAATCAAAATCATCCCTCTTGGCATAAATGTTACTAATTATAGTTGCTTAATGGACAAAATAACTCTCAGGTCTCTTATTGCGGAATACCGTTTTTGACCCGGTTAACATGTCCATACTCTTCCTTCTACTATCATTGCAACAAAGATGCTTTTGCTTTGTAAAACTTTCACAAATGTCATCTTTTCTTTTTGCCATCTACATCTACCACACGCTTTCATTCCTCATTTTCAATAATGTTCATACTTTGTCGTATCATTTCCCCAGGCAGAATCACACTTATATCATCACTTTCCATAAACAAAACCACTTTTGATGTGAAACATTCTCTTTTTCATTAATCGTTCTCTTTTCGGAAATATCAAGGAGTTTGTATTGACTTTTGCAAGTGATTTCCTTGCAAAGCCAGTCTCTCTACTTACTTCAGTTAGGCATCAATACTTTTTGACACTTTTACCTCTGACTATTGTTAATAGTATTATTTTCTTTTGCCAATCTTTGTTAAAGCTTTTATTTGAAGATTTATCTCATTACGCAAATTGTTAAATAGCGTAAGTCCTCTTTTCATGGACCAGGGGTTACTCTTCCTGATCTTTATTAAGTTCTTGTTGTTGTAAGTTGTAAGTTTTTGGAGTAACTGTCACCTCTTCTGTGAAGTTTACTTCTTTTTGTTTCTTGCAATCATGTCGAGTCAACATACATTATCTCGTCATGTTTGAACCTTTTATTTTCATCCCTCCCTCTGGCAACCTTTTTCTTGGTTTCATTTCTCCTGAATCGTGCAATTGCTGCATTCACGAATTTCATTTGTTCTTTACCTCATGATCTAGATGTTATTTAGTGCCCTATTTTGCCTGAGAAAGTTAACTAACCAATAATGGATTTTTTACAGCCCAAGTAGATCGGGACCTTTAGGTTATAACACTGGTATCCACTGTTGAACTCGAGACAAACGATGATTGTTCTGGCTCTTCAACTGCAATATAAAATTTTGTTATTCTCTAAATGTCTGTGCATGCATTATAATTCTTTCTCTTTTGGAAATACGTTCTTTTTTAAGCAGAGCTTCCATATATCGGTCTTTTATATCGGCCGTACATTCTTTTCTGAAAGTCAAGATCTGTTAAATTCTTTCTCTCTCTGTAGCCTTTTTGTGCCTCTGCTTTTGTCTTCCCTCTTGTATATAAACAAAAACAAAATTACAACTGTCATCCGGAAGGACGACTGACATATACCAACTGGGACCATGGACGTGTACTTGTGAAGTGTCTGATATATACCCACTGTGACCATGGACGTGTACTTGTGAAGTGTCTGATATATACCCACTGGGATCATGGACGAGTACTTGTGAAGTGTCTGATATATACCCACTGGGACCATGGACGTGTACTTGTGAGTCTCTGATATATACCCACTGGGATCATGGACGAGTACTTGTGAAGTGTCTGATATATACCCACTGGGACCATGGAGGTGTACTTGTGAAGTGTCTGATATATACCCACTGGGACCATGGACGAGTACTTGTGAAGTGTCTGATATATACCTACTGGGACCATGGACGTGTACTTGTGAAGTGTCTGATATATACCCACTGGGACCATGGACGAAGACTTGTAAAGTGTCCGATATATACCCACTGGGACCATGGACGTGTACTTGTGAAGTGTCTGATATATACCCACTGGGACCATGGACGAGTACATGTGAAGTGTCTGATATATACCCACTGGGACCATGGACGTGTACTTGTGAAGTGTCTGATATATACCCACTGGGACCATGGACGAGTATTTGTGAAGTGTCTGATATATAACCACTGGGAACATGGACGAGTACTTGTGAAGTGTCTGATATATACCCACTGGGACCATGGAAGAGTACTTGTGAAGTGTCTGATATATACCCACTGGGATCATGGACGTGTACTTGTGAAGTGTCTGATATATACCCACTGGGATCATGGACGTGTACTTGTGAAGTGTCTGATATATACCCACTGGGACCATGGACGAGTACTTGTGAAGTGACTGATATATACCCACTGGTACCATGGACGTGTACTTGTGAAGTGTCTGATATATACCCACTGGGACCATGGACGAGTACTTGTCAAGTGTCTGATATATACCCACTGGGACCATGGACGAGTACTTGTGAAGTGTCTGATATATACCCACTGGGATCATGGACGTGTACTTGTGAAGTGTCTGATATATACCCACTGGGATCATGGACGAGTACTTGTGAAGTGTCTGATATATACCCACTGGGACCATGGAAGAGTACTTGTGAAGTGTCTGATATATACCCTCTGGGATCATGGACGTGTACTTGTGAAGTGTCTGATATATACCCACTGGGACCATGGACGAGTACTTGTGAATTATCTGATATATGCCCACTGGGATCATGGACGTGTACTTGTGAAGTTTCTGATATATACCCACTGGGACCATGGACGAGTACTTGTGAAGTGTCTGATATATACCCTCTGGGATCATGGACGTGTTATTGTGAAGTGTCTGAAATATACCCACTGGGATCATGGACGTGTACTTGTGAAGTGTCTGATATATACCCTCTGGGATCATGGACGTGTAATTGTGAAGTGTCTGAAATATACCCACTAGGATCATGGACGTGTACTTGTGAAGTGTCTGATATATACCCTCTGGGATCATGGACGTGTAATTGTGAAATATCTGAAATGTACCCACTGGGATCAAGGAAGAGTACTTGTGAAGTGTCTGATATATACCCTCTGGGATCATGGACGTGTACTTGTGAAGTGTCTGAAATATACCCACTGGGACCATGGACGTGTACTTTTGAAGTGTCACGAGGAAGGACGACTGATATATACCCACTGGGACCATCGACGATTATTTGTGAAGTGTCTGATATATACCCACTGGGACCATGGACGTGTACCTGTGAAGTGTTTGATATATACCCACTGGGACCATGGACGAGTACTTGTGAAGTGTCTGATATATACCCACTGGGATCACGGACGTGTACTTGTGAAGTGTCTGATATATACCCACTGGGATCATGGACGAGTACTTGTGAAGTGTCTGATATATACCCACTGGGACCATGGACGTGTACTTGTGAAGTGTCTGATATATACCCACTGGAACCATGGACATGTACTTGTGAAGTGTCTGATATATACCCACTGGGACCATGGACGAGTACTTGTGAAGTGTCTGATATAAACCCACTGGGACCATGGACGTGTACTTGTGAAGTGTCTGATATATACCCACTGGGACCATGGACGAGTACTTGTCAAGTGTCTGATATATACCCACTGGGACCATGGACGAGTACTTGTCAAGTGTCTGATATATACCCACTGGGATCATGGATGTGTACTTGTGAAGTGTCTGATATATACCCACTGGGATCATGGACGAGTACTTGTGAAGTGTCTGATATATACCCACTGGGACCATGGACGAGTACTTGTGAAGTGTCTGATATATACCCACTGGGACCATGGACGTGTACTTGTGAAGTGTCTGATATATACCCACTGGGACCATGGACGAGTACTTGTCAAGTGTCTGATATATACCCACTGGGACCATGGACGAGTACTTGTGAAGTGTCTGATATATACCCACTGGGACCATGGAAGAGTACTTGTGAAGTGTCTGATATATACCCACTGGGATCATGGACGTGTACTTGTGAAGTGTCTGATATATACCCACTGGGATCATGGACGTGTACTTGTGAAGTGTCTGATATATACCCACTGGGACCATGGACGAGTACTTGTGAAGTGTCTGATATATACCCACTGGGATCATGGACGTGTACTTGTGAAGTTTCTGATATATACCCACTGGGACCATGGACGAGTACTTGTGAAGTGACTGATATATACCCACTGGTACCATGGACGTGTACTTGTGAAGTGTCTGATATATACCCACTGGGACCATGGACGAGTACTTGTCAAGTGTCTGATATATACCCACTGGGACCATGGACGAGTACTTGTGAAGTGTCTGATATATACCCACTGGGACCATGGAAGAGTACTTGTGAAGTGTCTGATATATACCCACTGGGATCATGGACGTGTACTTGTTAAGTGTCTGATGTATACCCACTGGGACCATGGACGAGTACTTGTGAAGTATCTGATATATACCCACTGGGATCATAGACGTGTACTTGTGAAGTGTCTGATATATACCCACTGGGACCATGGACGAGTACTTGTGAAGTGTCTGATATATACCCTCTGGGATCATGGACGTGTAATTGTGAAGTGTCTGATATATACCCACTGGGATCATGGACGTGTACTTTTGAAGTGTCACGAGGAAGGACGACTGATATATACCCACTGGGACCATCGACGATTATTTGTGAAGTGTCTGATATATACCCACTGGGACCATGGACGTGTACCTGTGAAGTGTTTGATATATACCCACTGGGACCATGGACGAGTACTTGTGAAGTGTCTGATATATACCCACTGGGATCACGGACGTGTACTTGTGAAGTGTCTGATATATACCCACTGGGATCATGGACGAGTACTTGTGAAGTGTCTGATATATACCCACTGGGACCATGGACGTGTACTTGTGAAGTGTCTGATATATACCCACTGGAACCATGGACATGTACTTGTGAAGTGTCTGATATATACCCACTGGGACCATGGACGAGTACTTGTGAAGTGTCTGATATAAACCCACTGGGACCATGGACGTGTACTTGTGAAGTGTCTGATATATACCCACTGGGACCATGGACGAGTACTTGTCAAGTGTCTGATATATACCCACTGGGACCATGGACGAGTACTTGTCAAGTGTTTGATATATACCCACTGGGATCATGGATGTGTACTTGTGAAGTGTCACGAGGAAGGACGACTGATATATACCCACTGGGACCATCGACGAGTATTTGTGTATTGTCTGATATATACCCACTGGGACCATGGACGTGTACTTGTGAAGTGTCTGATATATACCCACTGGGACCATGGACGTGTACTTGTGAAGTGTCTGATATATACCCACTGGGATCATGGACGTGTACTTGTGAAGTGTCTGATATATACCCACTGGGATCATCGACGTGTACCTGTGAAGTGTCTGATATATACCCACTGGGACCATGGACGAGTACTTGTGAAGTGTCTGATATATACCCACTGGGATCACGGACGAGTACTTGTGAAGTGTCTGATATATATCCACTGGGATCATGGACGAGTACTTGTGAAGTGTCTGATATATACCCACTGGGACCATGGACGTGTACTTGTGAAGTGTCTGATATATACCCACTGGGACCATGGACGTGTACTTGTGAAGCGTCTGATATATACCCACTGGGACCATGGACGTGTATTTGTCAAGTGTCTGATATATACTCACTGGGATCATGGATGTGTACTTGTGAAGTGTCTGATCTATACCCACTGGGATCATGGACGAGTACTTGTGAAGTGCCTGATATATACCCACTGGGACCATGGGCGAGTACTTGTGAAGTGACTGATATATACCCACCCGGATCATGGACGTGTACTTGTGAAGTGTCTGATATATAGCCACTGGGACCATGGACGAGTACTTGTGAAGTGTCTGATATATACCCACTGGGATCATGGACGTGTACTTGTGAAGTGTCTGATATATACCCACTGGGACCATGGACGAGTACTTGTGAAGTGTCTGATATATACCCACTGGGATCATGGATGTGTACTTGTGAAGTGTCTGATATATACCCACTGGGATCATGGACGTGTACCTGTGAAGTGTCTGATATATACCCACTGGGACCATGGACGAGTACTTGTAAAGTTTCTGATATATACCTACTGGGATCACGGACGAGTACTTGTGAAGTGTCTGATATATACCCACTGGGATCATGGACGAGTACTTGTGAAGTGTCTGATATATACCCACTGGGATCATGGACGTGTACTTGTGAAGTGTCTGATATATACCCACTGGGACCATGGACGTGTACTTGTGAAGTGTCTGATATATACCCACTGGGACCATGGACGTGTACTTGTGAAGCGTCTGATATATACCCACTGGGACCATGGACGAGTACTTGTGAAGTGTCTGATATAAACCCACTGGGACCATGGACGTGTACTTGTGAAGTGTCTGATATATACCCACTGGGACCATGGACGAGTACTTGTCAAGTGTCTGATATATACCCACTGGGATCATGGACGTGTACTTGTGAAGTGTCTGATATATACCCACTGGGATCATGGACGAGTACTTGTGAAGTGTCTGATATATACCCACTGGGACCATGGACGAGTACTTGTGAAGTGTCTGATATATACCCACTGGGACCATGGACGTGTACTTGTGAAGTGTCTGATATATACCCACTGGGACCATGGACGAGTACTTGTCAAGTGTCTGATATATACCCACTGGGACCATGGACGAGTACTTGTGAAGTATCTGATATATACCCACTGGGACCATGGAAGAGTACTTGTGAAGTGTCTGATATATACCCATTGGGATCATGGACGTGTACTTGTGCAGTGTCTGATATATACCCACTGGGATCATGGACGTGTACTTGTGAAGTGTCTGATATATACCCACTGAGACCATGGACGAGTACTTGTGAAGTGTTTGACATATACCCACTGGGATCATGGACGTGTACTTGTGAAGTTTCTGATATATACCCACTGGGACCATGGACGAGTACTTGTGAAGTGACTGATATATACCCACTAGTACCATGGACGTGTACTTGTGAAGTGTCTGATATATACCCACTGGGACCATGGACGAGTACTTGTCAAGTGTCTGATATATACCCACTGAGACCATGGACGAGTACTTCTGAAGTGTCTGATATATACCCACTGGGACCATGGAAGAGTACTTGTCAAGTGTCTGATATATACCCACTGGGATCATGGACGTGTAATTGTGAAGTGTCTGATATATACCCACAGGGACCATGCACGAGTACTTGTGAAGTATCTGATATATACCCACTGGGATCATGGACGTGTACTTGTGAAGTGTCTGATATATACCCACTGGGACCATGGACGAGTACTTGTGAAGTGTCTGATATATACCCTCTGGGATCATGGACGTGTAATTTTGAAGTGTCTGATATATACCCACTGGGATCATGGACGTGTACTTGTGAAGTGTCTGATTTATACCCACTGGGATCATGGACGTGTACTTGTGAAGTGTCACGAGGAAGGACGACTGATATATACCCACTGGGACCATCGACGAGTATTTGTGAAGTGTCTGATATATACCCACTGGGACCATGGACGTGTTCTTGTGAAGTGTCTGATATATACCCACTGGGACCATGGACGTGTACTTGTGAAGTGTCTGATATATACCCACTGGGACCATGGACGTGTACTTGTGAAGTGTCTGATATCTACCCACTGGGACCATGGACGTGTGCTTGTGAAGTCTCTGATATATACCCACTGGGAACATGGACGTGTACTTGTGAAGTGTCTGATATATACCCACTGGGACCATGGACGAGTACTTGTGAAGTGTCTGATATATACCCACTGGGACCATTGACGTGTACTTGTGAAGTGTCTGATATATACCCTCTGGGACCATGGACGTGTACTTGTAAAGTGTCTGATATATACCCACTGGGACCATGGACGTGTACTTGTGAAGTGTCACTGGGATCATGAACGTTTACTTGTGAAGTGTCTGATATATACCCACTGGGACCATGGACGTGTACTTGTGAAAGGTCTGATATATTCCCACTGGGATCAAGGACGTATACTTGTGAAGTGTCTGATATATACCCACTGGGATCATGGACGTGTACTTGTGAAGTGTCTGATATATACCCACTGGGACCATGGACGTGTACTTGTGAAGTGTCTGATATATACCCACTGGGACCATGGACGTGTACTTTTGAAGAGTCTGATATATACGCACTGGGACCATGGACGTGTACTTGTGAAGTGTCTGATATATACCCACTGGGACCATGGACGTGTACTTGTGAAGTGTCTGATATATACCCACTGGGACCATGTACGTGTACTTGTGAAGTGTCTGATATATATCCACTGGGACCATGGACGTGTACTTGTGAAGTGTCTGATATATACTCACTGATATATACCCACTGGGACCATGGACGTGTTCTTGTGAAGTGTCTGATATATACCCTCTGGGATCATGGACGTGTACTTGTGAAGTGTCTGATATATACCCACTGGGACCATGGACGTGTACTTGTGAAGTGTCTGATATATACCCACTGGGACCATGGACGTGTACTTGTGAAGTGTCTGATATATATCCACTGGGACCATGGACGTGTACTTGTGAAGTGTCTGATATATACTCACTGATATATACCCACTGGGACCATGGACGTGTACTTGTGAAGTGTCTGATATATACCCTCTGGGATCATGGACGTGTAATTGTGAAGTGTCTGATTTATACCCACTGGGATCATGGACGTGTACTTGTAAAGTGTCACGAGGAAGGACGACTTATATATACCCACTGGGACCATGGACGAGTATTTGTGAAGTGTCTGATATATACCCACTGGGACCATGGACGTGTACATGTGAAGTGACTGATATATACCCACTGGGACCATGGATGAGTACTTGTGAAGTGTCTGATATATACCCACTGGGATCACGGACGTGTACTTGTGAAGTGTCTGATATATACCCACTGGGATCATGGACGAGTACTTGTGAAGTGTCTGATATATACCCGCTGGGACCATGGACGTGTACTTGTGAAGTGTCTGATATATACCCACTGGGAACATGGACGTGTACTTGTGAAGTGTCTGATATATACCCACTGGGACCATGGACGAGTACTTTTGAAGTGTCTGATATATACCCACTGGGACCCTTGACGTGTACTTGTGAAGTGTCTGATATATACCCACTGGGACCATGGACGTGTACTTGTGAAGTGTCTGATATATACCCACTGGGACCACGGACGTGTACTTGTGAAGTGTCACTGGGATCATGGACGTTTACTTGTGAAGTGTCTGATATATACCCACTGGGACCATGGACGTGTACTTGTGAAAGGTCTGATATATACCCACTGGGATCATGGACGTATACTTGTGAAGTGTCTGATATATACCCACTGGGATCATGGACGTGTACTTGTGAAGTGTCTGATATATACCCACTGGGACCATGGACGTGTACTTGTGAAGTGTCACGAGGAATGACGACTGATATATACCCACTGGGACCATGGACGTGTACTTGTGAAGTGTCTGATATATACCCACTGGGACCATGGACGTGTACTTGTGAAGTGTCTGATATATACCCACTGGGACCATGGACGTGTACTTGTGAAGTGTCTGATATATACCCACTGGGACCATGGACGTGTACTTCTGAAGTGTCTGATATATACCCACTGGGACCATGGACGTGTACTTGTGAAGTGTCTGATATATACCCACTGGGACCATGGACGTGTACTTGTGAAGTGTCTGATATATACCCACTGGGACCATGGACGAGTACTCGTGAAGTGTCTGATATATACCCACTGGGACCATGGACGTGTACTTGTGAAGTGTCTGATATATACCCACTGGGACCATGGACGAGTACTTGTGAATTATCTGATATATGCCCACTGGGATCATGGACGTGTACTTGTGAAGTTTCTGATATATACCCACTGGGACCATGGACGAGTACTTGTGAAGTGTCTGATATATACCCTCTGGGATCATGGACGTGTTATTGTGAAGTGTCTGAAATATACCCACTGGGATCATGGACGTGTACTTGTGAAGTGTCTGATATATACCCTCTGGGATCATGGACGTGTAATTGTGAAGTGTCTGAAATATACCCACTAGGATCATGGACGTGTACTTGTGAAGTGTCTGATATATACCCTCTGGGATCATGGACGTGTAATTGTGAAATATCTGAAATGTACCCACTGGGATCAAGGAAGAGTACTTGTGAAGTGTCTGATATATACCCTCTGGGATCATGGACGTGTACTTGTGAAGTGTCTGAAATATACCCACTGGGACCATGGACGTGTACTTTTGAAGTGTCACGAGGAAGGACGACTGATATATACCCACTGGGACCATCGACGATTATTTGTGAAGTGTCTGATATATACCCACTGGGACCATGGACGTGTACCTGTGAAGTGTTTGATATATACCCACTGGGACCATGGACGAGTACTTGTGAAGTGTCTGATATATACCCACTGGGATCACGGACGTGTACTTGTGAAGTGTCTGATATATACCCACTGGGATCATGGACGAGTACTTGTGAAGTGTCTGATATATACCCACTGGGACCATGGACGTGTACTTGTGAAGTGTCTGATATATACCCACTGGAACCATGGACATGTACTTGTGAAGTGTCTGATATATACCCACTGGGACCATGGACGAGTACTTGTGAAGTGTCTGATATAAACCCACTGGGACCATGGACGTGTACTTGTGAAGTGTCTGATATATACCCACTGGGACCATGGACGAGTACTTGTCAAGTGTCTGATATATACCCACTGGGACCATGGACGAGTACTTGTCAAGTGTCTGATATATACCCACTGGGATCATGGATGTGTACTTGTGAAGTGTCTGATATATACCCACTGGGATCATGGACGAGTACTTGTGAAGTGTCTGATATATACCCACTGGGACCATGGACGAGTACTTGTGAAGTGTCTGATATATACCCACTGGGACCATGGACGTGTACTTGTGAAGTGTCTGATATATACCCACTGGGACCATGGACGAGTACTTGTCAAGTGTCTGATATATACCCACTGGGACCATGGACGAGTACTTGTGAAGTGTCTGAAATATACCCACTGGGACCATGGAAGAGTACTTGTGAAGTGTCTGATATATACCCACTGGGATCATGGACGTGTACTTGTGAAGTGTCTGATATATACCCACTGGGATCATGGACGTGTACTTGTGAAGTGTCTGATATATACCCACTGGGACCATGGACGAGTACTTGTGAAGTGTCTGATATATACCCACTGGGATCATGGACGTGTACTTGTGAAGTTTCTGATATATACCCACTGGGACCATGGACGAGTACTTGTGAAGTGACTGATATATACCCACTGGTACCATGGACGTGTACTTGTGAAGTGTCTGATATATACCCACTGGGACCATGGACGAGTACTTGTCAAGTGTCTGATATATACCCACTGGGACCATGGACGAGTACTTGTGAAGTGTCTGATATATACCCACTGGGACCATGGAAGAGTACTTGTGAAGTGTCTGATATATACCCACTGGGATCATGGACGTGTACTTGTTAAGTGTCTGATGTATACCCACTGGGACCATGGACGAGTACTTGTGAAGTATCTGATATATACCCACTGGGATCATAGACGTGTACTTGTGAAGTGTCTGATATATACCCACTGGGACCATGGACGAGTACTTGTGAAGTGTCTGATATATACCCTCTGGGATCATGGACGTGTAATTGTGAAGTGTCTGATATATACCCACTGGGATCATGGACGTGTACTTTTGAAGTGTCACGAGGAAGGACGACTGATATATACCCACTGGGACCATCGACGATTATTTGTGAAGTGTCTGATATATACCCACTGGGACCATGGACGTGTACCTGTGAAGTGTTTGATATATACCCACTGGGACCATGGACGAGTACTTGTGAAGTGTCTGATATATACCCACTGGGATCACGGACGTGTACTTGTGAAGTGTCTGATATATACCCACTGGGATCATGGACGAGTACTTGTGAAGTGTCTGATATATACCCACTGGGACCATGGACGTGTACTTGTGAAGTGTCTGATATATACCCACTGGAACCATGGACATGTACTTGTGAAGTGTCTGATATATACCCACTGGGACCATGGACGAGTACTTGTGAAGTGTCTGATATAAACCCACTGGGACCATGGACGTGTACTTGTGAAGTGTCTGATATATACCCACTGGGACCATGGACGAGTACTTGTCAAGTGTCTGATATATACCTACTGGGACCATGGACGAGTACTTGTCAAGTGTTTGATATATACCCACTGGGATCATGGATGTGTACTTGTGAAGTGTCACGAGGAAGGACGACTGATATATACCCACTGGGACCATCGACGAGTATTTGTGTATTGTCTGATATATACCCACTGGGACCATGGACGTGTACTTGTGAAGTGTCTGATATATACCCACTGGGACCATGGACGTGTACTTGTGAAGTGTCTGATATATACCCACTTGGACCATGGACGTGTACTTGTGAAGTGTCTGATATATACCCACTGGGACCATGGACGAGTATTTGTGAAGTTTCTGATATATACCCATTGGGACCATGGACGTGTACTTGTGACGTGTCTGATAAATACCCACTGGGACCATGGACGAGTACTTGTCAAGTGTCTGATATATACCCACTGGGACCATGATCGTGTACTTGTCAAGTGTCTGATAAATACACACTGGGATCATGGATGTGTACTTGTGAAGTGTCTGATCTATACACACTGGGATCATGGACTAGTACTTGTGAAGTGTCTGATATATACCCACTGGGACCATGGGCGAGTACTTGTGAAGTGTCTGATATATACCCACCCGGATCATGGACGTGTACTTGTGAAGTGTCTGATATATAGCCACTGGGACCATGGACGAGTACTTGTGAAGTGTCTGATATATACCCACTGGGATCATGGACGTGTACTTGTGAAGTGTCTGATATATACCCACTGGGACCATGGACGAGTACTTGTGAAGTGTCTGATATATACCCACTGGGATCATGGACGTGTACTTGTGAAGTGTCTGATATATACCCACTGGGATCATCGACGTGTACCTGTGAAGTGTCTGATATATACCCACTGGGACCATGGACGAGTACTTGTGAAGTGTCTGATATATACCCACTGGGATCACGGACGAGTACTTGTGAAGTGTCTGATATATATCCACTGGGATCATGGACGAGTACTTGTGAAGTGTCTGATATATACCCACTGGGACCATGGACGTGTACTTGTGAAGTGTCTGATATATACCCACTGGGACCATGGACGTGTACTTGTGAAGCGTCTGATATATACCCACTGGGACCATGGACGTGTATTTGTCAAGTGTCTGATATATACTCACTGGGATCATGGATGTGTACTTGTGAAGTGTCTGATCTATACCCACTGGGATCATGGACGAGTACTTGTGAAGTGCCTGATATATACCCACTGGGACCATGGGCGAGTACTTGTGAAGTGACTGATATATACCCACCCGGATCATGGACGTGTACTTGTGAAGTGTCTGATATATAGCCACTGGGACCATGGACGAGTACTTGTGAAGTGTCTGATATATACCCACTGGGATCATGGACGTGTACTTGTGAAGTGTCTGATATATACCCACTGGGACCATGGACGAGTACTTGTGAAGTGTCTGATATATACCCACTGGGATCATGGATGTGTACTTGTGAAGTGTCTGATATATACCCACTGGGATCATGGACGTGTACCTGTGAAGTGTCTGATATATACCCACTGGGACCATGGACGAGTACTTGTAAAGTTTCTGATATATACCTACTGGGATCACGGACGAGTACTTGTGAAGTGTCTGATATATACCCACTGGGATCATGGACGAGTACTTGTGAAGTGTCTGATATATACCCACTGGGATCATGGACGTGTACTTGTGAAGTGTCTGATATATACCCACTGGGACCATGGACGTGTACTTGTGAAGTGTCTGATATATACCCACTGGGACCATGGACGTGTACTTGTGAAGCGTCTGATATATACCCACTGGGACCATGGACGAGTACTTGTGAAGTGTCTGATATAAACCCACTGGGACCATGGACGTGTACTTGTGAAGTGTCTGATATATACCCACTGGGACCATGGACGAGTACTTGTCAAGTGTCTGATATATACCCACTGGGATCATGGACGTGTACTTGTGAAGTGTCTGATATATACCCACTGAGACCATGGACGAGTACTTCTGAAGTGTCTGATATATACCCACTGGGACCATGGAAGAGTACTTGTCAAGTGTCTGATATATACCCACTGGGATCATGGACGTGTAATTGTGAAGTGTCTGATATATACCCACAGGGACCATGCACGAGTACTTGTGAAGTATCTGATATATACCCACTGGGATCATGGACGTGTACTTGTGAAGTGTCTGATATATACCCACTGGGACCATGGACGAGTACTTGTGAAGTGTCTGATATATACCCTCTGGGATCATGGACGTGTAATTTTGAAGTGTCTGATATATACCCACTGGGATCATGGACGTGTACTTGTGAAGTGTCTGATTTATACCCACTGGGATCATGGACGTGTACTTGTGAAGTGTCACGAGGAAGGACGACTGATATATACCCACTGGGACCATCGACGAGTATTTGTGAAGTGTCTGATATATACCCACTGGGACCATGGACGTGTTCTTGTGAAGTGTCTGATATATACCCACTGGGACCATGGACGTGTACTTGTGAAGTGTCTGATATATACCCACTGGGACCATGGACGTGTACTTGTGAAGTGTCTGATATCTACCCACTGGGACCATGGACGTGTGCTTGTGAAGTCTCTGATATATACCCACTGGGAACATGGACGTGTACTTGTGAAGTGTCTGATATATACCCACTGGGACCATGGACGAGTACTTGTGAAGTGTCTGATATATACCCACTGGGACCATTGACGTGTACTTGTGAAGTGTCTGATATATACCCTCTGGGACCATGGACGTGTACTTGTAAAGTGTCTGATATATACCCACTGGGACCATGGACGTGTACTTGTGAAGTGTCACTGGGATCATGAACGTTTACTTGTGAAGTGTCTGATATATACCCACTGGGACCATGGACGTGTACTTGTGAAAGGTCTGATATATTCCCACTGGGATCAAGGACGTATACTTGTGAAGTGTCTGATATATACCCACTGGGATCATGGACGTGTACTTGTGAAGTGTCTGATATATACCCACTGGGACCATGGACGTGTACTTGTGAGTGTCTGATATATACCCACTGGGACCATGGACGTGTACTTTTGAAGAGTCTGATATATACGCACTGGGACCATGGACGTGTACTTGTGAAGTGTCTGATATATACCCACTGGGACCATGGACGTGTACTTGTGAAGTGTCTGATATATACCCACTGGGACCATGTACGTGTACTTGTGAAGTGTCTGATATATATCCACTGGGACCATGGACGTGTACTTGTGAAGTGTCTGATATATACTCACTGATATATACCCACTGGGACCATGGACGTGTTCTTGTGAAGTGTCTGATATATACCCTCTGGGATCATGGACGTGTACTTGTGAAGTGTCTGATATATACCCACTGGGACCATGGACGTGTACTTGTGAAGTGTCTGATATATACCCACTGGGACCATGGACGTGTACTTGTGAAGTGTCTGATATATATCCACTGGGACCATGGACGTGTACTTGTGAAGTGTCTGATATATACTCACTGATATATACCCACTGGGACCATGGACGTGTACTTGTGAAGTGTCTGATATATACCCTCTGGGATCATGGACGTGTAATTGTGAAGTGTCTGATTTATACCCACTGGGATCATGGACGTGTACTTGTAAAGTGTCACGAGGAAGGACGACTTATATATACCCACTGGGACCATGGACGAGTATTTGTGAAGTGTCTGATATATACCCACTGGGACCATGGACGTGTACATGTGAAGTGACTGATATATACCCACTGGGACCATGGATGAGTACTTGTGAAGTGTCTGATATATAACCACTGGGATCACGGACGTGTACTTGTGAAGTGTCTGATATATACCCACTGGGATCATGGACGAGTACTTGTGAAGTGTCTGATATATACCCGCTGGGACCATGGACGTGTACTTGTGAAGTGTCTGATATATACCCACTGGGAACATGGACGTGTACTTGTGAAGTGTCTGATATATACCCACTGGGACCATGGACGAGTACTTTTGAAGTGTCTGATATATACCCACTGGGACCCTTGACGTGTACTTGTGAAGTGTCTGATATATACCCACTGGGACCATGGACGTGTACTTGTGAAGTGTCTGATATATACCCACTGGGACCACGGACGTGTACTTGTGAAGTGTCACTGGGATCATGGACGTTTACTTGTGAAGTGTCTGATATATACCCACTGGGACCATGGACGTGTACTTGTGAAAGGTCTGATATATACCCACTGGGATCATGGACGTATACTTGTGAAGTGTCTGATATATACCCACTGGGATCATGGACGTGTACTTGTGAAGTGTCTGATATATACCCACTGGGACCATGGACGTGTACTTGTGAAGTGTCACGAGGAATGACGATTGATATATACCCACTGGGACCATGGACGTGTACTTGTGAAGTGTCTGATATATACCCACTGGGACCATGGACGTGTACTTGTGAAGTGTCTGATATATACCCACTGGGACCATGGACGTGTACTTGTGAAGTGTCTGATATATACCCACTGGGACCATGGACGTGTACTTCTGAAGTGTCTGATATATACCCACTGGGACCATGGACGTGTACTTGTGAAGTGTCTGATATATACCCACTGGGACCATGGACGTGTACTTGTGAAGTGTCTGATATATACCCACTGGGACCATGGACGAGTACTCGTGAAGTGTCTGATATATACCCACTGGGACCATGGACGTGTACTTGTGAAGTGTCTGATATATACCCACAGGACCATGGACGTGTACTTGTGAAGTGTCTGATATATACCCACTGGGAACATGGACGTGTACTTGTGAAGTGTCTGATATATACCCACTGGGACCATGGACGAGTACTTGTGAAGTGTCTGATATATACCCACTGGGACCATTGACGTGTACTTGTGAAGTGTCTGATATATACCCACTGGGACCGTGGACGTGTACGTGTGAAGTGTCTGATATATACCCACTGGGACCATGGACGTGTACTTGTGAAGTGTCACTGGGATCATGGACGTTTACTTGTGAAGTGTCTGGTATATACCCACTGGGACCATGGACGTGTACTTGTGAAGTGTCTGATATATACCCACTGGGATCTTGGACGTGTACTTGTGAAGTGTCTGATATATACCCACTGGGATCATGGACGTGTACTTGTGAAGTGTCTGATATATACCCACTGGGACCATGGACGTGTACTTGTGAAGTGTCACGAGGAAGGACGACTGATATATACCCACTGGGACCATGGACGTGTACTGTGAAGTGTCTGATATATACCCACTGGGACCATGGACATGTACTTGTGAAGTTTCTGATATATACCCACTGGGACCATGGACGTGTACTTGTGAAGTGTCTGATATATACCCACTGGGACCATGGACGTGTACTTGTGAAGTGTCTGATATATACCCACTGGGATCTTGGACGTGTACTTGTGAAGTGTCTGATATATACCCACTGTGATCATGGACGTGTACTTGTGAAGTGTCTGATATATACCCACTGGGACCATGGACGTGTACTTGTGAAGTGTCACGAGGAAGGACGACTGATATATACCCACTGGGACCATGGACGTGTACTGTGAAGTGTCTGATATATACCCACTGGGACCATGGACGTGTACGTGTGAAGTTTCACGAGGAAGGACGACTGATATATACCCACTGTGACCATGGACGTGTACTTGTGAAGTGTCTGATATATACCCACTGATATATACCCACTGGGACCATGGACGTGTACTTGTGAAGTGTCTGATATATACCCTCTGGGATCATGGACGTGTAATTGTGAAGTGTCTGATATATACCCACTGGGATCATGGACGTTTACTTGTGAAGTGTCTGATTTATACCCACTGGGATCATGGACCTGTACTTGTGAAGTGTCACGAGGAAGGACGACTGATATATACCCACTGGGACCATGGACGAGTACTTGTGAAGTGTCTGATATATACCCACTGGGACCATGGACGTGTACTTGTGAAGTGTCTGATATATACCCACTGGGACCATGGACTTGTACTTGTGAAATGTCTGATAGATACCCACTGGGACCATGGACGAGTACTTGTGAAGTGTCTGATATATACCCACTGGGACCATGGACGTGTACTTTCGAAGTGTTTGATATATACCCACTGGGACCATGAACGTGTACTCGTGAAGTGTATGATATATACACATGGACGTGTACTTGTGAAGTGTCACGAGGAAGGAAGACTGATATATACCCACTGGGACCATGGACGTGTACTTATGAAGTGTCTGATATATACACACTGGGACCATGGACATGTACTTGTGAAGTGTCACGAGGAAGGACGACTGATAAATACTTACTGAAACCATGGACGTGTACTTGTGAAGTGTCTGAAATATACCCACTGGGACCATCGACGTGTACTTGTGAAGTGTCACGAGGAAGGACGACTGATATATACCCACTGGGACCATGGACGTGTACTTGTGAAGTGTCTGATATATACCCACTGGGACCTTGGACGTGTACTGGAGAAGTGTCTGATATATACCCACTGGGACCATGGACGTGTACTTGTGAAGTGTCTGATATATACCCACTGGGACCATGGACGTGTACTTGTGAAGTGTCACGAGGAAGCACGACTAATATATACCCACTGGGACCATGGACGTGTACTTGTGAAGTGTCTGATATATACCCACTGGGACCATGGACGTGTACTTGTGAAGTGTCTGCTATATACCCACTGGGACCATGGTCGTGTACTTGTGAAGTGTCTGATATATATCCACTGGGACTATGGACGTGTACTTGTGAAGTGTCTGATATATACCCACTGGGACCATGGACGAGTACTTGTGAAGTGTCTGATATATACCCACTGGGACCATGGACGTGTACTTGTGAAGTGTCTGATATATACCCACTGGGACCATGGACTTGTACTTGTGAAATGTCTGATAGATACCCACTGGGACCATGGACGAGTACTTGTGAAGTGTCTGATATATACCCACTGGGACCATGGACGTGTACTTTCGAAGTGTTTGATATATACCCACTGGGACCATGAACGTGTACTCGTGAAGTGTATGATATATACCCACTGGGACCATGGGCGTGTACTTGTGAAGTGTCTGATATATACCCACTGGGATCATGGACGTGTACTTGTGAAGTGTCTGATATATACCCACTGGGATCATGGACGTGTACTTGTGAAGTGTCTGATTTATACCCACTGAGATCATGGACCTGTACTTGTGAAGTGTCACGAGGAAGGACGACTGATATATACCCACTGGGACCATCGACGAGTATTTGTCAAGTGTCTGATATATACCCACTTGGACCATGGACGTGTACCTGTGAAGTGTCTGATATATACCCACTGGGACCACGGACGAGTACTTGTGAAGTGTCTGATATATACCCACTGGGATCACGGACGTGTACTTGTGAAGTGTCTGATATATACCCACTGGGATCATGGACGAGTACTTGTGAAGTGTCTGATATATACCCACTGGGACCATGCACGTGTACTTGTGAAGTGTCTGATATATACCCACTGGGACCATGGACGTGTACTTGTGAAGTGTCTGATATATACCCACTCGGACCATGGACGAGTACTTGTGAAGTGTCTGATATATACCCACTGGGACCATTGACGTGTGCTTGTGAAGTGTCTGATATATACCCACTGGGACCATGGACGTGTACTTGTGAAGTGTCACTGGGATCATGGACGTGTACTTGTGAAGTGTCTGATATATACCCACTGGGACCATGGACGTGTACTTGTGAAGTGTCTGATATAGACCCACTGGGATCATGGACGTGTACTTGTGAAGTGTCTGATATATACCCACTGGGATCATGGACGTGTACTTGTGAAGTGTCACTGGGATCATGGACATGTACTTGTGAAGTGTCACTGATAAATACTTACTGGAACCATGGACGTTTACTTGTGAAGTGTCTGATATATACCCACTGGGACCATGGACGTGTACTTGTGAAGTGTCACTGGGATCATGGACATGTACTTGTGAAGTGTCACTGATAAATACTTACTGGAACCATGGACGTTTACTTGTGAAGTGTCTGATATATACCCACTGGGACCATGGACGTGTACTTGTGAAGTGTCTGATATAGACCCACTGGGATCATGGACGTGTACTTGTGAAGTGTCTGATATATACCCACTGGGACCATGGACGTGTACTTGTGAAGTGTCTGATATATACCCACTGGGACCTTAGACGTGTACTTGTGAAGTGTCTGATATATACCCACTGGGACCATGGACGTGTACTTGTGAAGTGTCTGATATAAACCCACTGGGACCATGGACGTGTACTTGTGAAGTGTCACGAGGAAGGACAACTAATATATACCCACTGGGACCATGGACGTGTACTTGTGAAGTGTCTGATATATACCCACTGGGACCATGGACGTGTACTTGTGAAGTGTCTGATATATACCCACTGGGACCATGGACGTGTACTTGTGAAGTGTCTGATATATACCCACTGGAACCATGTACGTGTACTTGTGAAGAGTCTGATATATATCCACTGGGACCATGGACGTGTACTTGTGAAGTATCTGATATATACCCACTGGGACCATGGACGCGTACTTGTGAAGTGTCTGATATATACCCACTGGGACCATGGACGAGTACTTGTGATGTGTCTGATATATACCCACTGGTACCATGGACGTGTACTTGTGAAGTGTCTGATATATACCCACTGGGACCATGGTCTTGTACTTGTGAAATGTCTGATAGATACCCACTGGGACCATGGACGAGTACTTGTGAAGTGTCGGATATATACCCACTGGGACCATGGACGTGTACTTTCGAAGTGTTTGATATATACCCACTGGGACCATGAACGTGTACTCGTGAAGTGTATGATATATACCCACTGGGACCATGGGCGTGTACTTGTGAAGTGTCTGATATATACCCACTGGGATCATGGACGTGTACTTGTGAAGTGTCTGATATATACCCACTGGGACCATGGACGTGTACTTGTGAAGTGTCTGATATATACCCAGTGGGATCATGGACGTGTACTTGTGAAGTGTCTGATATATACCCACTGGGATCATGGAAGTGTACTTGTGAAGTGTCTGATATATACCCACTGGGACCATGGACGTGTACTTGTGAAGTGTCACGAGGAAGGACGACTGATATTACCCACTGGGACCATGGACGTGTACTTGTGAAGTGTCTGATATATACCCACTGGGACCATGGACGTGTACTTGTGAAGTGTCACGAGGAAGGACGACTGATACATACCCACTGGGACCATGGACGTGTACTTTTGAAGTGTCTGATATATACCCACTGGGATCATGAACGTGTACTTGTGAAGTGTCTGATATATACCCACTGGGACCATGGACGTGTACTTGTGAAGTGTCTGATATATACCCACTGGGACAATGGACGTGCACTTGTGAAGTGTCTGATATATACCCACTGGGACCATGGACGTGTACTTGTGAAGTGTCTGATATATACCCACTGGGACCATGGACTTGTACTTGTGAAATGTCTGATAGATACCCACTGGGACCATGGACGAGTACTTGTGAAGTGTCGGATTTATATCCAAGGGGACCATGGACGTGTACTTTCGAAGTGTTTGATATATACCCACTGGGACCATGAACGTGTACTCGTGAAGTGTATGATATATACCCACTGATATATACCCACTGGGACCATGGACGTGTACTTGTGATGTGTCTGATATATACCCACTGGGAACATGGACGTGTACTTGTGAAGTGTCTGATATATACCCACTGGGACCATGTACGTGTACTTGTGAAGTGTCTGATATATACCCACTGGGACCATGGACGTGTACTTGTGAAGTGTCTGATATATACCCACTGGGACCATGGACTTGTACTTGTGAAATGTCTGATAGATACCCACTGGGACCATGGACGAGTACTTGTGAAGTGTCAGATATATACCCACTGGGACCATGGACGTGTACTTTCGAAGTGTTTGATATATACCCACTGGGACCATGAACGTGTACTCGTGAAGTGTATGATATATACCCACTGGGACCATGGGCGTGTACTTGTGAAGTGTCTGATATATACCCACTGGGATCATGGACGTGTACTTGTGAAGTGTCTGATATATACCCACTGGGACCATGGACGTGTACTTGTGAAGTGTCTGATATATACCCAGTGGGATCATGGACGTGTACTTGTGAAGTGTCTGATATATACCCACTGGGATCATGGACGTGTACTTGTTAAGTGTCACGAGGAAGGACGACTGATACATACCCACTGGGACCATGGACGTGTACTTTTGAAGTGTCTGATATATACCCACTGGGACCATGGACGTGTACTTGTGAAGTGTCTGATATATACCCACTGGGATCTTGGACGTGTACTTGTGAAGTGTCTGATATATACCCACTGGGATCATGGACGTGTACTTGTGAAGTGTCTGATATATACCCACTGGGACCATGGACGTGTACTTGTGAAGTGTCACGAGGAAGGACGACTGATATATACCCACTGGGACTATGGACGTGTACTGTGAAGTGTCTGATATATACCCACTGGGACCATGGACATGTACTTGTGAAGAGTCTGATATATACCCACTGGGACCATGGACGTGTACTTGTGAAGTGTCTGATATATACCCACTGAGACCATGGACGTGTACTTGTGAAGTGTCTGATATATACCCACTGGGATCTTGGACGTGTACTTGTGAAGTGTCTGATATATACCCACTGGGATCATGGACGTGTACTTGTGAAGTGTCTGATATATACCCACTGGGACCATGGACGTGTACTTGTGAAGTGTCACGAGGAAGGACGACTGATATATACCCACTGGGACCATGGACGTGTACTGTGAAGTGTCTGATATATACCCACTGGGACCATGGACGTGTACTTGTGAAGTGCCACGAGGAAGGACGACTGATATATACCCACTTTGACCATGGACGTGTACTTGTGAAGTGTCTGATATATACCCACTGATAAATACCCACTGGGACCATGGACGTGTACTTGTGAAGTGTCTGATATATACCCTCTGGGATCATGGACGTGTAATTGTGAAGTGTCTGATATATACCCACTGGGATCATGGACGTGTACTTGTGAAGTGTCTGATTTATACCCACTGGGATCATGGACCTGTACTTGTGAAGTGTCACGAGGAAGGACGACTGATATATACCCACAAGGACCATCGACGAGTATTTGTGAAGTGTCTGATATATACCCACTGGGACCATGGACGTGTACGTGTGAAGTGTCTGATATATACCCACTGGGACCATGGACGTGTACTTGTGAAGTGTCACTGGGATCATGGACGTTTACTTGTAAAGTGTCCGATATATACCCACTGGGACCATGGACGAAGACTTGTAAAGTGTCCGATATATACCCACTGGGACCATGGACGAGTACTTGTGAAGTGTCTGATATATACCCACTGGGACCATGGACGTGTACTTGTGAAGTGTCTGATATATACCCACTGATATATACCCACTGGGACCATGGACGTGTACTTGTGAAGTGTCTGATATATACCCTCTGGGATCATGGACGTGTAATTGTGAAGTGTCTGATATATACCCACTGGGATCATGGACGTGTACTTGTGAAGTGTCTGATTTATACCCACTGGGATCATGGACCTGTACTTGTGAAGTGTCACGAGGAAGGACGACTGATATATACCCACTGGGACCATCGACGAGTATTTCTGAAGTGTCTGATATATACCCACTGGGACCATGGACGTGTACCTGTGAAGTGTCCGATATATACCCACTGGGACCATGGACGAGTACTTGTGAAGTGTCTGATATATACCCACTGGGATCACGGACGTGTACTTGTGAAGTGTCTGATATATACCCACTGGGATCATGGACGAGTACTTGTGAAGTGTCTGATATATACCCACTGGGACCATGGACGTGTACTTGTGAAGTGTCTGATATATACCCACTGGGACCATGGACGTGTACTTGTGAAGTGTCTGATATATACCCACTGGGACCATGGACGAGTACTTGTGAAGTGTCTGATATATACCCACTGGGACCATGGACGTGTACTTGTGAAGTGTCTGATATATACCCACTGGGACCATGGACGTGCACTTGTGAAGTGTCTGATATATACCCAAGGGGAACATGGACGTGTACTTGTGAAGTGTCTGATATATACCCACTGGGACCATGGACGAGTTCTTGTGAAGTGTCTGATATATACCCACTGGGACCATGGACGTGTACTTGTGAAGTGTCTGATATATACCCACTGGGACCATGGACGTGTACGTGTGAAGTGTCTGATATATACCCACTGGGACCATGGACGTGTACTTGTGAAGTGTCACTGGGATCATGGACGTTTACTTGTGAAGTGTCTGGTATATACCCACTGGGACCATGGACGTGTACTTGTGAAGTGTCTGATATATACCCACTGGGATCTTGGACGTGTACTTGTGAAGTGTCTGATATATACCCACTGGGATCATGGACGTGTACTTGTGAAGTGTCTGATATATACCCACTGGGACCATGGACGTGTACTTGTGAAGTGTCACGAGGAAGGACGACTGATATATACCCACTGGGACCATGGACGTATACTGTGAAGTGTCTGATATATACCCACTGGGACCATGGACATGTACTTGTGAAGTGTCTGATATATACCCACTGGGACCATGGACGTGTACTTGTGAAGTGTCTGATATATACCCACTGGGACCATGGACGTGTACTTGTGAAGTGTCTGATATATACCCACTGGGATCTTGGACGTGTACTTGTGAAGTGTCTGATATATACCCACTGGGATCATGGACGTGTACTTGTGAAGTGTCTGATATATACCCACTGGGACCATGGACGTGTACTTGTGAAGTGTCACGAGGAAGGACGACTGATATATACCCACTGGGACCATGGACGTGTACTGTGAAGTGTCTGATATATAACCACTGGGACCATGGACGTGTACTTGTGAAGTGTCTGATATATACCCACTGATATATACCCACTGGGACCATGGACGTGTACTTGTGAAGTGTCTGATATATACCCTCTGGGATCATGGACGTGTAATTGTGAAGTGTCTGATATATACCCACTGGGATCATGGACGTTTACTTGTGAAGTATCTGATTTATACCCACTGGGATCATGGACCTGTACTTGTGAAGTGTCACGAGGAAGGACGACTGATATATACCCACTGGGACCATCGACGAGTATTTGTGAAGTGTCTGATATATACCCACTGGGACCATGGACGTGTACCAGTGAAGTGTCTGATATATACCCACTGGGACCATGGACGAGTACTTGTGAAGTGTCTGATATATACCCACTGGGATCACGGACGTGTACTTGTGAAGTGTCTGATATATACCCACTGGGATCATGGACGAGTACTTGTGAAGTGTCTGATATATACCCACTGGGACCATGGACGTGTACTTGTGAAGTGTCAACAGGAAGGAAAACTGATATATACCCACTGGGACCATGGACGTGTACTTGTGAAGTGTCTGATATATACCCACTGGGACCATGGACGTGTACTTGTGAAGTGTCTGATATATACCCACTGGGACCATGGACGAGTACTTGTGAAGTGTCTGATATATACCCACTGGGACCATGGACGTGTACTTGTGAAGTGTCTGATATATACCCACTGGGACCATGGACGTGTACTTGTGAAGTGTCTGATATATACCCAAGGGGAACATGGACGTGTACTTGTGCAGTGTCTGATATATACCCACTGGGACCATGGACGAGTGCTTGTGAAGTGTCTGATATATACCCACTGGGACCATGGACGTGTACTTGTGAAGTGTCTGATATATACCCACTGGGACCATGGACGTGTACTTGTGAAGTGTCTGATATATACCTACTGGGATCTTGGACGTGTACTTGTGAAGTGTCTGATATATACCCACTGGGATCATGGACGTGTACTTGTGAAGTGTCTGATATATACCCACTGGGACCATGGACGTGTACTTGTGAAGTGTCACGAGGAAGGAAGACTGATATATACCCACTGGGACCATGGACGTGTACTTATGAAGTGTCTGATATATACCCACTGGGACCATGGACATGTACTTGTGAAGTGTCACGAGGAAGGACGACTGATAAATACTTACTGAAACCATGGACGTGTACTTGTGAAGTGTCTGATATATACCCACTGGGACCATCGACGTGTACTTGTGAAGTGTCACGAGGAAGGACGACTGATATATACCCACTGGGACCATGGACGTGTACTTGTGAAGTGTCTGATATATACCCACTGGGACCTTGGACGTGTACTGGAGAAGTGTCTGATATATACCCACTGGGACCATGGACGTGTACTTGTTAAGTGTCACGAGGAAGCACGACTAATATATACCCACTGGGACCATGGACGTGTACTTGTGAAGTGTCTGATATATACCCACTGGGACCGTGGACGTGTACTTGTGAAGTGTCTGATATATACCCACTGGGACCATGGTCGTGTACTTGTGAAGTGTCTGATATATATCCACTGGGACCATGGACGTGTACTTGTGAAGTGTCTGATATATACCCACTTGGACCATGGACGAGTACTTGTGAAGTGTCTGATATATACCCACTGGGACCATGGACGTGTACTTGTGAAGTGTCTGATATATACCCACTGGGACCATGGACGTGTACTTTCGAAGTGTTTGATATATACCCACTGGGACCATGAACGTGTACTCGTGAAGTGTATGATATATACCCACTGGGACCATGGGCGTGTACTTGTGAAGTGTCTGATATATACCCACTGGGATCATGGACGTGTACTTGTGAAGTGTCTGATATATACCCACTGGGATCATGGACGTGTACTTGTGAAGTGTCTGATTTATACCCACTGGGATCATGGACCTGTACTTGTGAAGTGTCACGAGGAAGGACGACTGATATATACCCACTGGGACCATCGACGAGTATTTGTGAAGTGTCTGATATATACCCACTGGGACCATGGACGTGTACATGTGAAGTGTCTGATATATACCCACTGGGACCATGGACGAGTACTTGTGAAGTGTCTGATATATACCCACTGGGATCACGGACGTGTACTTGTGAAGTGTCTGATATATACCCACTGGGATCATGGACGAGTACTTGTGAAGTGTCTGATATATACCCACTGGGACCATGCACGTGTACTTGTGAAGTGTCTGATATATACCCACTGGGACCATGGACGTGTACTTGTGAAGTGTCTGATATATACCCACTGGGACCATGGACGAGTACTTGTGAAGTGTCTGATATATACCCACTGGGACCATTGACGTGTGCTTGTAAAGTGTCTGATATATACCCACTGGGACCATGGACGTGTACTTGTGAAGTGTCTGATATATACCCACTGGGACCATGGACGTGTACTTGTGAAGTGTCACTGGGATCATGGACGTGTACTTGTGAAGTGTCTGATATATACCCACTGGGACCATGGACGTGTACTTGTGAAGTGTCTGATATAGACCCACTGGGATCATGGACGTGTACTTGTGAAGTGTCTGATATATACCCACTGGGATCATGGACGCGTACTTGTGAAGTGTCTGATATATACCCACTGGGACCATGGACGTGTACTTGTGAAGTGTCACTGGGATCATGGACATGTACTTGTGAAGTGTCACTGATAAATAATACTTACTGGAACCATGGACGTTTACTTGTGAAGTGTCTGATATATACCCACTGGGACCATGGACGTGTACTTGTGAAGTGTCTGATATAGACCCACTGGGATCATGGACGTGTACTTGTGAAGTGTCTGATATATACCCACTGGGACCATGGACGTGTACTTGTGAAGTGTCTGATATATACCAACTGGGACCTTAGACGTGTACTTGTGAAGTGTCTGATATATACCCACTGGGACCATGGACGTGTACTTGTGAAGTGTCTGATATAAACCCACTGGGACCATGGACGTGTACTTGTGAAGTGTCACGAGGAAGGACAACTAATATATACCCACTGGGACCATGGACGTGTACTTGTGAAGTGTCTGATATATACCCACTGGGACCATGGACGTGTACTTGTGAAATGTCTGATATATACCCACTGGGACCATGGACGTGTACTTGTGAAGTGTCTGATATATACCCACTGGGATCATGGACGCGTTCTTGTGAAGTGTCTGATATATACCCACTGGGACCATGGACGTGTACTTGTGAAGTGTCACTGGGATCATGGACATGTACTTGTGAAGTGTCACTGATAAATACTTACTGGAACCATGGACGTTTACTTGTGAAGTGTCTGATATATACCCACTGGGACCATGGACGTGTACTTGTGAAGTGTCTGATATAGACCCACTGGGATCATGGACGTGTACTTGTGAAGTGTCTGATATATACCCACTGGGACCATGGACGTGTACTTGTGAAGTGTCTGATATATACCCACTGGGACCTTAGACGTGTACTTGTGAAGTGTCTGTTATATACCCACTGGGACCATGGACGTGTACTTGTGAAGTGTCTGATATAAACCCACTGGGACCATGGACGTGTACTTGTGAAGTGTCACGAGGAAGGACAACTAATATATACCCACTGGGACCATGGACGTGTACTTGTGAAGTGTCTGATATATACCCACTGGGACCATGGACGTGTACTTGTGAAGTGTCTGATATATACCCACTGGGACCATGGACGTGTACTTGTGAAGTGTCTGATATATACCCACTGGAACCATGGACGTGTACTTGTGAAGTGTCTGATATATATCCACTGGGACCATGGACGTGTACTTGTGAAGTATCTGATATATACCCACTGGGACCATGGACGTGTACTTGTGAAGTGTCTGATATATACCCACTGGGACCATGGACGAGTACTTGTGAAGTGTCTGATATATACCCACTGGGACCATGGACGTGTACTTGTGAAGTGTCTGATATATACCCACTGGGACCATGAACGTGTACTTGTGAAGTGTCTGATATATACCCACTGGGACCATGGACTTGTACTTGTGAAATGTCTGATAGATACCCACTGGGACCATGGACGAGTACTTGTGAAGTGTCGGATATATACCCACTGGGACCATGGACGTGTACTTTCGAAGTGTTTGATATATACCCACTGGGACCATGAACGTGTACTCGTGAAGTGTATGATATATACCCACTGGGACCATGGGCGTGTACTTGTGAAGTGTCTGATATATATCCACTGGGATCATGGACGTGTACTTGTGAAGTGTCTGATATATACCCACTGGGACCATGGACGTGTACTTGTGAAGTGTCTGATATATACCCAGTGGGATCATGGACGTGTACTTGTGAAGTGTCTGATATATACCCACTGGGACCATGGACGTGTACTTGTGAAGTGTCTGATATATACCCACTGGGACCATGGACGTGTACTTGTGAAGTGTCACGAGGAAGGACGACTGATATTACCCACTGGGACCATGGACGTGTACTTGTGAAGTGTCTGATATATACCCACTGGGACCATGGACGTGTACTTGTGAAGTGTCACGAGGAAGGACGACTGATACATACCCACTGGGACCATGGACGTGTACTTTTGAAGTGTCTGATATATACCCACTGGGATCATGAACGTGTAGTTGTGAAGTGTCTGATATATACCCACTGGGACCATGGACGTGTACTTGTGAAGTGTCTGATATATACCCACTGGGACCATGGACGTGTACTTGTGAAGTGTCTGATATATACCCACTGGGACCATGGACGTGTACTTGTGAAGTGTCTGATATATACCCACTGGGACCATGGACTTGTACTTGTGAAATGTCTGATAGATACCCACTGGGACCATGGACAAGTACTTGTGAAATGTCGGATATATACCCACTGGGACCATGGACGTGTACTTTCGAAGTGTTTGCTATATACCCACTGGGACCATGAACGTGTACTCGTGAAGTGTATGATATATACCCACTGATATATACCCACTGGGACCATGGACGTGTACTTGTGAAGTGTCTGATATATACCCACTGGGAACATGGACGTGTACTTGTGAAGTGTCTGATATATACCCACTGGGACCATGGACGTGTACTTGTGAAGTGTCTGATATATACCCACTGGGACCATGGACGTGTACTTGTGAAGTGTCTGATATATACCCACTGGGACCATGGACTTGTACTTGTGAAATGTCTGATAGATACCCACTGGGACCATGGACGAGTACTTGTGAAGTGTCGGATATATACCCACTGGGACCATGGACGTGTACTTTCGAAGTGTTTGATATATACCCACTGGGACCATGAACGTGTAATCGTGAAGTGTATGATATATACCCACTGGGACCATGGGCGTGTACTTGTGAAGTGTCTGATATATACCCACTGGGATCATGGACGTGTACTTGTGAAGTGTCTGATATATACCCACTGGGACCATGGACGTGTACTTGTGAAGTGTCTGATATATACCCAGTGGGATCATGGACGTGTACTTGTGAAGTGTCTGATATATACCCACTGGGATCATGGACGTGTACTTGTGAAGTGTCACGAGGAAGGACGACTGATACATACCCACTGGGACCATGGACGTGTACTTTTGAAGTGTCTGATATATACCCACTGGGACCATGGACGTGTACTTGTGAAGTGTCTGATATATACCCACTGGGACCATGGACGTGTACTTGTGAAATGTCACGAGGAAGGACGACTGATATATACCCACTGGGACCATGGACGTGTACTTGTGAAGTGTCTGATATATACCCAGTGGGATCATGGACGTGTACTTGTGAAGTGTCTGATATATACCCACTGGGATCATGGACGTGTACTTGTGAAGTGTCACGAGGAAGGACGACTGATACATACCCACTGGGACCATGGACGTGTACTTTTGAAGTGTCTAATATACCCACTGGGACCATGGACGTGTACTTTTGAAGTGTCACGAGGAAGGACGACTGATATATACCCACTGGGACCATGGACGTGTACTTGTGAAGTGTCTGATATATACCCACTGGGACCATGGACGTGTACCTTGGAAGTGTCTGATATATACCCACTGGGACCATGGACGTGTACTTGTGAAGTGTCTGATATATACCCACTGGGATCATGGACGTGTACTTGTGAAGTGTCTGATATATACCCACTGGGACCATGGACGTGTACTTGTGAAGTGTCTGATATATACCCACTGGTATCATGGACGTGTACTTGTGAAGTGTCTGATAAATACCCACTGGGATCATGGACGTGTACTTGTGAAGTGTCTGATATATACCCACTGGGACCATGGACGTGTACTTGTGAAGTGTCTGATATATACCCACTGGGACCATGGACGTGTACTTGTGAAGTGTCTGATATATACCCACTGGGACCATGGACGTGTACTTGTGAAGTGTCTGATATATACCCACTGGGACCATGGACGTGTACTGGTGAAGTGTCACGAATGTGGATATCAGTCTGAAGAGTAGTACATAGACAAGATTTTTCTGAATGGGTCATGGTGACATTGACCTTGAACTTAAACTGTATATGGGTAATCTTCTCTCCATATGCAGTATACCTGTGAAGTTTTATTCGTGTGGTTAAACATCTTGAAGAGTTATAGCGCGGAAAATGCTTTTCATTATCAGGTCATGGTAACCTTAACATTGAACCTGAATTGAACTGAATTGTATTTTATAGTCGCACCAACAGCTAAGGTCGAATGGCGACTTTTCCAGCTTCCATTGGTGGCGGAAGACCCTAGGTGCCCCTCCGGACAATATTCGTGCACGGGCGGGCACCTGGGTAGAACAACCGACGTTCAGCAAACCAGCTGGATAGCTTGCCCACATAAAGATGTATAGGCCCATGCGGGATCGGACACACAGCGGTGAGGGGCAAGTGATTTCAAGTCAGAGACGATCGTGAACTTAAAAATGCATATGGCTCATTCACATATCATAGACAATCTACCAGTAACGTTTCACGAGTCTACTCTTAAAGAGTTATAGAGCATGCATGTGTTTTCATATACGGTCATGGTGACCTTAACATTGAATCTATTGACCCTAAAGCGTATAGGGGTCATTCACTTTTCATGAACAATCTACCTCTAAAGTTGCATGAGTGTGGCTATAAACTTTGATCTCGTTTGTATGGTGTTTTACGTCATTTTCGACACATGTAAGATTATATATCACGGTCGATTTTTTTGTGGTGGAGGCAGACCACCCACTTTTCCTGGATAGAACCAGTACTGTACACCTCCCGCCATCCGTAAGAATCGACACTCCCTCTATAAACTTTGAAGAGTTACAGAGCTTTCATTCGGAAGTCATGGTGACCTTGACCTTAAAACTATAGACACCAAAATGAATAGGTCATTGACACTACACCTGTTGTTCGCTCTATATACAACCGCTGTACATCATAAAGTGTTACAGAGCGAACAAGGTTGTGTCTACAGACGGACATACTGAATACTGAATCCAGAATACCACGTCTACAAGTTTGTATTCGTTTTGCAGAGTATACACAAGTATATATAGAGGTGATAATGCAGTAGTGACATTTAACGCATATGTTGTGATGACAGGTCATGTTTGTCAAGGTTTTGTCCCATTAAACCTTTAATAAAATGTACATATAATATACGTTATGTAAGTGCTCGATAATTATATGCAACTATACATCGTCGGAACCCACGTTTGATTGATTAGGTTATCACTCCATTCATCATGATAAATGGATGAATGGAATGATAACGTCATGAATGGAGTGATAACGATAACGTACGTTATCACTCGTAATCAATCAAACGTGGGGTTCGAACCCACGTTTGATTGATTACGAGTGATAACGTAATCAATCAAACGTTTGAAGTGATAACGTAATCAATCAAACGTTTGAAGTGATAACGTAATCAATCAAACGTTTGATTGATTACGTTATCACTTCATTCATCATGTTGATTGATGTTGAATGGAGTGATAACGTAATCAATCAAACGTGGGTTCCGACGATGCTTCCACCTATAAATTTGTATTTGTATTTTTTAGTAAATACTACAGTAAAGTTTATTTTCAATGTGTGGGACAGACATAGGGGAGTTGAAACAACTGGTAGTGCCTCTTGTTATTTAAAGTTATTTGTCCCTGCAGCAGAAGGCGTTTTCTAGGTTACGCCACTGAACTTGGACACGTTCAAAACCAGTTGCATCAGTCTAGACACATCAGAGTTATTTAGCATTTTATTTTTAAAAAAAAGTTTTCCAGTAGACTTAGACTATTCAAGCCAGTATTGTGATACAGACGTGTGCATCTTATTCCCGGAAGATTACTTAATACACGCCACTCTGTAAATGACATACTTTTAGACATGGAGGTCATCTTGAGTGACAGCTTGGCCATACAACACGAATCTGTCTATCCATCAGCAATTTCATAAAATAATATTCTAGTCTAGATTTTAATGACAATTGATCACAATATTATATATTTGGAATGGATCGATCCTCTAAGATTTTTTTAGGTCGACCAAGAGCGTCAATTTGGCTAAAACTATGTCAAATTTATGGAAATGTGAAATGTCCAGCAATCGTGCACATGTTCATACAGTATTTACTTTGCATTCTCAGTACTTTCAGTACTTTGCTTTGGGGTAGTGCGTGTAGATGGGGTGTGTGTGTGTGTGGGGGGGGGGGCGTTGTTGGGGTGGCGGTGTGGGGTTGGGGGTACAATGATCAGAGAATAACATAGAATGAAACGCAAAAGAAACGCAACGCGGGAATTTCCGCTATATATATTATGTACATTATGCTGCTGTCAATCGAATGGTTCATGGCTAAGTAAGACCTTTCCTATTGGAAAAAAAATTACTAAAACAACACATAATACAGCAAATAGTATTCCTTCAAAGTTTCATTGTTGACAGAGTATGCATTTGGCTCAAGCATGTGAGCAAACTTAGGATGCAACATTTTGCAAACTCTTCACGTTAAATACAGTACTGAACTGGCTCAGTTTTTCAAAGAGGAACTTCAACATTTATGAAGTTCTTGTTACAAGGTGTAGTGTGGTTAAAAAGTCTACAACATCACAGTTGTGTCCTTTCTCTAATTAACTGCAACTTTTTATTTACAAAACATCTTGGGATTTCTTTGGAATATTATGTGGAATTAAGTGTGCAGTATATACAATATATAGCGGAAATTCCCGGGTTGCGTTTCTTTTGCGTTTCAGTGTATATATATGTACTCTAGATATGGCAACAATATACAACTGAAATATGTATCAAGTGTATAAAATGTACCTTTTATCAGTCATTGAAGTTTGATAACGTATCTGATGGTAAAGAAACGGTAACATGAATTATCACTTGCTACACTCATACGTTTCGGTTTTTAACGAAATAACTATCTGTAGGAATCAGAAACGAAAAATGCAAATCATAAATTTGTGGTTGTTTCACGATAACACTGGCGATGTACAAACTATACAGTTATGGCTGTATTAATGCCCCTCCGAAAGGATAGCCAACAATTGATAATTTTAGTCAATCCTAACTTCAGAATTATTCAGAAAAGATAAAAGTCTTAATGTTTAAGCTTTGTTTTTGACATTTTATCAACTAACACCTTGTGTTCAAATGTATAGAGCGTTGGAAACAAATATTGATGCAGGGCATGTTTAAATCATAACAATGACCATTTGCGGAGAATGAATGTCCAAATCTCAATTGTTACGATAATACCAAAGAGGCAGGTATATATGCGCTACGGACAGTTTGGTATTTTTTGTTCAAGGGCATATATAGATCGTGAAATACATGTTACAACGCTAAAACCGAGACCTACCTTTTGACAGTTTCACCTTCCGTCATCTTGGATGTACAAAACGAACTTTTTGAATTATTCTCGACTCTTGTCAGCTCTCTGCTTAAAGGGACATACGTCAGTCAGAGACTTTATAAAACTCACGGCATCCCGCTAGTTTTTCTGGATAACTTACATTTGTATTAATTATAAAAATAGTAATAAGCAAATTGTATTTGCATATTATTCAATTTTGATATTATTGCACCAATAATATATTAAAACTTATAGTAGAATAAGACAAAATGGGTAAATACTTAACATTTTATTTGTTTGAATATAACCTGGTTAAAAGTAAGCATGATCCTGGATATATAAATCGAGACACCCATTTCAAACACTTCAAGATTGCCGTGTGTCCCTTTAATTTGTTATCATTTTACTCAAGTAGTTGACAGTTATGCAAAGATAATCAGTAGTCACCCTGATATCGTACAAAGTAGAGCGGTCACGTTTTTCGACCTTAAAGCTATTCACCCTATACTTAAATCGCATTT
The DNA here is from genome assembly GCA_037043455.1 of Cyrtodaria siliqua. Classification (NCBI taxonomy): domain Eukaryota; kingdom Metazoa; phylum Mollusca; class Bivalvia; order Adapedonta; family Hiatellidae; genus Cyrtodaria; species Cyrtodaria siliqua. The sequence goes on from JAWPHD010000296.1 coordinate 236,953, forward strand.
CTTTTTGACGGTGTGTCTTTATTTGTAATGTCATGTTCACTAGCTCAAATCTAACGTAGGATATCAAGGTGGGTCCGTGGTGTAATGGTTACCACCTCGGTTAAGTATCCAGTGTTTGTGCGTTGACTGCGTTCAGTCATAGGCAGGACCGCATTTGGATTCATTACCGAAATACTTAGAAAGAATTTCACACCTCAACATTCCTTATGATGGGACTTAAAACGGATGACTGATCGTTAAAAACAAAACAACTTTTCTGGACAGATACGTAGTCCATGGTATATTCATTAGTCTACATTGTTTTGATGTTTTACGGAAATTAGCGAACCAGTCCCGCATTTTTTTACGAAAATATACGAAGTTTTAATCGTTATATAGTAATAAAAGTAATTCATCGTATTGGTCCGGAAATCGTTTACGAAAATAGACGAGGTTTACGGGTTTTCTGAAAAGAAGGAATTGTCCGCCATTTTGGTGTGTGGAAGTTTGGATAAATTGTAGAAGTTTGGATACATTCAGGTTCGTATTAGGAGATGTATCTATACTGTATTTTTCATTTGGTATTTATTTTATTGCATCTGAAAATGCTCATAATTCTAAGATGAAAATTATATCATCTGGTTGTAGATTGGGCGCATCAGACTTGTGTGGCGCAGTCGGTAGAGTGGCGGATTTGTAACCGGAGGCCCCGGGTCCTCCGTGGTGCCACTGAGTTTTGTCCGTGTGTTCTTGGGCAAGACACTTTCCCTTAGCCTAGTCCGTCAGATGGGCTCCAGTGTTCCTTTTTGGTATTTTGGGAATTGGGGTCGGGTTCCTTCAGTTGGGAAAAATATAGTCGTGAACGCCAAAATTGGGACCAACATTGGGAAGAAAATAGATCTACTAATCGATTCTGAGACATTTTATAGTGGAATATAATTATATTTTTTCCATGTAACTGGGGAAAGAAACATACTATTTTGCATTGGGAATGGTGCCGATATTCGGCCCCAAAAACAGCCAAAAAGGAACATTGGTCAGACGTAAACCGGATTCCTATGTATCCTTCCCCTCTCTCTGGGGCAGCTGAAATTAACCTAAACTATATTGATTAGCCATTAAACAACATTCAGTTCAATTTATTATAGTTGAAATATTGTTATCATGTGAATGGATATATTGCTTATTGGCAGCAATACCCATGCAATATATGAAACAAATGATGTTTTTGTTGTTCTAGTTAGCGTCTTATGGTTTTAGTTGTCAGTAGGCTCCGTTACACTTAAGTAGACGAATACTAGGGTATGTCAGAACCTTTTCCAATGGAATCAAAGTAAAGGTCACTGTAACTAAACATAGAAAAATGTTTTCCGCTCAATAGCTTAGTTAGGAATGATATATTGGCCTGAATGAATGAATGAATGGTGTTTTACGGCACGTCGACATATAGATAGGTCATATTGTGCGCAAAAACTGATGAAAGATGAAGAAATGAAGTAGTAATTAAAACATTAATGTAAATATATAAAAAATAAAATTATTTACAAATAATGGTTGATATGGTAGTAATATAAACTATATATATAAATCAACAAATGCCCGTAAACGGGTATATAAATAAGTAAATATATATAAGAAAACATTATAATGATTTATATAGTCCGATTTCTTTCAGAAAATCTAAAACAGGACTAAAATATATAGTATCAAATAACTCTTGCATAGTATTAACATTGTAGTACCTTTGACGCATAGGATCAAAGTCTACACATTCCAACAAGATGTGTTTGACCGTTAACGGTGCAAAGCAGTGTATACATTCTGGTAATTGCTGACCTTGTAATACATATGAATGAGTATAATGTCTATGCCCTATCCTCAACCGGGAAAGAACAACTTCTTCTCGACGAATGGGTCTACTAGAAGAACACCATTCTCCGAATAACGGTTTAATTAAATGGAGTTTATTGTTAACTGACAAATCCCAAGCGGCTTGCCAAGAGTTACGAATATATGTGTGATTACAACTTTTAAAAGCAGTATAATTTTAGATATATGTAAACCTAACGCTGCTTTAGCAGCACTATCAGCTCTAACATTACCACGTATTCCTACATGGCTTGGAAGCGAGCAGAAAATAGTAACATTATCAACTATAAGAGAATTGTACACTTGTAAACGTTGAAGCACAACTTGGTTATCATGTGTCATACTACCCAGTGCTTGAAGAGATGAAAGGGGATCAGAAAAGATTACAAAATGGTCATCATTAGATTCCTCTGAATTGCCTTAAGTTCAACTTGAAAGATAGAGGCCTGAAACTTTATGTGTACGTAGTTTATATGAAAAACAAGTTTGGGATTGAATTTTGGGTCAAGGTCAAGGTCACTGTTAATAAAAATAGAAAAATGGTTTCCACTCAATAACTTAAGTTAGATGAGATATTGGAATGAAACTTTATAGGTAGGTAGCTTATATGGAATGGAAGTTTTGGATTGCATATGCAAAACTACCATCTTCAAAAAAATCATTCGCATAGAACTGTCCACATATATAACGTTTACGTTATATCTGTTCTTGTTAACGATGTTTTAGTTAGTGGTTGATACGTTTGTGCGGGTGTATGCCGTAGTTATTGCGTAATGTCTATTTCAAGTTAAATCTACTACAACAAACCAACTCATTCCAGGCAATTATTTTTATTTTCATGAAATATAATCAAAATCGTATATTTATCATTGTTACCTGTATGAAGACAATACGAAAATGTGATGTTTAACGCATCGATTTGTGGCTTATAATACGAAGTTTTGGATGTTTGTTGAATTGAAACTACGTCGCCCGTGACCCGTTCATGACAAAGCACCAGTTAAAGTATAGAGTATGTAGCTTTAACATTAAAAGCAATATTGTTGAACAAGCATTCGGTGTATTTGTTTGAGAATGGCAAGACCTGAATTAACTACTGATGTCGTTTTAAACCTCGTCCACAAGTTGTATGGATTAAACGTAAACACCCAAAGGAACCTGACAAGTTACGATGACGTCAACGTGCACGTTCTCGTTGATAAATACTCGGAAAATACCCACATTCCTGAAACATGCGCGGATGGATACGTGCTAAAAATTCTCAATTCTATTGACTCAAAGAAGGTCAAATTCGTAGGTATGTATTTCATTTAAATACTTCGTTTACTCATTCGATACATTTTGTTTTAATTTTCTATTAGATAAGACAATGTTTTAGATGGACTTGTGATTGCTGATGTCGATGCTGTTGATTAACTACATGAGTGACTGTATTATTGCTTTTAATAAACGAGTTTCACTTTAATGTCAATTTACCTTATAAACCGCGGCAATTTCTGAGAAAAATCATGACGTCATTTTGTTGTTTACATGACATCGCTACGTCACGCGGCTGTAAATGCGTTCGCCTTTTAAATAATGCGACACCTAAAACCAAATTTAACGTTATTAACATGCATTTTATGAAGTAAGATTGCAAATAATAACAAATAGTTAAGGTGTCTGAACGTATCGTATGATATACCATGCAAACAATTGAGATCAAATGTTTTACTGTATACAAACACAGTGATTCGGTCCTCATTTGCATCTGTAATACACTAGTGTATTACGAGCCGAGAAATAATGGCTTTATTGCACTCCCAGAAGCTATGTTTAAGAAATAATAAATATGTACCTGTGTTTTGTCGGTGAATACAATACAGTTAGGAGTTCGGATGCCAATCATGATTTCAATGACAATGACCCATTTTTTTTAAAGAATTAGATAACATGATAAGCGTATCTTTGGTAAAGTCGGCAATAAAAGCGTTGAATAAGAAAAAAGCGGATTGTGGGACGATTTGTCAACCGATTTAGATGGCGTGGAAATCGCTAAAAACGTCAAAAGCCCATATTTCTATTGATGTAAGTTTTAATAAGAAATTTTCCGTAACGAAAAAAAAATTCGATTCAAAATCGTTCTCTAGGCCTGGTGAAAAGCACAGTAGTCATATTACTGCTAGTTTTAATATTATTTTCGGTACAGGTTGCTTTCCGGATATCTGTACTAAGGATTTCTTATTACTTTGCATAAAAATGCAACATAAACAATTAAAAAAGAGTATTAAAGGGGAAACAATTGCAGAGGAATTGCATTACTTACTCTTTATTAGAAGTCCTTTTACAAGCATATTGAATACGCGAATTGACAAATGGTTTGAAAATAATCACATTCTTTCAATAGACATGAGTGAAAATGTGGGGTTAAGGAGAAAATGCTTATGATAATCCGATCCATGCATGCTACAGTTAAAGCATGTGTTCAGCCAGGTCACATGGACCTTACCCGTAATACTTTGAAATTACCATCGGTCTTAGGCACGATAATGTTGTCTCAACGATTATGGGTTTTTTCTATTCATAGACGAGCTTTGTTTACAACTCTCTGGTTTATCTCTTAATACTAGTTCTTTAATACTGTTGCCACTTCGCAGATGATATGGTCGTACTGGGTTCAATCCCAGATAGCCTTCGACACAGTCTTAAGCAACCGCATGAATACTATGAATCCTGGGGTCTTGAAATAAACACAGGCATAAATCAGCGTCGAACGGGAAATGTAGAATTCACAGACCACAGTCATCCAAAAGTAAGCATACAAAATACCCCGCCAATTACAAGGAAAAAGTAAAATATGCGACACCAGAAACATTAATGGATTGACAAACAAGCTACCGCCATTGAACTTCAGTGGCAAAAAGGCCGCTCACAAGATAAATATGTATTTCTTTCAGGTGTAGAATTAAAGAATTCGAAACGTGGTGTTATAATGGACGTTTATTAGATGTCATCGGTGGTTTTAACAATTTAGGTGTTGTTCTTAATTATACTGGCGCAACAATGTCTTTGTGGAAAGACAAAACTTTGTAAAAGCCTACTGGGTGAAGAATGACGAAGTCGATAAAATACAATATAAAATACGAATGAAAGAGGATGGGTACAGTAGTGAAACAAATAAAAACAAAAACAACAGACACATTATTTTCCATTTACTCACTAATCATTAGTGACGTCTGCCTCAACCATTTTGTTCAAAAATAAGCTCGGAAAGGAAGACACCATCTTGGATACTACTTCTCGGTCACGTGAAATAAACAATGGCGGCGCCCATTGAACCAGGATGCTGCTTGTTATTCCGATGATCTACGGAAATGAGCGAGTTTGCTCCGAGTGAATGAACCGAGTCTGCTGCTTTATTCTCTTAATTGTGTTTGTTGCTCCCAAAGGATCACCTTTATCAGTATTTATTGACATTCACACTAGCGTTCGTTTAGTGCAGTGTGGCGGCTGTAAAAAGTTACCCCGTGTTACGAATCAGTAGTGTTTTTTTTACTGGTCCTTTGGTCCTTTGGGACCAACGAGCCCAATACGGGTGGCTTTGAAGTAGAATACCGCTTAAGCCGGTGCTAGGGGGCGTGAGAGGTGTTGCTTCTTTCATTACTTCTCATGAACAGACTCAATAAAACCGAGTCTGTTGCTTTATTCTCTTAATTGTGTTTGTTGCTCCCAAAGGATCACCTTTATCAGTATTTATTTGCACGATTGTACGGAATTAATTACAAAATATTTTTATATTTAACTATTTAAACTTAAACTGACTATAACTGATGACATATTTTGAAAGAGTATAACATTTAATAAATAACACAAATATGTTTAAAATCAATCTATTTGGAGTGCGTGGTTCAGTGGTAGAGCGCCGAACTTCAGATCGAAAGGTCGTGGGTTCGATCCTCGTCATGGCCATGTTATTTATCCTTGAGCAAGATAATTAATCCACATTGCTTAGTACTGGTTCTACCCAGGAAACCTGCACATAATCTTCGAAAGGAGGTGTTGCAGTATCGATAGATAGATTTCTGGGTCTATATTTTTGTTACGGTTTACACGGTACTTTGCCGGAGCAAATCACCCAAACCCATTTCTTTCGAAATACCTACGAGCATTATTTCCAATGATCTACGGAAATGAGCGAGTTTGTACGATTGACGGCGAACTACGAACAGCGTGCTGTCTTTCTCAAATGCATGCTCCTGCGCAATCTCTACCCAGAGTTGTCGTTCCTTGCATAGGAAGGATGTCAACGTGAAATACCAAGAATCTTGGCAAACGATGGAAAACGATCGAAATGCAAAATTTCTTGATTGCACTAATATTTTTCTGAATTAAATTTATATGAAAAGCTTAAATTACAAAGCAAAACAATTTTTCGGCTTGAATGTTTTAAATATACAGTAAATTATGCGAAGAATTATATTGCGGTAGGATAAAGTTTTGTACTTTGGCATATCACTCCGCAGTCAAAACATTCAAAATACGCACCACCAAACAGTACAGTACAGCATTTCGCTTGCCAGCACTTTCCAGTATCACATAGCTCTTAACAACCTACCTTAAATCATGTAAATTAAATTACTAACTTTAATAAAATATACATCAAAATGTAGAAAAGAAGTCGTGTTTCTTTCGACTGTTTACTACGTGTCAATCAGCAGCCGATAGTTGGTGGTTTCTTAGATGTTTAGACGTTGACAGAGGTCAACGTAATGGCCTTTGGGAGAGACTGACTACTGCGTGCTACCAATCATAAAATAGTACCAACACGCGATACATAATAACTCACAAAAGTGACCAAATACACTGTCCCCGTATACACTGTCCCCGTGTAGTGAAAATACTACTATATCCTAACAATACTATTGTATCCTAACCCTAACAATACTACTATATCATAACAATACTACTATATCCTAACAACAATACTACTATATCCTAACAATACTACTATATCCTAACAATACTGCTATATCCTAACATTATTGTATACTTTCATATTGTCCCGTTTAGTTTGCATTGAGCTAAGTGTGCAATATTCTACGATACTGCACACATTGATATTGCACCGGAACTTTTTCTCGTGCTTGCTAAGAGCCGCGAAATAGAAATAAGGAACTACTTTCAAATAAAATAACGGAATCCTTCCTGTAGTGTCAACAAAAAAAATACGTCTTTTTTTTCAACCTTTTATGGCAGAAATTGATAAAATAATTAAAATGCTCACCCACTGTTGTTAACGTTATCGAATGGTAAACAAGCTTTAGAAAATCGCTTGATGTTTTTAATGACGTCATCCGACGTCGACGTCGTTTTCGCGCAAAATAATCATCCACACAAAATGAAACTGAATGACAAGATAGGAATTCCATCAAAAGCTATAAAAATAACACAAATACAATGAAAAGTAATAGTCATACAATTTACATTGATCGAAAACAATATGAAAGTATACAATAAAAAGGTTATTGAATCTGTATGGCTAAATATTACTTGGAACTCGTTGTTTTGGCAATATCCTAACAATACTACTATATCCTAACAATACTACTATATCCTGTGTACAATTATGAAACACACACAAAACAGCATTGACAGTACGCTCTCAGTCTACATATTGTGTTGACAGTATCAACATGATAGACGACACGTGACTTGTCACCTTGTCAGCTGTTGATAAATGGTTTCGTAACAATTACTACATGGAACGCATTTTTTACGTTTTTGTTGTTCTGCATCCAGCTTATTTGTGCACTTACTCGCACTTTGCCTGTCTCTTCCTTGCGGATGCTGCTTTTAAACGAGTTTTCTATTATTGTCGCTTGATAAGATAAACTGTTTATTATAATCACCTACTTACCTACATATTAATTTGCTTACTTTCTTGCTTAAATACTTGCTTAATGAATGCTTGCTTACCGAAGCATTGTGGTGTAGTGGTTAGAGCGTCTGCCTTGCATTCGGGAGGTCGTGGGTTCGAGTCCCCTGACCGCGTCATACCAAAGTCTTTAAAAATGGAGTAGTCACTAGTAACCGTTGCCTGACGAGCAAATAATGGGTAGTGATTGACCAGTGTCAGAATATGTGGCAGCTCTATAAAGCCCGGTACACACGGTAAGATTATCTCATAGGACAAATCTTATAAGACAAATCTGATACAATCTATTTTATGAGATTGCCTTTACACACGGTGAGATTAATTTTATGGGATTTTATGGTGACTTTCAAGTAAGTGCATACTGGATCTTTCCAGAAAGTAAACGAATGAAAGCGCCTTGTCATACATCTTTCTTGTCGTAGTCTTTGTGCGTGACTGTCCACAAAACTTCCTCTTCCTCATAATATCCCAGCAATTCATCAATGTTATCATTCGTCCAGTTTCCTGCCATGTTGCTATGTATGAACTAAAATACCCGCGTGTACAAATCTACAATGCATGTAGACTCTATGCTGCGAAGTTTATGTCAAATCTGGAACGCAGTACACCTTGGCCACAGTGTCACCATGTGCGGTTGAATGGCGGCGCTTTTGATCTTGTCTTATGGAAATAGAGCATGTTCTATTTCTGGAAGACATCTTTCAGGTCATTAATTGTATCTTAAGCCCCTGTACACACGATGCAATTTGTCTCACAAGACATATCTTATAAGATAAATCTTACCGTGTGTACCGGGCTTTAAGAAACCATTGAGTTCGCTGCTTCAAGTAGACATATCATCACATCACACACAAAAACACACATTGTGCCTATAATCGTCGGGTAGGACGCCTGTCACACACACACACAATGAATGCTTGCTTCTTATTAATATAAACTCGTTCTTTTCTGCTAGACCTATCCCATTTACCTCGTTAATATAAATATAAATACCAAAAGACCGCCATTAAAATTATTTTTGATTTTTCCACTGCTACCTATTATTAAGTTCTCACACATGTCCTGTGTGACTCCTCTGTCTTTTTCATATATATTAATATTTTGATTTGAAATATAAAAGTTGTAGATGTAAACAACATCAATAGATATGTAAGAATGATCACCTCTTAATTTATATAAAGGACGTTATATTAATAGCGAATCTTACATGAGTACTCATTCATTATTGAATTTATTAAACTCGTTAGCAAACATAATATAATACTCGGCAAGAGCCTCGTATTATATAATTTTTGCTAAGAGCCTCGCATTATATCATTTTTGCTAACGAGTTTAATAAATTCAATAATGAATGAGAACGAATGTTAGATTCTATTTATCACATAACTCACATATCGACTTTTTGCCTGTCGCTTTAACACGCGAAACCCGACATAAACCGTGGGAATTGGATCCTAGTCATTATCGATTGTTTTTGACAGCGCATAATAGGCTTATTTGCATACTTATATAACTAGTGGTATATCGAAAATATAGAATGGTGTTATTCCACTGCCACATTGTAAGTTATGTGATAAAAAGCAATGTTGTATAATAAAAATGTATATTAAAAGCAATATAGTATAATACTGTAATATCTGATTGATCTCAACGTATTGGTTAAGGTTTATGTCCCCTTGAAAATCAGAAAACTGGATATCTCAAAATATTCTACATTATTTTACAATAATACTTGTAGTACCTCATCTTATTATGTACTTGTGCATATTATCACGATTTTCATTTTCAGCACTCTGCCACAGTCTAATTACAAAGGTCTGTATACTGTACTTAGCAGACATGCATCACTAGGAAGGGGTTTTCTGCGTACTGGCATGGTTTTAATTTCATTGTTCTGTCACAGAGTTATGGCCCTTTATTCGGGAAGCATTCATCTGGTATACCGATTTCTTGTTCTAAACAGTAACGGTTTTAATAATATCTGTGATTATTCTATAAGTGTTATCCTTAAATTACTCCGAAATTTAATCAATATTTGATAGATAATCTCATTTTTGGTTGAACGTAGGAGACCCACCAAACATGTTTATTCTTTCAAAGAAAGTGTCAATCTAGGTACTGACGCACCCAGACTGATTTTTTTCCCAAAGATTGCACACTTGTTGATTTTCTCCTTTACTCTTAAATAGAGGATCTTACATGAGTGACTGTGTATTATTGATTTAAATAAACGAGTTGGATAAAAAGATAGGATACTCGGCAGAGCCTCGTTATCCTATCGAGTTTATTAAAGTCAATAATACACAGTCACTCATGTAATATTCTGTTTATCACATAACACACATACGATGTGATAGTTTGACTTTAATTTTGTCAATTAAGCGTGTATACGGCGGCAATTTGTAAGAGATTTTGTTTACATGGCGTCGCTACGTGACGCGGCTGTAAATGCGTTCGCCCTTTAAGGAATGCGACACTTTAAACCAAACTAAAGAGTTCAAATAATGATAAATAATTAAGGTGTCTGAACGTATCGTATTTAGAGGTTAATATACAGCCGTGGTGTGCCTTTTGTCGATAATGGCACACCTAGTGCCTTAATGGCCCGAGGGCCACATCAGGCTCGAATGTGTGCCATTATCGACAAAAGGCACACCACGGCCGTATATTTGCCTTTTTATTACATACCTTACAATAAATGGAGAAGAAGAACAAGAACAAAACGGTACGATTTAAGCATATATGTAGTCTTAAGATGAAAATAGTTGTTTTGCAAATAAATGAATTTTGTATGTTAAATTAATAAACCAAACGTAACAACATGAAATTTCCCTTTACTAACACACAATTTAAAACTTTTGCAATGATTAGTTATTGGAAAATAATATCCTTTCGGTTTCAAATGCTTTGTGTACAAATACAGTAAGTTTTTTCAATGTGTTTTTATTTTCGCATTTTATTAGCTCTAAAAATAAACAATGCAAACAATTGTGATTAAATGTATGTTTTACTGTATACAAACACAGTGATTTGGCCCTCATTTGCATAGTAGTGTATTACGAGAAATAAGTCATGGTTTTATTACACTCCCAGAATCTATGTTGTGTGATAAAACATGGCATCGCTGGGTGCTGACGTTTGTTTTCTTGTTTTTGATATTAACTTGTTTTACTGTTTAACCGTCTTATTTTAGATGCTATGCATGCCGCCATTGCACGTGTGTCTCGTGATGGAATAGTTACGTCACGCCCCGTACAAAATTTGAATGGAGACTACTATTCACTGAAAGCAATTTCGTCCACAAATCATAATGGTATGTTTTTTACACTTTATTTGATATGTACGAGACTTCGTTTTAGTAAACTGTACTATCCTTAGATAAGTCAATATATGCATTACTTGTGAATAAAAAAGCGCGTACAAATTCGTAATGCGAACCGTTTAGTATTAGTAGTAATTGAATTGGATTTTATAGTCGCACCAACAGCTAAAGTAATATGGCGACTTTCCAGCTTACATTGGTAGAGGACCCAGGTGTCCCTCCGGGCAATATTCGTGCACGGGCGGGCACCTGGGTAGAACCACCGGCGTTCCGCAAGCCAGCTAGATAGCATCCTCACACAAATATTCCTAGCCCAAGAGGGATGACCCACTGCGGGGCAAGTGATTTCATGTCAGTGACTCTATCCACTCGGCCACGGGCCCACCAGTATTAGTAGTAGTATCAATAATTCTACTACTACTACTACTAATGCAGTGATTCTACTACTACTACTACTACTGCTGCTGCTGCTGCTGCTGCTGCTGCTACTGCTACTACTACTACAGTGATATTGCTACTACTACTACTACTACTACAGTGATACTACTACTACTACTACTATTACTACTACTACTACAGTGATACTACTACTACTACTACTATTACTACTACTACTACAGTGATACTACTACTACTACTACTACTACTACTACTACTACAGTGATACTACTACTACTACTACTATTACTACTACTACTACAGTGATACTGCTACTACTACTACTACTACTACTACTACTACTACTACTACTACAGTGATACTGCTACTACTACTACTACTACTACTACTACTACTACTACTACTACTACAGTGATTCTACTACTACTACTACTACTACTACTACTACTACTACTACTACTACTACAGTGATACTGCTACTACTACTACTACTACTACTACTACTACTACTACAGTGATACTACTACTACTACTACTAATAATAATAATAATAGGACAATGTTATCGGGCGTTAGCATAAACGGGAATCATTTTACAGATTACAATATTGAACTGTAAATTGTTTTCATATTTAAATAATACTGATATGGTCAATACTCAGCTGAGTTCATATTCTAGGGCATTTTTAGGAAGTTGTTTATGTATGTCATGTATTATTTAGGGGAAGCGTTGGCTAGAGAAAGTGTAAACATCAGGCTCGAATGTGTATGGTGTATGGCATAACGAATTTCAGGATTACTGGAGGTTTTCCCCATTGTGTATTCAATATCAATGACATAACCTGTTTTGTGCTATAATATCTGCAAAATAACACTTAAAGCAGATATGTCACGTGCACTCGAGGTGATACAACTTTCCAGAACACGTTGCTCTAGTAGTAACCTGTGTATCAGATAAAGAAAATATTTCGCATTAATATTTTATTTCCAGCAGAAAGCAAATGTCAGTTTCTAATCAGACTGTTTGAGTTCGTACCTGGAGACATGTTGTTAGGGAAGACTTACACACCACAGTTGTGTTTCCAGGTGGGCCATCTGGCAGGACGATTGGACAAATCACTTAAGGTGCGTAGATGAAAAGTCATGGTAGGTTGCCTCATTTATTGGAGGTCATCCTCCATAAACCGTGCAATGAATGAAATGGGATTTTACGTTCGGTTTACACATCATATATACTAGGTCAATATATATAGATATAACAATACACAATATAGATCAACCTCATAGGGAGATGATTGGAAGGATGACGTTTTCCATCAGCATAGGCGTAGGAGCTGGGGGAGGGGGTGGGGGAGCACGCGTTGCCGCCCCCCCCACCGAACCCCCCCCCCCCCGCCCCCACCAAATAATTTGATGGAAAAAAACGGTAAGTGCTGAAAAAGAACTTTTCCCCTGTAAAATGTTGTATGTTTTGGGGTAATTGAGCATGGATACCTTTTTTGTTGTTTTTTCTTGCTTGTGAAGTTTGTGGAAGTTTGACCCCCATATAATTGTTTGGCCCCCGCCCGTCTCCACCCCCACCCCCATTTGATTGTCAGATATCTTTTTCAAAAAGTTTGGCCTCTCCCCCATAATTGAAACGTTCCTACGCCCATGATCAGACATACCTCCACCAGGCGTAGAGGTCTTCAGCTCTAAAACTAAGGCCTGATCCACTTAGCTCTGAACATTTCAAAATAACATGCACTTCTATGCAAGGTCAGAAATTATAGTGTTTTTTTTCCATAAAAGGATACCATTGATATGCAAAGCCATATGATAATGATAATGGCGTTCGTGTAACTGAATTAATGACTGTATTTCAATGTGTCCGTTCTGACACTGCACGGAATCTGATATCATTGTGTACGGCCTATGCGACTGCTGTCACCTATTCATTCTTATAGCAGGTAGTTTATATTTTGATAGTGTTTTGTTGTCTGTTAGGATCAATGTCCGTAAAAATTCCTTATGCATTTATGATCTTTGGTTCGATTTTTAGGATCTGCACCATCCAAGCCTCGAAGCCCACAAACGACATTGGGATCTCAAAGAAGTTGTGAACCTGGGTGACAAGGTACACTGCATAGATGATGAATCGGATAGAGCACTTATACTGGCGGTAGTAGAGGGATTTAAACAAAACGTCGCTGAACGCTATACACAATTACAAAAAGGTATATAAGCATACTGCTTACTAATCATGCAATCAGTCATTATGATGTTACGAAAACGACAAAAAAATCTCGACAGCAGTATATCATTATGATCGTGTGTGTGTGTGAGTGCTTGCTTGTGTATGTGTGTGTACGTGCTCGCACGTGCGTTTGATTTAAACGTGTATAGTCCCTCCGAGAATAAAAACAAATGCATGTACGCGTAGATAAATCTTTCCTCTGTCCATATGCAAATTTTTAATGAAATCGGAGACAAGTACTTTTTTTCCCCCAAAATTAACTAACATGACCCACGGACTCAAAGACGGCATAATGCATATACATTTACAGACGCGACCGGTTACACAATAAATGAAATAATTCCATTATTTCAATACATATATTTCAAATGTATGTATCCATGCATTCCAGATTAAATTTCTGATCTATACATGCTTTTGGTTTATGCCGGAGTGCTCAGAATAGGTTTTAACAAACAAAATTGTAACGGTACGTCGGGAAAGGAAATGAGGATTGTGAAAATATATGTTGCAGTGCTAATTTTCTGAATCCGATAAAAATGCAAAAAAAATAAGTTTTAACAGCGAGAATGAATTTTTTTTCACGAAAGTGTTCATTGACATGTCTACTATTAAAACCCAAAATTTAAAGTCAATCAGAAAAAAGTACTTTTTTTCCCCCAAAATTAACAAAGTACACCGTGTTCGCTAAAATATGAACAATCGCCTTTCGAAGTTAATGTACACGCGGGATATAAAACCATGAAATTATGAAATCCTTTTTAAGAGATATATTGATTTCAACATTGTTCTGTATTTAATAAATTATTAGAGTAGAATGTTCACCGTTTTTCTCGGTAGTATCCCTGCAGCCCCGCCACTCATTCCACCCCCACCACCCTCCATACCGTATTGATTAGGCTGCTAATGCACAGTTTTAATCAAATTCGATTTATTTCATCATTTTAGAAGCGAGAGAAAAAAACAAAAGCATGTACGCGTAAATACATCTTTCCTCTGTAGATATGTAAAATATAAAAAAAATCGGAGGCAAGTACTTTTTTCCCCCGAAAATTAACAAAGTACACCGTAATCGTTTAAATACGCCGAATCGACGTTCCAAATCGATCTTCGCACGGAATAAAATTGTGGAATTATGAATTCATTTAAAAAGATAAGTCGATTTCAGCATTGTTCAGTAGTTGTTATATTATTGATGTAGTATGTTAACAGTATTTATGAGAGCAACATTACGGTAGTATCCCTCCAACCCCGTGGGTTTCCCCCCTCCAACCCGTACACACAATACGTTGTGTATTGCTGAGAATGCGCCTTTTATTCAAATCGATTTATTTCGTCATTTTAGAAGCGAGCATAATAACAAAATCATATAGATACATCTCTCCTCTGTATATATGTAGAATTTCAATAAACGGAGACAAGTACTAATTAAGTAACAGGACCGTCCGACCCAAAGACGGCAACATTCATATTCATTAAGGAAAGACGACCGGCTACAGAAACAATTATATAATTTCGTTATGTAAACACATATATTTAAAATGTATGTGTTCATGTATTTTACACTAAATTTTTTATCTATACATGCTTTGGGTTTATGTCAGAGTGGCCAATTTATTTTAACAAACAATGTTGCAACGGTATATCGGAAAATGAAATCATGATGGCGGCAACATACGTTGCAGAGTTAATTTTCGAAACCAGAAAAAGCGATAAACTAATATAAGTTTAACAGGCAGAAAGAAGTATATTCTTTTAACTGTTCGTTTAAAACTGAGGGGGCGACTCGAGTTTTAAAGAAAGCAAGATTGGTATGTGTCCCTTTAACCAAGTAAATAAATGACTGACGAGTAACATACATGCTACTGTCGGTAACAAACATGATTATGTGTAGACTCGAAGATTTCATAACATAAACGTGGACATGACATTGTGTCAATGGAGCACTTGCCAGATTTGTGGTGTTGTGAAACACTGTACGCGTGAATCCAAAAAGTGCGGGTCGTTTATATTTATAGGGCATATATAGTTATATATATATTTATTTATATATATTATTCTTTTATATTTATATGGTCCCAGAACGCAGTCATACTCACTACTATATTGAAAGTAAATACTGAATATACATGTGCGGTGCGTTACGATTTGTAGTATTTGAAAACAGACATATTAAACATTTCCCTGAACATATATACTATATTCATAGAAGTATTATTTCCTGGAAAAAAAATACATGTTTGTTTTCAGCAGTTGAAATCTACTATATTCTGCGAATATTGCTATTTTGAAAATTTGAATACGTCTGTTTTCATCAAATAGCATGTTGTTGTTTTTTTAATATATATATTTTTTAATTTATGATTTAAAAAAAAAATGGATGATCGGAATATGTCTTACACACTGTTGAATCCTGTAATTTAACAACAAGTGGTTTGGTTCACAGGCGACAGTATCGGTGAACAAAACCACTTGTTTTACTGGATTCAACATTGTGCAAGAAATATTCATATATTATACTATTAATATTATAACATGTGTGTTGTAACATATGCTTATCCTTGGATAGTGGATGTCTGCAGGGAACTTGACCTTTTACCTAAAAATCAAACGATCATCCTCTTTCCACTGTCCAACAATGAAGTTTCATGAAATTTGCTTTAGGTAAGAGGAAAAACTGTGTGGGCAATACTTTTCATTTTCCGGTCATGGTAACGGACCTTTCAACTATTGACTTCAAAATGAACATGGATTATCATTTCACCAAAGGCATTTAAAGTATGAAGTTTTATGAAATTAGCTTCAGAGAAAGTAATAAAGAGTTTGTACAAAGTTTCGTCAAAATCCAACAAGTAGCGCAGACAAGATTTGTGACAGACGAACGGCAAGGCCAAATCTAATCTGTCTCACCTACCACTTTGTGGTGGAAGACATGATTATAAAGACAATCTTTTAGTTCATATGTATACTTTATTAAGCAAATAATTGAGCGAACATAAACTTCAGCATTGACTCTGGCCAGTGGTGTACATGGAGTCCTCTTCCACATGACGTGCAGACTGAAAGAAAAGAAAGACATAGAATAAAAAGTTAATATAAGTCGAGCAGAGTATTCAATTTGAATCAGGTGTTGCGAGAGGGATCTAGGGAATATTTAGGGGAATGGGACAGTTTAAAATTTAATTATTGTTTAACGCCTCATCAACACGTTGTTTATGTTATTTCGAACCGCCCGAAAGAGAGGAGGAAAGATACATAGGCATCCAGGAACCCTGCCCTACGCTTACTACCGATTAGATACCTATGGTTCTTTAACGTGCTTGGAGGGAGGACAGACTCCGATACACAGGACCACCCGGTTTACGTTCCCATCAGACGAACGAGGCTAGCAGGACACATCGAAGTAACCCAGTGGCGCCAGTAAGAATTGAATCCGTGTTCACTGGATTCAAAGCCGATATGCTATAAACGTCCCTTGACCAAAACTGAGTAAATGGCACATCAAGTAAAGGGTCAATACATATTATATTGTGTATCATACGAGTATATGATTGAACTGACATGATTATAGAACCATTTTAATGTATGTTTCACCCAACAGTACAGCAAGAATCTATTATAAGGAAAGTTAAATCTGACAGAGGGTGCAATGTTCTATAAGCCACTTTTACTAGAAGGGGAATAAAATACAAGTCTGGCCAAAAATCTAAAATTGTTAAATTTTACACGTTTTGTTCATATGATATTTTACTTTAATGACTTAGTAAGGTCATTTTACATGGGGAGAAAACATTAATATACAACTATTTATTTTCTCTCTCAAAACCTGGTGATGCCGCTAGTTTTAGAAATAAAACATGATTAAATAGGGCAGTTGAGAAGACACTTTTGTAGATGTGTGGTCTGTTCTGATGTGAAAATGTGTAAAACAGACACAAGATTGGAAATTTGCTCTGTGTCCCTTTAATAAATTCAGGACCCATCACATAGATCAATTAGATGATGTTAAAGGGACACACGGCAATCTTGAAGTATTTATCAAGCTTTAACATTAGCATCTCCATTTGTTAACCTGGTAACATGTTAAATTTAAACCTGCTTGCATTAAAAGTTAAATAAATTATTATAGGTGCACTATTATCAACAGTAAGTAATGTGTAAAACAATTTCTTCTGAACTATTCTAATAAATAATATTAATGATGCACAAATGCAAACTATGCAGAAAAATTAACCGAACTCCAGAAGTTTTAAACAAATAAAGACTGCCTAGTGTCCCTTTAACACAACTTGTTTTCGCATGTATCCAGTACATGTAGTTTACACGAGCTCATATGACAATCACGCTGCACTGAAATATCACTGAAATATTTTTACTCTAACTTTGAATAGCACCGTGCAAGCATAACACAAGCTCCATTTAAAGAACTACACAAGTGCAAACAATTTTTAAAAAGGCTCTTACCTCCATATGATCCAATGGCATTTAATACGGCTTGACATTCTGAAGTCGTCAGTATCAATTCACTCAGAGCTGCTCAAGGGCACGATTCACATTTGAGACCTCTCTGAAAACATCATCAATCCAATGTCAATGATCAAACAGACATAGTTTATCCTTTGTTATACATAATGTAACATATTTAAAAAAGAAAAGATAAAATAACTAAATTGAATAAAGCATGAATACTACTTGTGCTCAATAACACTGTTAATGTAATAAAAACATCTCTCATCATTCATTATACATGTAAAATATAATGTAGCCCAACTGGAGATCCATTAAAAACATTGTTCCACTTTCACAGCATATTTCCAGCCCATGGAATAGTCATTTCTTTTGAGACACACTGGAGGCAAGCGTAGTAGCTACACCGCCTTAAAGGCTTTTAAGTGAAATGTAATTTCTCGAAATTGCGTTGTTTTTTTCGCAACAGAATGTAAATAAATGTAAATTCAAAATCACTTCCTTGCCTCAAAACTTTACTGTACATAAATATGAATCTGACCGATTACAGTCAAATGTCTATGGCAGATTACATTGTTTCAATGGTAGTTGTATCGGGTTATGTATTCACGAATGTGCGAGTGCGAGAAAATGGGGATAACATAACGATATAGAGACAACGCTAACTATTTACATTCATGCATCTGAGGGGTGGGGGTGGAGGGGGTTTCTAGTTTTCTTACCCCCTCCTTGTTTTCGGTATGCAAGCTCCATCTACCCCCACACCCCCATCTACCGTACTTGGGTGGGGGCGGGGTGCGGGGGACATTGATAGCATTTCTACTAGCAATTGTTTTATTCCACGAAACGTTCTACAGTACATCCAGTTACTGGAAAGATCGGAGTACACTAATAGTGATTATGAACTTTCTATTATACACTATACACTACTTTTTTAGGCACTGTATTTGGCCAATGTCTAAATATGCACGATCTAAAAGGGGTGTGTACTGTTTATTAACAAACACATTTTAATGACAAAACAAATACCTTGATCATGGACCTCCAGCAGCAGACAATAATCCCAAATCCAACTTGCAACAACATGTCAATTTCACGTGTCAAGTTATGTCACGGTGACCTGTCAGTCACCAACACTGCATCGTGTTGACACATAATGGGACGTTATTTCGTCCGGTAAGGTATTAGTTTTTACATAATCTACGGTATGAAACACTGTACGCGTGTTGTTAGACTCCATAGGTACCCGTAGTGCTCGCCGACGTAGCGCGCCCAATTTCGGGTGTAAAAAAATGGCGTCTGTTTTAGTTGAAAATTCGTAAAATAGTCCGTAAAATACAAAGAAATAGTCCATGTTCGCGGAGTTAAAATGCGAACAGAACTGATATGTTATAGGTCCGTGGCGTTCCTACTGTTATAGTGTGGATTTAAGGACACATTTGGTCATTGAAAAAGCATGGGAAGCTTGAATATTTACAGCCAGCACGTTTCATGGCTGACCAACTCAGGTATATAAATTGAGGCCCGCTCATAGTTTTTTATTTGTATAGCACTGCTATATTGAGGGTAAGAATAGACAACACTGTGTAATTTACTTTAAAGAAGAAATATATGTTCATAATTTAGCTTTTGAATACAAAATTTATCTGGTATTCTTAATTGTTTTTAGACCAAAAATCAGAGCGCAGCACAATAAATATACAACATTCTTGTGTTATTATGTGTACTGGTCACAAATGCTTTATTGGGCGGGTCTCATAATCGGAAGAAGAATTGAATATCACACTTTGCTCATGTAATTGTATGGCTAACAGTGCTTTACAGTTACCTATATAAATTCTCTCTCCCCCACCCCTTCTCTCCCCCTCCCCCCTCCCAAATACAATAGGCTCGAATATGTCCTTACTTATTATAATCATATATCAGTGCTTGTTGTTCACTTCAGATATTTAAACTTCTGATAGTTGCTTTTGATATTAAATTGTATTTGACAATATTATGTGATTGTGGTGGTTTAAGTATGCAAATATTGCAAAATATGTCTCTTAATAAGCATACATAACTATTCCATTTAATTATTTAGGCTCTAAATTATAATATAGCAATCTTCTGTCGGATTTGTTTGTCTCTAAATCTCCATATAGTAATTTCTTCTCTGATTTAGTTCTCTGTTATTGTCGCTGTCGTACTATTTTCTCTGATTCACTTTTCTCTAAATGTCTTTGTATTCATTTTCTCTCTGATTCATTTGTTTCTAAATGACTACATAATAGTAATGTTCTGGAATTTTTAATCTCTAAATTTAATGTAGTACTATGTTCTCTGATTCATTTGTCTCTACATGGCATGCATTAATATTTTCTTGAGTTACATGACCATGTATTAATATTTCCTGCAATTTATTTGACTCTAATCTTAAATCCTTTACCGTCTATTGCAGGTGTCATCCATGCTGATTTAAACGAGGGGAATATATTAGTTAAACAAGTCGATTCGATTGGTGAAAGTACTAGTGTTAATAATGAACATTCAGAGAGTGCAGAATACGAGATATATGGTGTCCTCGATTTCGGCGATATGATCGACGGATATCACGTGTTCGAGGTGGCCATAGCTATGATGTACATGATGATGGGCAGTACAGCTATTGATCCCATCGACTCCGGTGGGCACACCCTGGCAGGCTACCTGAGCGAAGTCGACTTACCTCACCTTGATAAATGTATATTGAAGGAGTGCATTCTGGGGAGGTTTGCTCAATCCCTTGCGTACGGAGCGTTCGAGAACAAGCAAGATCCGACAAACACATATTGTCTGATGACGGCTATAAGGGGATGGCCGTTATTGCGTAGACTGTCGAGGATTCCGAAAAAAGAGTTGTACTCACGTTGGCAAACGATTTTGGATTCATATGAGGTGCAGTCAAAGCTAATTGCATAATACGAATATTGACGGTTAATCATTAATATCAAAAGAGCGTTCACATCTGTGTCTCAGGAACCTATACAACGTGACA
Organism: Cyrtodaria siliqua; assembly: GCA_037043455.1. Lineage (NCBI taxonomy): Eukaryota > Metazoa > Mollusca > Bivalvia > Adapedonta > Hiatellidae > Cyrtodaria > Cyrtodaria siliqua. Next base: position 258,154 of record JAWPHD010000296.1, read on the forward strand.
TTTGTTTTTGAGTTATTTCAGTCATACTGCGTAAGATGCAGTTACAGTGTACCGGATATGTCTGAACATAGCAGTTAAAAAATACTTATGAATAATAACTGAGATAGATTGCACATTTAACATTAAAACTTTTTTTTTTAAATATGAAGGAATAGCGACATCAGTCAGAAGTTAATCTAAATGTATAGTCTCCCACATTCCCCTTGAGTTAGTCCAAATCCTTTAATACCGCTTTAAAAAGGAATTACAAAATCTGATGCAGTTCTATGTATGATGCTATCAAATAAAATTGCAACACTTTTGGCCAAGACAATGTTTGTTTATTACCCATGACAAGATATATACTTGTCAAATCGACAAAACATACATCTCTGCAATGTTTGCCATTTAGAATAAAGTATAGGGTTTTGGGTATAACTATTTACTACACAATTAATATTACTAATACAGATACCAGTGCTTTCATGGAAACAAAAAAAAACATGTAATGTAGCGAAGGAGTTCGGCAAGTTTTAAATAAATATGACCTATTGAAAATGTGAAAAGAAACATAAATGGAGGCGGCCATCTTGGAATGATGACGCCATCATGCCTTTTTAACATATACGGCATATTGACAAAATATCTTTTCAAGCAATGAATATCACTGCAAATGAAAAATAATGAAAAGTAAGCATACTATGTATACATTTTACATTGGTATATTTATTATTAATCAATTTGCAGTGATTTTCTTTGCTTTAAAAGTTATTTTGTCAATATGCCATATATGATAAAAAGGCGCGATGACGTCATCGTTCAAAGATGGCCACCTCCATTTAAGTTTCTTTGCAAGTTTTCAAAAGGTTATATCTCCTTTAATTTTCATTGTAGGTATTTTGATACTTCTTTCAACTTTTTTCAAGCTTTTCAGAATCCTTTTAAATAAATGTTGAAAATAGTGAATTAACCCCTTTAAATAAAGGTCTTCAGCAACATCCTTGTATTCGTTAAGGTTCTACATAAATGGTGCAGAAACAACGCTCGTGATTCCACCGAAAAGTGGAGTGTATAAAACAGATGTTACAGCAATTCTGCTGGTGTGAAGTTTCTAAGTTGAAATTAGCGGAGAATAAGAAATATGTAAGTTGAGAGAAATTAGTGGAGAATAAGAAATATGTAAGTTGAGAGAAATTAGCGGAGAATAAGAAATATGTAAGTTGAGAAAAATTAGCGGAAAATAAAAAATATGTAAGTTGAGAAAAATTAGCGTAGAATATGAAATATGTAAGTTGAGAAAAATTAGCGGAGAATAAGAAATATGTAAGTTGAGAAAAATTAGCGGAGAATAAAAAATATGTAAGTTGAGAAAAATTAGCGGAGAATAAGAAATATGTAAGTTGAGAGAAATTAGCGGAGAATAAGAAATATGTAAGTTGAGAAAAATTAGCGGAGAATAAAAAATATGTAAGTTGAGAAAAATTAGCTGAGAATAAAAAATATGTAAGTTGAGAGAAATTAGCGGAGAATAAAAAATATGTAAGTTGAGAAAAATTAGCGGAGAATATGAAATATGTAAGTTGAGAGAAATTAGCGGAGAATAAGAAATATGTAAGTTGAGAGAAATTAGCGGAGAATATGAAATATGTAAGTTGAGAGAAATTAGCGGAGAATATGAAATATGTAAGTTGAGAGAAATTAGCGGAGAATAAGAAGTATGTAGATACCCGCTTTACTTATCAAGATATATCATACCAGTCTAAGTGTCATAAATTACTTTTTAAAATTAATATAACTATTCCTGTATTTATGATTCATTATCAAAAGATTATAATACAGGAGTTGTTAATTGGTTATCCAATGTAAAGACTCTAATTGAAAAATATGGTTTGAGTGTTGTTTGTGTTAATTTATTTAGTATATAATTCATGTACGAATCATTAAGTGATTTATTAAAAAATTGCAAAAAGATGTTTAAATGGTTGCATCATGCTCTAAATCTTTAAAAAAAAATGTCGCAATTCAGGATACAAGTGACATAACAATCACAATATGGTGTTAGCAGTGTGTTGTTCAGATCTAAAATAGTTTAACCCTTAACCCGTTACAAATATATAATTAACTGTTCTTTCTTTGAATTAAGACCATTCCATTTATGTGACAAAGGGGTGTTTTGGGGAAAATGACTGATAACCAGCCGGACATTGTAAACCCTGATCAGCCTGCGAGTTACTCGCAGGCTGATCTGGGTTTACAATGGACGCAAAGGCTATTATAGTCGTGCTTAGCAGGTTAAGGGTTAAATGGGATAGGGCATAAATGTTTATACTGATACTAGTGTGTAAAAGTAAGATAGCACATATTACCGCGCAAAATAATTTCCTTCTACAGTAGCTATCCCGCCAACAACAGCCATATTTTACAACATATGTACATCGTTTCTAAACCTACGAAAGACGAGGTATGTATATAACTTCCATATTTTGAGAATCAAAACTCAATAAACACAATATAAACAGTTTTAACCAGCATAGGCAAAACCCCAAAACTGAATCGTCGAATTAAAGAGTTACCAACTAAGAATTCATTTTACGAATATTCGATCACGGGTATTTTAAGAAACTGTAAATGTTTATTTGTAATTGGCACATTTACATTATTATCAGGACTTTTTTAACCTATGTAAGCGGGGCCGAAATTTCCAATTGTAAAAAACCTCTGTATTTTCCCAATTTTGTGTAAACAAATTTCCAATCTGAATTTTATTTTAAACGGTACAGGCTTTCCATTGTTTGTATGTTAAAATCGTTGCTAAAGTCAATACCTGATTGATATTATACCTAAAGAATACATTTTAATAATAAAAGTTTTCTCATAAAAACATTCCTCTAAATAGCGAAAACCACGCTCTTTTCTCGAAAAAAAAGCCCTGATTATATGACCTGAACACCTGGATAGTTTTGATAAACAGTTTCAGATTGTAATTTTGACGTATTCTGACGGGTTAGATTAGTTAAATAAAGGATAATTTAAGGCGCATTCGTTTTGTTTATTGCCTCTTTATAATAAAACATATATGTATATGTTAAGCCTGGTGTACCCCTTGGATAAGAGTGATGATTAATGTTCATATAAATACTTTAAACGTAGAGATACTGAGGTACTGGAAACTTTCTGAAGCCAAGCATGTGTGTGCATGTATACATATGTTAAACAAATGCGTGTCGTGTTGTTTCTCCGTGCTGTTTCATATTATTTATGAAATTACAAAAACAAGTTAACCAACTATTTGCTTGCGTTCGCTTCCTAGCCACACGTGTTCTTAATTGGGAAACATGGTTCTAGATTGTCATATGGATAACTGTGATCTAGATTGTCGCATAGGCAACTGCGGCTAGATTGTCACCTGGGAAACTGGGCTTTAGACTGTCACCAGGGCAACTGAGTTCTAGACTGTCACATAGGCAACTGTGTTCTAGCTTGTCACATAGGCAACTGGGTTCTAGATTGTCCCCTGGGAAATTGTGTTCTAGACTGTCACCCTGGCAAATGTGTTCTAGATTGTCATGTTGGTAACTGTATCGCTGGTCAACTGTGTTCTATATTGTCACCTGGGAAACTGGGTATATGATTGTCACCTGGGCATCTGTGTTCTAGATTGTCACCTGGGCAATTGGGTACATGATTGTCACCTGGGCAGCTGTGTTCTAGATTGTCACATGTACAACTGTGTTCTAGATTGTCAACTGGGCAACTGGGTTCATGAATATCATGTATACAGTTCAATAACTAAATCGCATTTATGACTGTTTACCTGTCCGTCAGCCTGAACAACTACGATATATTTACATTCACTTGATAAAATGGTTCAGTTTCGTATAATTTCAATTTCATTGATGACTATTCTACTGTTTGAAAATATACTGACGGTAATCGTATCTATTTTTGTATCGTTATCCTCCTCTCAGTGCACTTTATAGTTTATAATATTATAATATAGCAACGGAAATTAGTTAAATGTAAGAATTCATTCGCATTTGTTTCGGTGTTTATGCGGTTTTTATGCGGTTTTAAACTCCAGTAGTGAATGTCAGAGTAACCATATACTACCTGCATTAAAGCCCGCATTATCACCGAAAAAAATGCAAACCAGTCCTTTATTATTCACACTTTATTATTTCATTTGGCACTCTTAACGGAATATTAAATACTAAAGGATGAGACAATATATCAATATTTTGCAGGAGAACAATATCAGGGATCATTCTAGATGTTTGGTAGATGGGATTATATTTTGAAATGATTAATTTAATAACGCCATGCAGTCCACAAGATGGCAAGAGATTTTAGCAGCGACAAGGCTGTGTATACTTGCAGTGATGGGAACATTTCTTAATAGTATTGTTTTACTGGCATATGCGAAAGATAGGAAATGCATCAAGCCAAACGATGTGCTCGTTATAGGAGTTCTTGTCAACCATGCGTGTATATCGGCTACTGCAATGTACTCCGGCAACTGCCCAGTTCTCCGGCGGCTGGTTCGTCGTTATGAACATGGATTCATGTGTTTTAGAGCTTTTACTGTTTACTTGCTCGGCATTGCCTCCATCTTTCTTATAATGTCAATTGCTTTGACAAGATACCTTTCAATTACACGACAAATTAAGTTTGTAATATTTTCAAGAAAGATAGCACTAATTATTGTGTGTCTGTGCGAGTTTCTGGCGTTATTGCTTGCTTTAGCTCCACTCTTCGGCTGGGGTTCTTACGGTCTGGAAACACAAGGCAATGTATGTGGGTTGGATTGGACGGATAGACGAGATGGAAGCTTAGCGTATTTATCAACGGTGTGTGTTCTATGCTTTGCGAATCCAGTAACTGTGATATTTTGTTCCTACTTGTGGATTTTCAAAACCGTAAGTATCTGCTTATAAAAAAAAGTCTTTGTCTAATTTTATAGTTTTAGGCAATGTTACACACTTGTTAGGATCTAATTTAACACTTATTAATTGATGGTATAAATATAATATTACTTATATGACGTTGTATATATTACTGAATAGTACACTAAAATTTAGATAGTATGCAACCAAACAAAAAACTATGGTTATTTCTATATCAACCATCATTGCCTCTTCCTTTTTTTACATTTAATGGGAAACAGGGCTGATCATTTCACATAAGACAACTATGTTGTTGTTTGTTTTAAGTTTTTTTTTGGCTGAATGTGTTCTGTGAATGCTACATCTCCTGTTCGACTTTTATACCTACTCAATGCAAATAAGTTGATACATAAGGCAAGTTTTATATGGAGAATCTTACATGAGTGCCTGTCTTATATTGAATTTATTAAACAAGTTCGACACAGTTGAATGATGCGTGGCTCTGACGAACATATATAATTTTTTCCGAGTTTAATAAATTCAATATTACAATCGGCACGAGTGTCAGATACTATTTATGAACATATATTCTCTTGGGCCGCTCTAAATGATGAATACTTTGTTTCGGTCAAGTATACTTGTGTGCAGATGTGCATATATTTGCTCTCGCTAAAAGTGTTGAAAAGTGGAGTAAAACTGTTTGGACTATATTAAAATTTATATGGATATATTCGTGAGTATATCAGCTTCAACATCATGTGCTTTTTATTTCAAAAATATCATCGCAATTAAAGATACAGGTCGAAATTAGATAGACAATAAACAGAGTGAGCGAGATTTGGATAATATTTTGATTCACACCTATTCACACCTATTGTGAAAGATCAACCTTGTACCTTGCAGTTATCCTGAGGCGATATTCATGTTCAGTTTGTGTGATATAAATTTGTGTGATATAATGCCCATACTGTGTATATTAATACACAATGTGGGCATTATCCTGTTTTAGTCCCTAATGGGGCTATTAGTTCTGAGGTTAAAATATCAACTTACATTTACGCATATGCCAGGCTATTCCGAAATTTCAGTCAGTCAGACGCTTGATTTATTCTATTCTATTCTATTCTATAATTGTATTCATTCCGTAATTGAAATCTATAAAGTCAACACTGTAACGTTCAACTAATACATGCTTTGTACGCGTTCGAAACGGCCGAACTAATACTCCCATTCTCCTATTACCGGTGTAAGACACTTCCCCAAAAACATTACTGAGCCCCATTTTTATACAGCACATCGCCCCAGAAGAAAACCCACTTCCCGGGGAAACTTCCCCTAGTGGCATTGGTTTAAGACAGTTTGATAAGAACGTAAACTCTGCATCGTCGCCCTATATAGTACTCCTGTTTTAGCCCCTAGGGAGTATTAGAGATGGGCAAATCCTACACCGGTAATAGGAGAATGGGAGTATTAGTTCGGCCGTTTCAAAGGCGCGCAATGCATGTGATATCGGCATTGAAAACGTGCACTGGAAAGAGCGATTACTATTCCTCGATTTCATACATTAAGACACTTCCCCAAAAACATTACCTAGCCCCATTTTTATATAGCACTTCGCCCCAGAAGAAAACCCACTTCCCTGGGAAACTTCCCCTAGTGGAATTGGTTTAAGACAGTGGCATCAGAACGTAAACTCTGCATCGTCGCCCTATATAGTACTCCTGTTTTAGCCCCTAGGGAGTATTAGAGATGGGCAAATCCTACACCGGTAATAGGAGAATGGGAGTATTAGTTCGGCCGTTTCAAAGGCGCGCAATGCATGTGATATCGGCATTGAAAACGTGCACTGGAAAGAGCGATAACTATTCCTCGATTTCATACATTAAGACACTTCCCCAAAAACATTACCTAGCCCCTTTTTTATATAGCACTTCGCCCCAGAAGATAACCCATTTCCCGGGGAAAGTTCCCCTAGTGGCATTGCTTTAAGACAGTTGGATAAGAACGTAAACTCTGCATCGTCGCCCTATATAGTACTCCTGTTTTAGCCCCTAGGGAGTATTAGAGATGGGCAAATCCTACACCGGTAATAGGAGAATGGGAGTATTAGTTCGGCCGCAATGCATGTGATATCGGCATTGAAAACGTGCACTGGAAAGAGCGATTACTATTCCTCGATTTCATACATTAAGACACTTCCCCAAAAACATTACCTAGCCCCATTTTTATATAGCACTTCGCCCCAGAAGAAAACCCACTTACCGGGGAAACTTCCCCTAGTGGCATTGCTTTAAGACAGTAACATAAGAACGTAAACTCTGCATCGTCGCCCTATATAGTACTCCTGTTTTAGCCCCTAGGGAGTATTATATATTAGAGATGGGCAAATCCTACACCGGTAATAGGAGAATGGGAGTATTAGTTCGGCCGTTTCAAATGCGTACAATGCAAACTGCCTTCGTGCGTATAAGCGTTTACTTATCTTCGCTGTATTGCACTAAGCATTTTAGCGAGCTGAGCTCGGTTTAAAGTCTCATCCAAACAACTGGTAAGGTAGGAAATACTTTTTTGAAATATTTCGATAATTAACCCAAATTCGGTCCTGGCTGGGATTGAACGCACGATCCTTGGGTTACTAAGCCGCCATGCTAACCATTACACCACGGCACTACCTTACGTCACAGCGTTAAGTTTATATATTTCAATTACGGAATGAATACAATATTATAGAATAGAATAGAATAAATCAAGCGTCTGACTGACTGAGATTTTGGAATAGCCTGGAATATGCGTAAATGTAAGTGGACATTTTAACCTCAGAACTAATAGCCCCATTAGGGACTAAAACAGGATAATGCCCACACTAACGTATAGTTACACAATAACATCGTGGATATTACGATGGAGTCAGAATTGACAGAACTGACATATACAGAATTAACCCCGCTACTACTTGATGACAATACGGAGGTCAAGGTACCGGTCTGTCCTAGACCTGGTGGTCATGAGACTATGTATGCAGTGAAGGTCGAACAAATCGACACCATGAACACTCAAGACAGTGAGATTGATCAATCTACACTATATCATGTGAGTAATCTAACAGACTCACAGCTGCAGCAGCTCCTTCTTACATACCGAGGATTGCCGAGGACAATGTATAAGGATTTTATCCTCAAAGCGTATGCCTCATGCGAGGTTAAACTCGACGAAGTGAGAACTGATCTCTTCGAGTTAGCAAAACATAAATATGGTTCTACGTTTGCAAACTGTAATATAAAGAGGCGTATTCAGACCCGATCGGGTGAGACGATTGCTGAAAAACTGGCGTCAGTTCTAGAAGGGGCCGAACTTAGCTGTCCATATGTAAAGGAGCTGCTTAGTACAGGACGTAAGCAGCGCTCGAAGTCAGTTCCCGGAAGTTGTATGGCTACCCCTGGTAGAGGAATGATGCATTCTACCCAAGTTCTACAACCCATACCGGAAGTGCATTCGATCCAAGAATCCTTATTGGACATAAAAGCGGATATGCTGAACTTAAAGCAGAAGTATGCTGCGAATGAAAGTGCGCGATCATCCCAAATAAGTGTTCTAAAAAATACTGTGTTAAGCCTGAAGCGTGATGTACGGGATTTAGAACAAGCAGCGACATGCAACATTGACAAAGTGAAACTCTGCATGGAGCGTATTGAGTCAGAGAAATCTTCAGGTGTTGCTTCCCTGAAAAATGAACTCAAGTGCTCAAAGAAAGCGTAAAGTCTTGTGAGGAAAATCTTGATTCTGCAATGGCTATCCTAACCAAAGTAAGCAATCAAATGCCATTATATTCCACAGTTGCTAAAAATAAGAAAGAAGTATCTTCTAAAATAATCCAAACAAATGAAAGCTGTTTGCAAAATGAAGATCAACCTCGACAAGACAATCATAATGCAATTAGTCCGAGTATAACTCCTACTCACACACAAGTAAAGTCAAAGGATACTCCAGCTGGTTGTGGAATTAAAAATACTGAAAACCAGTCTGGGATGTCCTCTGATTCTTGCTCTCAGATACTACCTAATGCGCTGAGTACAAATGTAAATCAACGGATACTCCAGTAGGTTATGCAACTAAAAATACTGTAAACCAGTCAAGGATATCCTCTGAGCCTTACTGTCAGACATTACCTCGTGTGCTGGGTACAAGTAAGCCATCTAAGGAATCGCATGCTTGTAGTCGAGATATTAGTTTCTCGGAAATAATTAAATCGGTTGGAACCCCTTCTGCTCCCAAAATTACTCCAAACAAACATATTCCTGTTGTGAAATCCAACAGATTGTCAAACTATTATCAGTCGGCTGCCCGTTATAGTACTTCGGATGATGATGATAATAATGAGGATTTATCAGATTTTTATGATTATATTAGGAAGCGGACTAAGCGGTTTTATTTGGGTGGTTCAAGCCAACTATAACAGAAAGTAAAATTGCACAATATGTGAACAGAAGGGGACCAAAGGTAACCAAGGTAACAATCTTTAGAAATAAGCTTAAACCAGTTGTAATTCGTCTGAATGTAGAAGATGATTGTGATGCAAGCTTGCTGGAAGATCGGTTATTCTGGGCTAAAGGAGTTACATGCAGACCGTGGGTCTCGCGCTCGATGTATACTAAAAGGCACAGTGAAAATCGACATTGTCCATCTCGATACAGTGATTACCATAAGGGTCATGGCCCTGAACATGCTAGTTACTGGAACGAGACTGTACATCGATCTGACTGGTCGGATTATAATCCATATCTTTGCCTTGATGAGTAAAGCACTGTTCTACTCATAAAAAGTAACATTTATAACTAGTTAAAATGGCAATGCTAAGACTAATGTCATGGAATGTTACTGGTATTATGTCAAGTTGTACATATCTCAGTGATACTTTAAACAAGTACTCAGTTGACATATGTGGAGTATCGGAGCACTGGCTTTATCAGAAAGATCTTCATTTTTTGAGCAAAATTGATAATATGTATGCATGTCATTCTGTATGCGATAACGATCTCAAACTTCCAATTAATCGTAAAGTAGGAAAGGGGGGTGTAGCCATTTTGTGGAATATTAAGTATACGAGTAGAATATCCACATTACCAATTGACGATGATAGGATTATCGGTATACAATTAGAAGTAAGTACCAACGTGTACGTGTTCATATTTCAAGTGTATTTACCAAGTAAGAACCACTGTTGTGCCATATTTAGGGAATATGTAGATAAACTTTCAGATTTGATACATGCTTATTCAGAAAGAGGCTTTGTAGTTTTCATGGGTGATCTAAATGTACACCTCAATTCCTATAAATAAAATAAGCGTCTTGATGATAGAGGGTACGTGTTTAATGAGTTGATGCTCGAAAACAGATTTACATCTATAAATACTTTGCCATTATGCAGTGGTGCAATTTCAAGTTTTGTATCTAAAAATGGTGAGAGCCTTATAGACCATATTTTACTACCAACAGATACAATAGATTATGCTTTTGACTGTCAAATATTAGACGACGGTTCTTTAAGTTTCTCCAATCATCGTCCTATTTTATGTACTCTCTTATTTCCGAGTTATGAAAGAATCACCCCTAGCATTGAGAGTGGTCAGCGTATTAAATGGTCCAAAGTACCAGTGGACATTTTAAAAGAGTATGAAATATTCCTTGAAAATGACCCAATCCTTAAAAACGCTAAGGACTTGGCTTTGACTTCTAAGTCAGACAAAGATTAATTGTATGACTTATTGGTCACAAGGATTTTAAATGCATCCAATGTATGTTTGCCAAAAGCTAAATTCAGGCGTCACTTAAAGCCTTATTGGAATAAACAACTGAATTGTTATCATAATAACATAAAAATTAAAAAGAATGATATGGCTGAGTAATGGAAAACCGAGAAACGGTTTATCATACATTAATTATAAAGAAGCAAAACGCGAGTTTAGATGTCAACATAGATATGCTGTTGATCAGTATATGGTTAAGCTCAATCTTGAAATAGACGAAGCTGCTGAGATTGACCAAGATTTATTTTGGAACTTAGTAAACGCTAGACGGAAAAAATCATGTACTGCCCCCGGTACTGAAATGAACTTTAATGAAATACTATCTAGAAATCCAATAGAGATATTGTCGGGTTGGCGTAATTACTTTAGTGATTTGTACTCTGTCGATGACGATGCCAATTTCGATAGTGCATTTTTTCAACATGTAAATGAGACAGTACACTCAAGGAACGTAGAATTAAGTAATTATAATGTATGCGATTTAATACCAATCTCAGAAGCGGATATTAATTATTTTCTAAGGCTGGCGAAACGAAACAAAGCTTGTGGCGAGGACAAAATATACTATGATGAACATATCATTCATGCCGGTGTTATAGTTAAACAGCTGATAGCAAACTTGCTCACAGCAATGTTGAAATTAGCGCACGCTCCCGAAAAGATGAAATGCGGTATAATCATAACACTATTTAAAGGTGGGAAAAAAGATCATAGGGATCCTAATAGCTACAGGGCGATAACTCTGTCATCTCCATTCATGAAATTATATGAAAGGGTGTTATTGTCTCGCTTAGCAAATGGAAACAAAATACCTATTAACGATCTTCAAGGGGGGTTTCAAAAAGACTTGGGATGCTTAATGACATCTTTCACCTTTCGTGAAAGCATTTATTTTGCTAAGGAAAATAAAAGCAAATTGTATGTCGGATTAAATTACTCAAGACAGGCGTTTGATAGATTATGGCATAATGGCCTTTTCTTTAAACTGAATGAATTTAACATAGATCCTACAACTTACAAAGCCATAATTGATATGTATAATAATGTGACAAGTCGTGTTCGATGTAATGGTAATGTATCTGAAACGCTTCGTGTACGGCAGGGAACAAGACAGAGAGGAGTCAGTAGCCCTTTCCTCTATCTTGCATATATTAATGGCTTAATATCAGAAATTGAAGACTCGGGTCTTGGCTTTTGTCTTGTCAACATTAATTGTAGTTGTTTAACTGTTGCGGATGATATGGTTCTCGTGTCATTTTCAAAACTAGGCCTGGACAAAATGATGTCCATATTATGTAATGACTATGCAACTAAATGGAGATTTAAATATAATGCAAGTAAATGTTCCGTGATAGTGTTTAATGAGACAAAGTTTGAATTTGAAAACAAAAATAGAACATGGAAAATTGGTAATGAACCTGTCGTCGAAACTATAAATTATACACATCTAGGCGTTATTTGTAATAAATACATGGATATACAGGGCAGTATCAAAGAATCCTGCCGTAAATTAAGAGGTGCATTTTTAGGTTTGATAAATGCTGGTCTCCATGAATGGTCTTCACCCTATAACATCAATGAAAATATATAAGTCCGTTGAAATTCCAAAAGCCCTGTATGGTTGCGAACTGTGGTATGACATGACAAAAAGTGATATGTTAATGTTGGAACGATCGCATCGATTCTGCATAAAATATATGCAATCAATTCCTACTCAGACGAGAACTGATATATGTCTTAGTTTGATAGGTGCTAAATCAATTGAGAGCGAAATTGACACTCGTAAGCTTCTATTTTTAGGACAGTTATGCCGTTCAGTATGTCCACATGTAGTAAGAGAGGTCTTTATTTATAGACTATTACATTTTATCGAAAATCCATCGCATCAGAGAGGATACATACCAGAAATCTATCGTATTTTAAGGAAGTATTCACTTCTCAATGTTTTAAATGAATTCAGAATTTCTGGTGTATTTCCTTCGAAATTTACTTGGAAGCGCATGATAAAAAACAGTGTGTGTACAATGGCAGAAACTGAGTGGTCATTTAGAGTAAATAATGATTGCTCTTTAAGAGACTTTTTGTGCATAAAACCAATGCTTAGTCATGCTTGTGAGTTATGGGAATTTTCTAAAGCGCAACCAAAATACACGACTAAATGCAAAAGTGCAATATGTCTATTATGTAAATTATTTAGAGACACTTATACCAAAAGTTGCCCCCGGTGTGAAAGACAAGTTTCATCTATTTCAGAACACTATATTTTTTATTGTGTTCGTACTGAACATATTACTGTCCTCAAATGAATCTATTATAGACCAACATGTAGTAGACAATATCACCGAATCCATTGGTCAATTATTTTATGAAACGGCAAAAAAAACGTTTGGTCTTAGAAAAAATCGAAAAACTAGTGTCGTTAAAAACAACTCATCCGATAAGCCTTGGTTCGGCCATAAATGTCGCAATGCACGTATTAAGTACAACTTGGCACGTAAACAATACCATAAACATAACAATGAAAATAATAAAGCAACGTTCAAACTGTCCAGTAAATATAACAAGAAAATAATGAATACCTTCATAAACAAATACAAATACGACCAACAGCATACACTAAGAAACCTTAATTCCAAACAACCGAAAGAATATTGGCGTTACCTCAATAGAATGAAGCCGAGATCTTCCAATAAAACGCCACCGTTAACTGATTTATTCGATTATTTCAAAAATATAAACACAAAACTCCCTGATAATGATGAAGGCAACTATATACCGGATTTCAATATAGCGGACGACAACCCAATTTTAAACGCTCCAATTACACCTGATGAAATTTTAAAAAATATTTCTAATCTGAAAAATTCTAAAGCTTCTGCCAACGACCAAATAATAAATGAATATATAAAAAATACGCAAGAAGTGATGTTACCCATATACACTAAATTATTCAATATCATATTCGATTCAGGTTATCTTCCAACAAGTTGGCTGGAAGGCATTATCAAACCTATTTTCAAAAAACAAAGGCGATCCACTCAGTCCTGAAAATTACCGCCCGATCACTATACTCAGCTGTTTTGGCAAATTATTCACGTCTGTCCTTAACTGACGAATCAACGCTTTCTTACATGAAAATGGGGTTTTATCTGAAAATCAGGCAGGGTTTAGAGCCAAGTATGCTACTACTGACCATATATTTACTTTACATAAGTTAGTCGAAATGCTACGTTCACAGAAGAAGAAATTGTTCTGTTGCTTTGTTGATTTTGCACAGGCGTTCGATTCCATATGGCGAATAGGCCTGTGGCGCAAATTATTAAATACAGAAATTAAGGGAAAGCTGTTTCAAGTTATATTAAACATGTATCAAAATATTAAATCATGTGTGTCCATTAATAATGAATCGTCAGCCTTTTTGTAAGTCAATGCGGCGTCCGTCAAGGCGAAAATTTATCGCCGATTTTATTTTCTATTTTTTTAAACGACTTAGAAGAATATTAAATTTTGTTAAATGCTGATCAAGAGGGAATTTCTGTTAACACTCAGGCCGATGTTTATATAAAAAATAATGTTACTGTTATATGCAGTCGATACTATTATCCTCTCTGACAACCCTACTAGTTTCCAATCATGCCTCCAACTTTTTTATGAATATTGCGAAACATGGAAATTGAATATAAATACGAGCAAAACAAAGATTATTGTATTCGGTGCTCGCAATACGGCGCGATTCTCATTTAAACTCGGACCAGATGAAATAGAACTCACAAACAAGTATAAATATCTAGGCGTCATATTCTCTAGCTCTGGAAGCTTCCTTAATACACGAAAACATCTTGTTGAACAAGCCAAAAAAGCAATGTTTTTACTTTACAGACGAATTAATAATTTAGACCTCCCCTTAGATCTCCAACTAAAATTATTTGACCATACAATATTACCGATCTTAACATATGCTTGCGAAGTCTGGGGATTCGAAAATTTAGACATCATAGAACGTATTCATACAGATTTTTTGAAAAGAATTACAAATAGCAAAAAAAGCACTCCCTCGTATATGTTGTATGCAGAACTAGGTAGACATCCAATTGCTATAACTATACAAACCCGTATGATAAAATTCTGGAACAAACTTATCATTGGAAGCCAATCAAAGCTAAGTTTCTGCTACAAATCAATGGATAACACTGAAAATTACGAATATAAGTGGTTAAAACACATCAAATCCATTCTCAATAAAACCGGCAATTCAGATATATGGACAAACCGCAATAATTTACAACATAGTAGCATTCACCTCTCAATTAAACAAACGCTAGTTGACCAGTTTACACAATCTTGGAGATCAGACTTACAAAATTCGTCGAAAGGAAAAAACTACAACCTTTTTAAAGATGACCTAGCATTCGAAAAATATCTTAAATTACCAAGAAGCAATTATATTTATTTATTTAAATTCCGTACGACTAACCATAGGTTCCCCCGTTGAAACTGGCAGATTTACTAACACTGCGTATAACCTCAGACGTTGTACACTATGCGATTCCGACATAGGTGACGAATTCCACTACTTATTAAAATGTCCACATTTTGATCAAATGCGCAAACATTACATACCGCGTTATTTCTATCAGCACACGAATGTCATTAAATACAAGGAGCTTTTAACCCATCCCGCAGTCAAAGTCCAAAAATAAACTAAGTGTCTTCGTCAGAATTCTTTTACAAAATGCCAAGTAACGTCGTACATGAGACGTATTTTATCGATAATGCTTTCCCATACACATTTAACATATGTACTGATCCTTGTATACAGTTTAGTTGTACCATTTGTATGTATGTAATGTACCTTTCTCTCTTGTTGTAATCCATGTTACCTGAGATTGTATATAATAAAAGATTTGTTCTGTTCTGTTCTGTTCAGTTAAATTGTGGCAGTCAATTTTTACCATTGTTGGTTCAAATGTATTTAACATATTCATAAACTTAAGTCCGCGGGAACAAATAATTGTCATGCTAAATGGTATGAGACCACTTAGTGATAAATGCAATTTGACTTGTTTAAAAGTTGTTATTAATGCTTTCCATTTAATATGGAGTGTTGGACAAGCGGTAAATTGAAAATAACCTATTAATAGCCATGGATGCAAGTCACGTGATAAGGTGTGAATGGACGTGTTTTTATATCTGGATAAAAATATTGGATTTATCTCGTTTTTCAACAAAAGTAACATTCAAACTCTGTTCTAAAGTATAAATGAAGTGCCTATCTTAGTTGTGGTGGATACATTTTTTCCTATGGGTCATAAGAAGAAGAGTAAAACTGACAATAAACGCAAGCATAGTAGTGACAATACAAGCAGTGGTCATTTAAAAAGCGCGCGTAATGGCCGCCCGCTGGTGGACAAAGAAAGTGATCAGTGTCAAGATGGTGTAAGTGTGAGCCAGTCATTACACATGGCTAATGCAGTTCTATTTGACGATTCTTTATCTATGGACACATCTGTCTTCGCAACAGACATGGCGGAAGACGCTTTGCCTACGGGCAACACTTTGCCTAAAGAGCCCATTTCCCCAGGACCCATACCCAATACCCCATCCACGGTCATAACATTACAATCAGCAGGGTCGCACACGGATTCAGTTGTGGAATATTTAAAACGCATCGAAACCAAACTCAACCGTGTTGATCAGAGACTTAATACGCTAGATACTCTAGAAGCCAAGGTCAGTAACTTTGAGTTAGATTTGAGAAAACTTTGGTCATTTGTACATGATCAAAATAAACGAATGGACGGAAGAGTGTCTTCCACTGATGATCGTGTTGATAATCTAGAATTTGCCTTGGGGCAAGCACAAAGTGACATTCCGAGTTTTCGGAAGGACCAGTCCAAAATGCGGGACGATTTATTATATGTGCAATCACAAAGCATGCGTAATAATTTGATTTTCGGCAACATAACGGAACTTCCCAACGAAACGCACGAGCAGACGGAGGTCCAATTGCGTCAGTTCTTTGTTGACAAATTAAAAATCGCCCAAGATATGGCCACCAGTATGAAATTAGAGCGTGTGCATCGTATGGGTCAGCGAGATGTGAGAAGTAAACAAACCCGCAAGATTGTTGCCAAGTTTAGCTATTTTAAGGATCGTGAAATGGTGCGCCGACAGCGTGAAAACTTGGAAAATACAGACTTATTTATGCATGAAAATTGCTGCGCGCAGGAGGGCTCATATTCCGGCACTTAAGGCCGCGAAAAGGCAGAACAAGAAGGCGTGGTTAGCCTACGACACCTTATACATAGACGGTGTTCCGGTCCGTGATGGCAACGTTGCCGGCACACAAGTTCCTGCTGGTCGAGATTAACGACGCGATGAGGGTGGACTTTCTGTTCTCTCATGGAACGTTAATGGGCTTAATCGGTCCAAATTAGAAGACATTCATTTTATTAATAAACTCTCTAATTATGATATCATATTTCTCTACGAATCATGGGGTAGTAAAAGCTCACAGTTTGACATTGACGGTTATAAATGTTATAATCTGTACAGAAAATTTCAAAATCACCGGTCTAAACGTTGTAGCGGTGGTATAGCTTTATACATTAAAAATAGCATTTCCAAGGGTATACATATTGTACAAAACCATTTTGACACGATTGTTTGGTTGAGGCTCGATAAAACATTTTTTAATATAAGAGATGGTATATTTGTAGCAGGCGTTTATATATGGCCTGAAAATTCACCTGCTTACCATTCTATTACTGACGATTTATTTGATTTGTTGCAGATTGATATATTTATGTACGAATCACGTGGTATAGTATTGTTAACGGGCGATTGGAACGCCAGGGTCGGTAATGGGGACAAAAAAGATTATATCGTGTGTGATCGATTTGTTGATTTTATTGACAGCGATATGTACTGTTCAGACGTTCCAATCGACCGGATATCTATGGACTCGGTACACAATAACAACGGGATTAAACTCCTAGATCTATGTAAGGCAATAAATGACCCAGAAAGCAGTTTTTATCAACCAGATGAGGACGTTATTTATTTTAATTCCAGATATCTTAATGGTGAAATCCAAGTAATGTTTGAAGAACTCGACATGGAAATAACAGCAAATGAACTTTTAAAAGCGATCAGACAATTACGTAATAATTCAAGTGGTGGTCCTGATCTATTGTTAAATGAGTTTTTTAAAAACGGTTCGGATATTCTATCCCCTTATCTACTAAAACTTTTTAATTCGTGTCTATCAAGAGGTTATTTTCCAGAACGTTGGAGTGAAGGGCATATTGTTCCTATCTTCAAAAGCGGCGATCCGCGTGATCCAAGTAATTACAGGGGTGTAACATTACTTAGTACACTGGGAAAATTATTTAGTAGAGTAGTTAATAACAGGTTAATTATATGGGCTGAACAATACCAAGTATATATCGAAGCTCAAACTGGATTCCGTAAAGGCATGAGTACGTCAGATAATATTTTTATCTTACATGGACTTATTTCTCAAGCATTGTGTCAAAAAGATTATTTATATTGTGCATTCGTCGATTTCAAGAAGGCTTTTGATTTTGTTGTTAGAGATATTTTATGGTACAAACTTATTAAAATTGGAGTTAGTGGGAAACTTTTAGATGTTATTAAATCGATGTATAACTGTGTAAAGTCTAAAGTTAAATATATGAATACTTTAAGTGACGAATTTTCATGTTTACTTGGTGTAAGACAAGGCGAATGCCTCTCACCTTTTCTTTTTAGCATGTATTTAAACGACTTAGAGGAAGAATTAATACTTAAAGGGGTAGAAGGTGTAAGTTTAGGTATGATAAGTCTATGCTTACTATTATACGCGGATGATATTATATTATTAGCAAAAACAGCGGAAGATTTGCAACATGCGTTAAATGTATTAGAAGAATATTGTACACGATGGAAATTAACAGTTAATACGTCTAAAACTAAGATTATGGTCTTTAGAAAGGGGGGTAGACTAAAAAATGATTTAAACTTTTATTACGAGGGAAAAGTCATAGAAATTGTTAATAAGTTTAAATATCTCGGAGTTGTTTTCACCCAGGGCGGTTCTTTTAATGAAACTGACAAAATGTTATCAGGACAAGCACTTAAAGCGATTTTCAAGCTAAATAAACGTATTAATAAATTTACAGGTTTATCACCAAAGCATATATTAGAACTTTTCGATAAACTTATCACACCTATTTTAAATTACTCTTCTGAAGTTTGGGGCTTTAACAAAGGTGCGAAGACCGAAAGAACGCATTTAAGTTTTTGTAAACGGCTCTTAGGTGTTAAAATTTCCACACAAAATAATTTTATTTATGGAGAAACCGGTCGAATTAGCTACATATACAGAAGATAATTTAATATCATAAAATACTGGCTAAAAATCTGCTCTTCGAGCGACACAAAATATATAAAATTAGTATACAATATGATTCAATCTGAAAACGAAATACATGTAAATAGAACAAATTGGGTTTCAGAAGTAAAAACATTACTATCAACATTGGGATTTTATGAAGTATGGTACGCTCAAAGTGTAGGCGACGCTAACGCTTTTCTAAGATCGTTTAAACAACGGTTAAATGACGTATTTATACAAACTTGGAACGCAGAATTAAATAATTCAACAAGAGCATTATTTTATCGGTCGGTAGCTTCATTTGAATTTAAACCGTACCTAGATATAGTAAATATATCAAAATACCGATATGCATTATCGAGACTCCGCGTATCCTCTCATAGGCTAGAAGTAGAGAGTGGTCGATGGAAAAAACCAGCCAGCGTACCTTTTCAAGAAAGACTATGCAGACAGTGCAACTCCTTGGAGGATGAATATCATTTCTTAATCGAATGTAAAAACTATCAAGAATTAAGAAAAATGTATATTAAGCAATATTTCTTGAAAAAACCTAGTTATTTTAAATGTATACAATTAATAAATACTGTTAATAAAACTGAAATTAAAAAGTTAAGCGTATACGTAGAGAAAGCCTTTGAATTAAGAGTACAAATTAATAGAGTCTAGTTTAAACCTTTTATCATTAATGTTATGTGTTAAAAAAGAAAGCCTTTGAATTAAGAGTACAAATTAATAGAGTCTAGTTTAAACCTTTTATCATTAATGTTATGTGTTAAAAAAGCTTTTGCAATCTTGCTGCAGTCTCAATACAGCGAGAAAACAACTGAGATTTAAGGACATTGACATACTATTCTATAGATAACAGTTTAAACTAATCATAATACAAGAATACTATGTGTATGATTTATATATGTTTTCTAGTGTATTTCGTTATATGATTATATATGTAAATATTTGTATTCGTTTGTGTACTCGGAGATAGACGTGTGAATAGGTCGCTTACAAAGAAAGCTCTCTCCCATATGTTTCGGATTGTGTTTCAACGCATGACCCCCAAGACGCTGGGATAATATATTGAATATAATTTATGTTTGCCATCTATCCGTGTCATTATCGAATTGTTAATATTGTAAATATATTGATGGGCCATATGTGGCTTAAATAAATGAATAAAGAACATATGTAAGTCCAATTGCCTACGGCTTGCAAACGGACGGCTCGGTAATGACTTTAATTCAGGCTGCTATACTTATGCATGTACTAACGGTTCAAGCGTTATAGATTATCTGTTAGTGCGGGAGCATGATTTTAATATAATACACAATTTTAAAGTCGAACCATTTAATGAATGGTCGGACCACGCTCCTATTTCATTTGATATTCTAAGTAATACACTTCGCGAAAATGATGATGATTTCTATGAACGAATACGAATACGATGGGAGAATGACCTGCGTGATGACTTCAGGCGTGGTCTTATTGCGCAACTACCTGCGCTTAACACTATTACAAATAATACCAATTTTAATAGCAAAAATGAAGTCTATTTGTGTATTGAAAATTTTACAAATGTTATTAAAAGCGTTGCTGAGCCATTATTTTGCAAACATGATATTGTATATAATAAACCACGTGTTAAAGGTGCTTTATGTAATAAAGCCGAATGGTTTGATACTGAATGTATTAACGCTAAACGTACATATGTAAAAGCTATGAATACATATAATATGCATAAAAGCGATGCTAAAAGGGTAGAAATGTGTAGTGAAAAAATTATTTATAAAAATATTGTTAAAAAAAAGAAACGTCGTTATGAATGTATAAAAATTAACACTATTGAACGCCTACGTCATTGCAAACCTAGAGATTTCTGGAAGCATTTTTCAAAGAAAAAGAAATCTTCGCAATGTGATATAAGTACGCAGGAGTTTTTTAATTATTTTTCTACTATAAATATGGATCTTCCTGATGTTGTCAATGAAGGTGCGGAGACTTTCTGTAATAATCACGATTTTGACGACAATGATGGTATTTTTGATGAGCTAGATGCACCAATAACTGTGCGTGAAATAGAATTTATTATACACAATTTGAAAAAAAAAAAAAAATCATTTGCAGGTGATCAACTGCTTAACGAATATTTTATAGAAGCTTCAGATATTCTATTGTCACATCTAGTAGATATTTTTAATGGTATTTTAAATACTGGACTATTCCCAGAGCAATGGATGGAAGGTATTTTAGTCCCGCTATTTAAGAAAAATGACCCAAGTAACGTTAACAATTATAGAGGTATTACACTTGTTAGCTGTTTCTCAAAAATATTTACTGGTATTTTAAATAAAAGGGTGTCGGACTGGGCCGAAGGAAATAATGTTATAAGCGATGCTCAATTTGGTTTTAGAAAACATCGCTCTACTACTGATGCAATATTTGTGCTTTAATGCCATTGTTAGTAAAATCCTTAATGAAAATGGTCGCCTAGCGTGTGCATTCATAGATTTTAAAAAGGCATTTGATAGTATTTATCGCAACGGGCTCTGGTATAAACTGTATAATTTAGGTTTAAGGGGTAAACTTCTACGAGTAATTCGTGATATGTATTCTAAAGTTAAAGCCCGCGTGAGAGGCTGTAAAACATATTCAGACTATTTTGGGTGCTCGGTTGGCTTAAAACAAGGGGAGGTAATGTCTCCGATATTATTTTCACTATTTCTAGAAGATATAGAACTATTTTTAATGAATGATGTTAATTCTGGTATAAATCTTGATGATATTTCTTTTATTCTTATGCTATTTGCCGATGACATGGTGATAGTAGGTAAATCACCCAATGACCTCCAAAAAAGTTTAGATCTTCTACATTCGTATTGCAGTAATTGGGGACTACAAGTAAATCCCGATAAAAGTAAAATTGTTGTTTTTAGAAAACGAGGTCCAATCAAAAATGACGAGAAATGGACTTACGATAATATACCAATGGAAACGGTAGACAATTTTAATTATCTTGGTACTGTCTTTAATTATACAGGTAATTATAATTTAAACCAAGAAACATTAGCTGGTAAAGGTTTAAAAGCACTAAATACTTTACTTGTTAATATACGTAACTATTCCCTGAAACCTAGTACAATATGTCAGCTATTTGATGCCTTCGTTAGCTCTATATTAAATTATGCTTGTGAAATATGGGGATTTAGTAAAAGTAAAGAAATTGAAAGAATTCATCTAAAGTTCCTTAAATCTCTGTTGCATGTAAAACAATCTACTTGTAATGCTGCTATATATGGTGAGTTATGTAGATATCCTATGTATGTTAATAGATATGTCCGTATTGTTAAGTATTGGTGCAAAATTGTTAGATCTGACAATATCATTTTACAACATTTGTACAAGTCATTAACATTCGACTGTCATAGGGGTAAAACTATTTGGGGTTCTCGTGTCAAAACATTGTTAAATGATACCGGTTTTTCTGATGTATG
The DNA here is from genome assembly GCA_037043455.1 of Cyrtodaria siliqua. Taxonomy (NCBI): domain Eukaryota; kingdom Metazoa; phylum Mollusca; class Bivalvia; order Adapedonta; family Hiatellidae; genus Cyrtodaria; species Cyrtodaria siliqua. The sequence continues at coordinate 280,703 of JAWPHD010000296.1, forward strand.
GAACAACCCAGCTGGTGGTAATTTACTTACTTTTCATCTTTTGTTCAAGCAAAGAATAATCGATCAATTTGTTCAATCATGGTATACTACTGTTAATAACAGTCGATCTTTGTGTACATACAGACTATTTAAGACCACTTTCAATTATGAGTATTATCTCGATAAAATACCACAGAAATTTCGTATTGCACTTACAAAGGTAAGGCTGTCTTCGCATCAACTGCGGATTGAAACAGGTCGTTATGGTGTTAACAGAATCGACCATGATCAACGCTACTGTTTAATTTGCAATTCTGGTGATCTAGAAGACGAATACCACTTTATTTGTATATGTCTAGCATACACTGACATTCGAAAACAATATATTAAATCACGTTACTTTGTTAGACCAAGCGTTTATAAATTTATTGAGCTAATGCAGTCTGTTAGTTTTTCTGTTATCTCAAAACTTTGTAAATTTGTATATCAAGCGACAATTATTCGACAAAACATAGTTAATCGTCATGAAAATGTACTGTAAATCTCACCTAAAGTAAATATTACACCATCTTTTGCACATCTATATGCTTTAACGTTCTTCATGATATTTCAATATGTATATATGTACATACATACACATTGCATTGTTCTATTATTTTTTTTCAATGTACTTAGTACAACCTCACGTACAATATCTGTTTGTATATCTTTTCCGTATAAATCATGTTTTGCTCATTGCCTTCATGTCTATGCACATACTTATCATGACTGACTGTTGTATATAATATTATTCATTGTATCACGTAACAAGAAACATTGTAAAGTTTACGTTACTTAATAAAGAATCTTGAATCTTGAATCTTGTGTAATTAAAATATAATGTCATTGACTCTCCCTTATATTTCGCTTCCATAAGGGAGAGTGATGTTATGATGTTTATTTTTCAAGAATGTATTTGATAAACTGGTAAGATGAAGTAAACTATGTGTGATTCCATACCTGATCTTTTATTTCGTTTCATAAAGGCTGGGTATGGACTCGATTACTAGTTTATCTTTAAACATAACAATTTTTTAACACTTTGTAATCTGTTGTACATATTGAATATGAAAAGTATTTAATATAAGGGTAAGCAAATAAATATGTTCCATGAACATACGAGTACAGTCATGGAATCAGTTTAATTATATTAAAAGACTCCAACATGAATGTATATATATTAACATATTGTATGCTCTCCAACTGGGAGGAAAATAAAGAATCAATCAATCAGGGATCATTCTAGATGTTTGGTATTATATTTTGAAGTGATTAATTTAATAACGCCATGCAGTCCACAAGATGGCAAGAGATTTTATCAGGGACAAGGCTGTGAATACTTGCAGTGATGGGAACATTTCTTAATAGTATTGTTTTACTGGCATATGCGAAAGATAGGAAATGCATCAATCCAAACGATGTGCTCGTTATAGGAGTTCTTGTCAACCATGCGTGTATATCGGCTACTGCAATGATACCTCCGGCAACTGCCCAGTTCTCCGGCGGCTGGTTCGTCGTTATGAACATGGATTCATGTGTTTTTAGCGCTTTTACTGTTTACTGTTTACTGTTTACTTGCTCGGCATTGCCTCCATCTTTCTTATGATGTCAATTGCTTTGACAAGATACCTTTCAATAACACGACAAATTAAGTTTGTAATATTTTCAAGAAAGATAGCACTAATTATTGTGTGTCTGTGCGAGTTTCTGGCGTTATTGCTTGCTTTAGCTCCACTCTTCGGCTGGGGTTCTTACGGTCTGGAAACACAAGGCAATGTATGTGGGTTGGATTGGACGGATAGACGAGATGGAAGCTTAGCGTATTTATCAACGGTGTGTGTTCTATGCTTTGCGATTCCAGTAACTGTGATATTTAGTTCTTACTTGTGGATTTTCAAAACCGTAAGTATCTGTTTATAAAAAAACATTCTTTGTCTAATTTTATAGTTTTAGGCAATGTTACACACTTGTTAGGATCTAATTTAACACTTATTAATTGATGGTATAAATATAATATTACTTATATGACGTTGTATATATTACTGAATAGTATACTAAAATTTAGATAGTATGCAACCAAACAAAAAACTATGGTTATCTCTATATCAACCATCATTGCCTCTTCTTTTTTTTACATTTAATGGAAAAGAGGGCTGATCATTTCACATAAGACAACTATGTTGTTGTTTGTTTTAAGTTTTTTTTTGGCTGACTGTGTTCTGTGAATGCTACATCTCCTGTTCGACTTTTATACCTACTCAATGCAAATAAGTTGATACATAAGGCAAGTTTTATAAGAAACATAAACATAAGTGTGTACAAGAATTCGAAATCAACCCATGGAATAGTTAATTAGATTTGGACAGAAAATGTTTTTATCAAATGGAAATAATTACTAGGTTTGCACCACTGCAACAAAAGTCCTTTTGATTATCGAGTTACGCTACAGTCACCAGCATGGGTTTCAAACGAGTGCCATCCGTATTTAGAGATGGTCAAGTGTACAAGCGAACCTGTCACATGCGGGATTCGAGCTCACGACCAACGTTGTAGTATAAGGTCTAGCATACCACTACAGCACCAGTTCTACTACCGTGACTTCCGACTCACGAGCTTGCACTAAGAATCCAATTAACATGGACGTTTTAACCGAAGATATACCAATGCTGAGGTATTTGTAATGTCTGGTATCATTTCACTGGTGTGAAATATACGGAAATGCGTCATTATGAACCGCAAACTTCACAAATTCTTCATGTGATAAATGCGGTTTATGACATATGAGGCTCAACAATGGTTGGATTATAGTACTGTGAAAAAAGGGAAATTATATATGATGTATTGGATCCTTACTTGACGTTCGTGTTGATTTTATCCCGACAGAAGAAATAACAATATAAATGGTGAATATACCAAAATTAACCAAATAAAGGTTTAAAAGACTGACTTTCCCTTAAAATAAGTCGGTGGTGTAAGCTTTCCTGATAACTATACATAACCAGATAAACTAACCGGCTATTGAACTGATAATCAGCTCATCATCTACATCCAGTGAATAATATATCTGAAGCCCTCATTGGATGAAAGTTATAAAAAGCCTCGGCTGCCTTCTGTTTGCCTTTTGCATTTTGTGCAGTAAGCTTTGTATGTCGTCTTGTACATTTTCTAAGTTGTTATGTGCATTGTCTAAGTTGTGATGTGCATTTCGTAAGTTGTTATGTGCATTTTGTAAGTTGCCATGCGCATTTTCTAAGTCGTTATGTGCATTTCGTAAGTTGTTATTTGCATTTGTTAGGTTGCCTTGTGCATTTTCTAAGTTGTTATGTGCATGTCGTAAGTTGTTATGTGCATTACGTAAGTTGTTATGTGCATTTAGTAAGTTGTTATGTGCATTTTCTATGTTGTCTTGTGCATTTCTTAATTTGTAATGTGCATTTTCTATGTTGTCTTGTGCATTTCGTAAATTGTTAAGTGCAGTTAAGTTGTTCTTTGCATTACGTAAGTTGTTATGTGCATTTAGTAAGTTGTTATGTGCATTTTCTATTTTATGCATTTTTTTAAGTTATCTTGTGCATATGCTAAGTTGTTATGTGCATTTCGTAAGTTATTATGTGAATTTGTTAAGTTGTCTTGTGCATATTCAAAGTTGTTATGTGATTATTCTAAGTTGTTATGTGGTTGTGTGCATTTATTTTGAAGTTGTGCATTTTCTAAGTTATTATGTGCATTTTGTAAGTTGTTATGTGCATTTTCTAAGTTGTTATATGCATTTATTAAGTTGTCTTGTGCATATTCTAAGTCGTAATGTGCATTTTTTGAGTTGTTAAGTTGTCATGTGCATTTTCCAAGTTGTCATGTGGATTTTCTAAGTTGTTATGTTCATTTTGTAAGTTGTCTTGTGCCTTTTCTAAGTTGTTATGTGCATTTTGTAAGTTGTCTTGTGCATATTCTAAGTTGTACTGTGCATTTTCATAGTTGTGCATTTTCTAAGTTGCTATGTGCGATTCGTACTCTGTAATGTGCATTTAGTAAGTTGTTATGTGCATTTTCTAAGTTGTCTTGTGCATTTCTAAGTTGTTATGTGCATTTCGTAAGTTGTTATGTGCATTTTCTAAGTTTTTATGTGCATTTGTTAAGTTGTCTTGTGCACATTCTAAGTTGTTAAGTGCATTTTCTAAGTTGTGCATTTTCTAAGTTGCTATGTGCGTTTCGTACTCTGTTATGTGCATTTAGTAAGTTGTTATGTGCATTTTTTAAGTTGTCATGTGCATTTCGTAAACTTTTTGTGCAAACTACAAGTCGTCGTTAAGTAGACTGTTTATCGGAATAAATATTGAAGGAAACACCGGTAGAAATGGCGGCTCCAGGAGCGGACGCTATGCTCTGCCTACTTTGCAAAACATTGGGCTATGTATATCATACAATAAATTCTTAGAACATAAAACTGATTTCAAAATGTGTAAGGGATTGTCTGACGTGGAGTTAATCAATTTTGGTCTGAAAAAAAAAGAAAAAAAAAAGAAAAAGAAAAACAATAAATAAAAATAAATAAAAAATTAATGTGTTATTTGTTTCTGTTTGTGTGTAGTCCTAAGATTTATAGTCCCTCCATCTTTTAACCCATATGAAATCCTAAAGGTATAGGTTCAATTGAGTCTGGACTTCACGTGTTATTTGTTGAAAACAAACATATTTTAATTATTCAGGAAAACTTACAATATGTTTTTATTTAATTATATTTTTCTATTTATTATCATTATTATTTGTTAGTTCTCAACACTGATGGGTGGGACAACGGGGGTGGTCTTCTCCCTCCACCATCCCCCATTTCTCCCTTCTCCCTCCCCTATCTCCCTTCTCCGTCTCCTTTTCTCTCTTCTCCTCTCTCAGAGTACAGATAAACAAGGGACGTAATCCATAAAAGCATCGATCGCGAAGACAAAACGTGTACGGCAGACAGGATAATGGTCGATAATATGTCAACATTCTTTTTAATGTTCAATTAAGGATTTTGATACGATATATACAGACTATTTTACCCAAAACGACTCTCAGACTATGGTAATTCTTCATCATATTTTTTTTACAAACTTGTTATTTAAAAAATCTCCAGCCCCTTTCTGTCCAGACCCAACGTCCCCTTTTCTACCGACCCCTCCCCCCCCCCCACCCCACCCACCCACCCTTGTCTCCCGGCCCTCGTCCCTTGTCTTCCGTACCCCTGTACAACACCTCCTGATACTGTCACCTGCGACCCGATCTATTGTTTTCAGACCAAGATTTATAAACTCCACGTCAGACAATCCCTTACACATTTTGAAATCAATTTTCTGTTCTAAGAATGTATTGTATAATATACCTAGCCCAATTTTTTTTAAGTAGTCAGAGCATAGTGTCCGCTCCTGGAATCGCCATTTCTACCGGTGTTTCCTTCAAAATTTATTCCGATAAAATGTCTACTTGACGACGACTTGTTGTTTGCACAAGACAACTTACGAAATGTAAATAACAACTTATGAAATGCACATGACAACTTACGACATGCACATGACAACTTAGAAAATGCACATGACAACTTAACAACTCAGAAAATGAACAAAACAACTTATAAAATGCACATAACAACTTACGAAATGCACATGACAACTTGGAAAATGCACATGACAACTTAACAACTCAAAAAATGCACATTACGACTTAGAATATGCACAAGACAACTTAAAAAATGCATATAACAACTTAGAAAATGCACATAACAACTTACAAAATGCACATAATAACTTAGAAAATGCACAACTTCAAAAAAATGCACATAACCACGTAACAACTTAGAATAATCACATAACAACTTTGAATTTGCACAAGACAACTTAACAAATTCACATAATAATTTACGAAATGCATATAACAACCTAGAAAATGCACAAGACAACTTAAAAAATGCACATAACAACTTACGAAATGTACATAACAACTTACGAAATGCACATGAAAACTTAGAAAATGTACATAGCAACTTAGAAAATGTACACAACGACTTCTAGTTTGCACAAGACAACTTAGAAAATGCACATAACAACTTACGAAATTCACATCACAACTTAGAAAATGCACATAACAACTTAGAAAATGCACAAGACGACTTACAAAGCGTACTGCACAAAATGCAAAAGGCCAACAGAACTTTTTACTGGTCCTTTAGGACCAATGACCCCAATATAGGTGGCTTTGAAGTAGAATACTGCTTAAGCCGGTGCTAGGGGGCGTGAGAGGTGTTGCTTCTTTCATTACTTCTCATGAACAGACTCAATAAAACCGAGTCTGCTGCTTTATTCTCTTAATTGTGTTTGTTGCTCCCAAAGGATCATCTTTATCAGTATTTATTACAAAGCGTACTGCACAAAATGCAAAAGGCCAACTGAACTTACAAAGCGTACTGCACAAAATGCAAAAGGTCAACAGACGGCAGCCGAGCCTTTCCATAAAAAAAGGTTGTGGGAAAAGACGTACCGTACATTCCGAAATATAACGGAAATGGCAGGTTCGTGGTACGGACAATACCGAAAGAAGAAATGAATAGTTTAGCTTGGTAAAATGAAACTAAATCACCACCATAAAGTAGGATATATAACATGTATTACGACAAAAGAAAACGTTAATCCATTTATTTATATCGTACATTAGAACAATTAGCATGTATATGTAGGTAATAAATCTATCAGATTAATTAGATAATAAATAAATAGAACCAGTGCCGTACCGTACATACCGGCGAACATCATTTGTGTAACAGTTATCATAAATAATGATGTAATAATATTTAATCAACATTATTTAATAAATATCATGTTACATTGCAAACTGAAGTTGTGGCAAACACTTAGGCAGATGTCAAGAGGGATTCACACATCTTGATACAGTGACCGCTGTAATATATAAATTATAGGCAACATGTATACCAATAATGGAGTTTTCTGTTACACTTTTGGAATAGTTTAGTGTTTTTAATATAGTTTTGAACTTGAGTAAATAGAATATGATTTTCATCATCCGTTAGTCGGTCGATGCCGTATAAAAGTTTGTGAGTATTTAAAGGATGAAATATACGAGTGTCTAAAAATAATTGCCGTCATTCATTTCTGAAAATAATACATCTAAACAAACAATACTCAACATCTTCAACACCATCACCACATATACAATTGGGATTATCCCTCGAATGATTAAGATAGAGATCAGCGTTTAAATTGCTGCACCTGTTTCGCAAACGTGCATGTAGAACTGAAAGGTATCTATCAACCAAACTCTTTACGTTAAATACAGTACTGAACTGGCTCAATGTTTCAAAGAGGAACTTCAACATTTATGAATTTCTTGTTACAACGTGTACTGTGATTAAAACACAGTTTTGTCCTTTCTCTAACTAACTGCTACCTTTTTTTACAAAACATCTTGGGATTTGCTTGGAATATATATGGAATTAAGTGTGCATTATATACAATATAGCGGAAATTCCCGTGTCGCGATTCTTTTTCCTTTCAGTATATTTAAAATCACTGACCCAATTGCTGAACTAAATATACACGGATGTGTCCTATTTTATTGTTCTTTCTATGTAATATAGAAATTACGGTGAGGTATATTATGTTAATATAGTCAGAGTTTCATTTGCGTGGTTTAACCACTTTTATTTGTGTGTATACATATTGTCCACGAATGAATGAATGATGTTTTACGGCACGTCGACACAAAAATAGGTCATATTATGCGCAAAAACTGATGAAAGATGAACTTGAAATGAAGTAGTAAATATAAACTATGTATAAATGTAAATCAATAAATGCCCGTCAACGGGTGTATAAACAAGTAAATATAAATAAAGAATGAATGGTGTTTTACGGCACATATTATAATGATTTATAAAGTCTGATTATTATAATGATTTATACAGTCTGATTTCTTTCAGGAAATCTGAAACAAGACTAAAACATATAGTATCAAATAACTATTTCATAGTATTGTCCACGAACCTTTGGAATAAACTCACGTATAATTATGGGTGTCTAAACCGTTTCTCTGTGTTATCAAATTTTATGTGCATTTTATTTCAAATTTATTTGTACGAAACTGCAGTCTTGTACAAGCCTAACCTTTCTATTTGATCACTTGTTTACTACTTCTGTAATGCCAGGTATCAGTTATCTTATATTTGAACATCAATGGACAATGGCAAAACATCTGAACAATGGCAAAACGCGATAATCAGTCTCTCACAACGTCTAATTGGAAATTATCGAAAACATAAATCCTGTGAAATGTTTAGTAAAGCAATCCCGTCACTACCACGTCATTGAGATTATTGCTTTGATACCAGGCAGTATTAGGTTACATTGCACCATTGATTTTCCTTCTTCGTTGTATATAGTAATGATGTATGTCAAGATACAAAAAATGCCCAATTTTCTCCGTAGAAAGTTCTTAAACACCTATCAATCAAAAGATATTACTTTGTGCAATAGAAAAATCCAATAAAAACAGGGGGTCATGTATCATGTAAGAAAAAGCCATTCCGTTCAATTCTATTCTTTCAATTTTGCGCATGCTCAAACAGCCTGCGGACCAATTCTCCCAGGTTTTACTTTCACTTTCTTTGAAATAAAGACTAGGCATTGTTCCCAATACATAATTCTATGAATAAGAAGTTAAAATGATCAAAAATAATCACAACTGTGCATTATGTGGCATAATTTAAGCTGGGAAACATTTTTTTTATAGGCACTATTTGACCAATACACCACGGAGGCACAATTGCAATGGTGCAATATAACCTATTAGTGTCTTGGTACACAAATATGGATACGAGCAAATGGTATGTGTGTTTTGAGACTTGATTAAGTAAGTTGTCATTAATAAGATTAATACATTCAAAAAACCTGCAGGGTCAGATGACTTGTCAATTAGAATGGAGTCCCCAAGATGGCATGCGATTTTATCAGGGCTATGGCTGTGTATACTTACGGTGTTGGGAACATTTCTTAATAGTATTGTTTTATTTGCATATGCGAAAGATAGGAAACGCATCAAGCCAAACGATGTTCTAGTTATAGGAATACTCGCCAATCATGCTTGTATGTCAGTTACTGCATTTATACTGCCGGCAATTGCCGAGTTTACCGGCGGCTGGTTCGTCGTGATGACGATGGATTCGTGTATTTTCGAAGGATTTACTGTTTATTGGTTCGGACTGGCATCGGAATTTATTGTAATGGTAATTGCGCTGACAAGATACCTTTCGATTACACAACCAATGCGTTTTTTTAGATTTTCAAACAGGATTGCACTAATTACAGTTTTGATGTGTCAGGTAACGGCATTTTTACTGGCTTTAGCTCCGCTCTTCGGTTGGAGTTCTTACGGACTTGAAGCACATCAGACAAGTTGTGGGTTAGATTGGACGGATAGACGAGTAAAGCACTTGGTGTATCTCGCAGTCATTTGTGTTATAGGATATGCAATCCCAATTGCTGTAATGGTGTTTTCATATCTGCGGATATTCCAAACTGTAAGTGTATATTTTACCTATTGATTCTTTGTCTTATTTATTTCTATAATAAATAATTTGATACAGAGTCACGGTACAAGTGTTTGAAAGTAAGTATACATAGCTTAAATATGAAATTTATTATAATAAAAATGTAGATAGTATAGGCATATGTAATATAATGTCAAACAAAGTAACAACATAAAACAGAGTATGAGAGTGGACCTTTGGAAACGACCGAACACGATAAATACGAAATATTGAAGTCTCGGTTTGATTGAAACTGTTCATGAACGGTAGTGAAATATGCTTGCTACCATGCTCCCTAGCCCCGGTTGAGCAGAACTCAATATTCATAAAATCAATAGTGCAGAATTTTAACCAAGACGAACTTTGTCCACTTTATCAGTATGCCCTTCATTTTAGAAATAGAATAAAAAAATGAAAGGTTGTTTTCAACGCATTATCTTTGGCAATTCCGAGCCTTCCCAGAGAGAGGGACAGGACACATATAAATCCAGTTATCCGGTTACCGTGCCCTTCTCTTACTCTCGGACAGATTCCTATGTTTATTTAACTTGCTCGGATGAAATAACCCGATGTATGGTACCACAAGGTTAACGTCCACATCCGACGAACGAGACTAGAGGAAGTGTCTTAAATTAAGACAAATCGTATTTACTCAGTGGCGATTTTAAGGCTCGAATCCGTAATATCCGATTCAGAGTCAAACGTGCTATCAAAGCTCTCTATCATACAGACGCAAAAAACGTAATTATGCTAATACACACCAAGACAGTTGCCTCGGTAACAGCTTGGGAACGTTTCAAACATCAAAGTAGGCATCTTAATGAAATATCAAATATAATCTTGCTGTGCTTAAAAATGAAAATGTTGTCAGGAAAATTTACTAAAACGCAGGGATTTGCATGTAGCAATCAAACAGTTTCCGGGTGGGCTTGCCCCCAAGACACCCTTAAAAGTGCCGTAAAAACACCATTCCTCAAGTCCTTGTATTAATCTCACCAACAGGGGCAGCGTTTATGCGGATTCATTGTAAGGCTCGATCGTTTTTATTGTGACGATCCTATACTTGGACTTCGGGTCCTATTTTTATTTGTGACGATCCGATACTTGGACTTATGGGAATGGAACTATAATGTAGCTCCGCTATATCTTCATATGTAGGTAAGAAAAACATCGGTGGCGGCAGCAGCTGGGAATAATCCGTCTTCAAGAAGGAATCTCAGCCAAGCACGTAAGGAAAAACGACTGATTATAATGGGTGTTGCTATGGTTGGTAAGTACGCTTGCGGTGTTTATACAGGCAAAGCCCGACCTGCCGAAGGTAGGTCGGGCGAAGCCCGACTATAGGTTACACGTATGTACATGTATGCATGGGAATGAATATGATAAATACTCACTAACTGACGATACTAATTTTCATTTTCGTAGTGCGTCAAACTTGAATTTTGTCTCCAAGATTGCGGACGGCGCCATTTTGAAACTTCCGGTCTCATTTTTTACCAGCTTCCTGTCTCACGGTGAAGTCACGCAGACATGATTAACAGTTGAAAGCCAAAAGTAACTTACCGGAGTTTCATTGTTAACAGAAATAATTAATTTTGAAGGATGCTTACATTTTTATGAAGGATTGCGTGTACCCAGGAGTTTTCTATATGTTTTTGAGTATTTCTATGACTCTGAAGCGCTTCAATTTTGAAGCGTCTGTGATCGGTGTAGATGTACGTTTCGCACGTCGTAATCGGTATAGATCGTACGTTTTACACGTCGAACAGAAAGTTTCCACGGCGCGTTTGCGTTCTCTACGTCGTGCGATTGTTACATGTCACAGGCCTTATTCTCCGCTATTTTTACGGAAAATACGAATTAAGTGACCTTGCTGTGCAATGTTTTCGTTTAATAAACAAACAAATTAACGCAGTTCTGTTGCATATTCCTTGTTAGCGTTTCTAAAATAAACAAATGTACTTATAAAGGGAGACTAATCTCTTGACTGTTTAAAAATGACAGGTTAAAAACACGGCGAGATTTCCGGGTTCTCCATCGAATTTTAAATGGGTTCCAAGTAGGTGAGGTTTACTGCAATAAAATACATTTTTGAGACGGAATGGGTCAAATTTCGACCCCTTATTACAAAATATGATACCAGCAATTGTGATTAAGAAGAGTTTATTTTAGTTAGAAGAGTATATGACTGAACAAAATATGTGTTTCCAGTAAAGAGATCTTACATAAAATAAGGAAAAGGCTAGACAAATACACATATGTTTACATTAATAGCAAGTTAAAAATGTAACAATAATGTTTTAATATGAAACAGGAACTGACTAGATAACAGGCAAAGTACTTTGATACAATGAATGATTAATTGTGTATGGAATGGATGGGGACTGGAGTAAGAATTTGATAATAACAGGTAACAAAGATTAATTAAATATTCTCAAGAACACTAAACAGATAATAAAAAAGTAATTTCACTAATAAAAGTTTAAGAGATGAAAAAATACTTGCCCCTCCCCCTCCTCATCACCACCAGAGCCTTTTACTAGGTTCAGGGCTTTTTTCAAGGAAACTGGGAAAAGGCCTAGGCCTGCTGAATTTGGGAAAAAGAAGCGCGTAACTGTCCAAATTGGAAAAAAAAATAGTGTGATTTTTGTTGTTTTGGGAGATGTTTTTTTAAGGGAAATTTCATTAAAATGTACTTTTAGGTAAAATATTGATTAGGTTTTATAACTGAGTTATTTTAACATACAAACTATGTAAAGTATGTCACTTAATTACCAAAAATGGGGAAAACTGCATGCTTTTCGAAGTAATTTGGGTGGGGAACTGGCCTTATACGGACAGCTGCGAACAAAGGGTTAAACGGCCTCGACTACCTACCTACTACTACCTATGAGTCTCATTCATTAAACATAGAAAAAACATCCTATGTATTTTGATGGGTATTTATGCCAACAAATAGAACCTTGATATTTCAATTTTATGTATACACTTACATTCCGTTGGACATGCTAGAATAAATAATAAACATGTTGCTAGATTCTTTGAGATTATCTACAGTGGTTCGGTCAGAGAAGGCTCGGATTACAAATAAACATGTGTTCACCGTGACCGGACCATCTCCTTTAAAACGCTGCCGACATATTTTATGAGAATAAAACGAATCTATTTTTTCCGAAAACTGTTCAGTTTATTAGCCACCGAAAATTGAAATACAAGGACTCACACAAAAACTGCACCAAAAATGCTTGTTCATATTTTCTCTGTAAAGAAAAAGATCAAATAAAGTCTGCACTCAAATCTATCCGTATCTAATTGTTCTCGAGTTCAAAGTCTTATTACAGATACAAAATAAAACAAAAAGCTGACCTTCCTACCCACTACTTATTGTTGCAGTAAACACGGGTATTATTTTATTACGCCTTACAAATATATTTATTTACATATTTGTGTAAAGATCTATCTATAACTATTTCCTGACTTTAAGATCTGATCAAATTTATAGTTACTAACCCTTAATATTGAGATGCGTAAAAAGTGTACATGCTATCAAATTGCTTTGCCCGTTACATAGGTAGTGCCTATTTCATATTAGTGCATATGCGTAGGAGCCGTTGGGTAAAGGGGCCAAGGGGGTCGGGGCCGGGGGGCGCTTAAAAGTGTATGTTTTGGTGTAAATGGGCTTGAATAATGTTTTGCTTGTCAAATATTTTGACCCCCTCACCATCCCCGCCCCCCAAATTTTTATTAACATTATTTATCAGAATTATTATGTTCCTTCAACACGTACGACAAGCTTAGATATGCATAAAAATGCCGCTCGGTCAGTTGGAACATAATACATTTTTCTCACAGACACTTTATCGGCTAAAACGTGAACTTCAAGGTTATTTCCTACCGTCATGGATCAAAGAAAATCATCTTGAAGTAAATTTATACGGGCAAAGCTCGACCTGCCGAAGGCAGGTCGGGCGAAGCCCGACTATAGGTTACACGTATGTACATGTATGCATGGGAATGAATATGTTAAATACTCACTAACTGACGCTACTAATTTTCATTTTCGTTGTTCGTCATACTTGAATTTTGTCTCCAAGATGGCGGACGACGCGGACGACGACATTTTGAAACTTCCGGTCGCATTTTTGACCAGCTTCCTGTCTCAAGGTGAAGTCACGCAGACGTGATTAACAGCTGAAAGCCAAAAGTAACTTACCGGCGTTCCATTGTTAACAGAAATAATTAATTTTGAAGAATGCTTACATTTTTATGTAACCCAGGAGTTTTCTATATGTTTTTCAGTATTTCTAGGACTCTGAAGCGCTTCAATTTTGAAGCGTCTGTGATCGGTGTAGATCGTACGTTTCGCACGTCGTAATCGGTATATGTCGTAAGTTTCACACGTTGTAAAGAAAGTTTCCACAGCGCGTCAGCGTTCTCTACGACGTGCGACTATTACATTTCACAGGCCTTATTCTCCGCTATTTTTACGGAAAAAACGAATTAAGTGACCTTGCTGTGTAATGTTTTCGTTTAATAAACAAACAAATTAAAGCAGCTCTGTTGCATATTTCTTGTTAGCGTTTCTAAAATTTACATTTGCAAAACCTCGATATTCAGGACCGAGAAAAAACAAATGTGTACTTATAATAAAGGGAGACTAATCTCTTGACTGTTTAAAAAGGACAGGTTCAAAACACGGCGAGATTTCCGGGTTCTCCATCGAATTTTAAATGGGTTCCAAGTAGGTGAGGTTTACTGCAATAAAATACATTTTTGAGACGGAATGGGTCGAATTTCGACCCTTATAACATAATATGATACCAGCAATTGTGATTAAGAAGAGTTCATTTTAGTAAGAAGAGTTTATTTTAGTATATGATAGAACAAAATATGTGTTTCCAGTAAAGAGATCCTACATAAAATAAGGAAAAGGCTAGACAAATACACATGTTTACCTTAATCGCAAGTTAACAATGTAACAATAATGTTTTAATATGAAACAGACACTGACTAGATAACGGTCAAATGACTTTGATGCAATGAATGATTAATTGTGTATGGAATGGATGGGGACTGGAGTAAGAATTTGATAATAACAGGTAACAAAGATTAATTAAATATTCTCAATAACTCTAAACAGATAACAGCAAATGAATTTCACTAATAACAGTTTAAGAGATGACCTCCCCCTCCTCAACACCAGCAGAGCCTTTTACTAGGTCCAGGGCTTTTTTTTCAAGGAAACTGGGAAAAGGCCTAGGCCTGCTGAATTTGGGGAAAATAAGCGCGAGACTGTCCAAACTGGGAAAAAATAGCGTGATTTTCGTTGTTTTGGGAAATGTTTTTTTAAGGTGAAACTTCATTAAAATGTAGTTTTAGGTAAAATATTGATTAGGTTTTAGAACTGAATTATGTTAACATACAAACTATGTGAAGTATGTCACTTAATTACCAAAAATAAAATATATATACATATATATTTTTTTTAAATGGGAATTTTTTACCCCAAAACTGGGAAAAAATAGAGGTTTTTGCAATTGGGAAGAGGCCGAATTTCGGCCCCTGTTAAATAGGTTAAAAGAGCCCTGAGGTCTGGAAAGTGGCATTTTGGCCTAGAATGTGGGAAAGATCCATGACTGGGAAATCACATTTTCAGAGTTAATTAAGTTTAAAACATGGGGAAAACTGCATGATTTTCAAAGTAATCTGGGTGGGGAAGTGGCCTTATACGGACCGCTGCGAAAAAGGGTTAAACAGCCTCGAATACCTACCTACCACTACCTATGAGTCTCGTTCATTAAACATAGAAAAAACATACTATGTATTTTGATGGGTATTTATGCCAACAAACAGAAACTTGATATATTTCAATTTTATGTATACACTTACATTCCGTTGGACATGCCAGCATTTCGTTGGACATGCTAGAATAAATAATAAACATGTTGATAGATTCTTTGAGATTATCTACAGTGGTTCGGTCAGAGAAGGCTCGGAATACAAATAAACGTGTTCACCGTGACCGGACCATCTCCTTTAAAACGCTGCCAACATCTTTTATGAGAATAAAACAAATCTATTTTTTCCGAAAACTGTTCAGTTTGTTAGCCCCCGAAAACTGAAATACACCCACTCACACAAAAACTACACCAGAAATGCTTGCGCATATTTTCTGTGTAAAGGAAAAGATCAAATAGTCTGCACTCAAATCTATCCGTATCTTATTGTTCTCAAGAACAGATACAAAATAAAACAAAAAGCTGACCTTCCTACCCACTACTTACTGTTGCAGTAAATAAGGGTATTATTTTATTAGGCCTTACAAATATATTTATTTACATATTTGTGCAAAGATCTATCTATAAGTATTTCCTGACTTTAAGATTAAGATCTGATCAAATGTATAGTTAGTTCTGACCCATAAAAAATAGAGATGGGTAAAAAGTGTACATGCTATCAAATTGCTTTGCCCGTTACATAGGTAGAGCCTATTTCATATAACAAACACCATCAACAATAAGTAGAATACATATTCTTGTATCTCAAAACCGAAGATAGCGTAATGCAGCATTATAACGTCCAGAATACATGAGGTGTTTACCCAGTTGTTTCTATAGGGGATGCCTCCATTTTTGTAAGAGTATCCCTCCATTTGTGTAAGAGTATCCAACCGCAACGAATCACGAAGAAGAAAAATGAACAAAAATGAACAAAAACAACAAAAAAATGCAGGAATATCATGATTTTTGTTTAAAATGTGTGGTAGACAAAAGGTCTATCTAATATAAGCAGAAGACAATATGAAAGTATTCAATAAAAAAGGTTATTGAATATGTATGGAGAAATATTGCTTGAAACGATATTTTCTCTTTCGTTGGGTGGATGGGGGGTGGGGGATGTGACGAGACTGCGAGTCACCCTACGCCAAAAGGATGAGTTCCAAGTAATATTTCTCCATATAAATTCAGTAACCTGTACTATTGCTCGTCGATGACTTAAGTAACACAATACTTTATTCATAATGTGTCTACATTCAATTGTGTACAGTTGTATTCACTGTTTTCGTTTCAGTTGTATATATCGTGTCCTGGACACCGTATGCGGTTATCTCATTTTACATCGCGTTTGGTAAACCCGCGCACGTTGACCCGGTTGTATCACGTATTCCTTCCTTATTTGCCAAGACAGAAGTGTTATGGAATCCAGTCATTTACACGTTGACAACATGGCAATTCCGCAGAAAAGTATACGAAATACTGCCATGTATGGGGCTAAAAGAGTGGCTAAAGAAGACCGACCCACCAACAGTTATACTGGCAAACGATACTGTGATGATGGTAACAGCAGTTCAAGTCACTACTTCATCCAGAATGGCTGTAAGCATGATTTATACTTAATGAATACTGTTTGAAAGTCATCCTTTTATTGTGCTCATATCTTAACAACTCATACCTAAGTTCAAGGACCATATAATGAATATGTGTTTTGCACATATGCATGAAATAGGCTTTGCTCTTTTATTTCTGTAAATACCACTGCAAATAATAATTCTGCTTTTAATCACGAACCATTTTCTCGTAACGAGTGGTCAGAAATGTTTTAAAACAATATCCCGGTCGTTCACAAGGTAGACTATGACATGTTTCAGTAAAACAAGGGAAATAACTCTTGTGTTACTTGTTCGATCTAATTGGTTTTCAAACTTTTCTGAGCTTTTATCAAGCTTTTACCAGTAGAGTTATAAACGGACAGGAAATGTAGTATCCTCAGAACTTCTTCAATCAAAAAAAACGCAGATACATTCAGAACAAGCAGCAATTACAAAAAAATATGAAAGGAGACAAAACATTTGGAAATTGTCGAACACGATAAATACAAAAAAATAGTCTAGGTTTGACTGAGAATGCTCATGAACGGTAGTAAAACGTGCTTGCTACTGTTCACGCCCTCTAGAACCGGGTTGAGCAGAACTCAATATTTAAAATGCCAATAGTACATACGTTTTAGCCATTCCGAAGATAGTATGTATACGACGGTGAACATGGAACTTTCAATGAGGTGTTTTCACACCATTCCATGGCCAACGGCGTATGGTCCGAGTTTCTAACAAAACGCTTTGCCTTAAACGAGAAAACAATGGGCGAAATAAACAAAATGGAAGTTATCTGGAAGCAGAGTATACGAAGCCTGCGTATCAAAAGTGACAGTCAAAATACTAAATTAAAAAGCAGGCAACATATCCTAAGGATGATTAAACAATACTCAGAACCTTTAAAGGCTGGAGTACCAGAACCACCTATTCGAAATTCAAGTAAAAAACCAAACGTATTTGAGAATGTACCACCGTTATCTGTAAATATCGGGCTCACCGATCTACAAAGATCGGAATGAATAACAGTTAAACAATAATAAATAGAAACACATATAAAACACGACAAACATAAAAGAATGGATAACAAGGGTGCCACCTTGGAACGGTCAATAGCAAAAACATAACTTAAACCAGGTTCTAGGGTGTGTCAGCCTCACTATTACCATATTGTCATTCCGATTAAACAGCACAGTGAAACCATAATGAAAGAAACACTAAGTTATATTCTCTATTCTAACACAACCTGCGCATTATTTCATATACACAAAGAAGAGAGACAGCTGTATGTTATTCTACGATAGTGTTGAATTACTGTCATGTACTATATGGTTGACATTGCCCGTGCCTAAAATGCGTACATCGTTGAAAAAATCACTTGACCATATCTCATCGATTTTGGATTATTTGGATCAAAGATGGCTGACCGATAGTCCTTAATAACAAGTATCTGATTCAAATAAATCTTCCCCTGTTACCGCTCGACGGCGCGTGGAAAAATCACACACGTAATAGCTATATTTCAGCGAAGTCGATGTAACCGAATTTACAAATAATCAAACTTTAATTATTTTAATTGTCTACATTACATAGGCGAACAAATTTATCATCGAAAAGCTGCGATGTTGTGTGGGTTTGTTTTTTCAAAATGGCGTCCTTAAAGAGAACACCGCCTTTGTCATATTGGCCTTGTTGGCTTATCCAATCATATTGCTTGAATTTCATATTGGCCGAGTTTTCTCATATTGGCATAGATTCTCTCCATATTGGCCTTGTTTTTACCATATGATGCGTGCAGTTTCCTGCAAATCACGCCAGATATTAGGTAGTTATTTAATAACAATATATTATTTAATGATTTTTACCTAATTGATAAACATCTTATCATGAGCTAGGTGAAAATCAAATGAAGGGAAGGGTATCAGATATTTCTGGCTTTTGATTCCCCCCCCCCCCCCCCACCCCTCCCCACCCCCCGAGCTTTATTGAAATAAACATGCTGAACAAGTTTGGTAAAAGTTGTATGAAAAAGCAATATCTGAAATAATTCAAGAGATATAGCTCCGCTGTTTCTATTACTATGTGCCCTGACTTTGTCCACGGTTTCTTCTATGACCGAGTATTTTCATAAATGAAATACTAAAAAACAACGAATGGAGGGTCATTGAGTGTCATAGGGTGTGAGATATGACTGATTTCCAAACGTATCCGAACATTTATTGATATTGACTTTCTGATATTAACGCTTCTTTTCTCGATTTACATCTCTCTATTGAAAATGGTGAAATAATTAGTAAAATCTGACAAGAGAGATGATTTTAATTTTGATATTGTTAATTATCCCCATTTAGATGGGGATGTTCCCCGTATCTCAACTTATTCGTTTTTCCAGAGCTTGTTCTCGAGTTGAGGACTTTAATATTCGTAATATTTGTATAACTAAAAAGCTACCCCATCAGGGCTACCGTTACCTGGTTACCATAAACTTCGTCAAACCTTTGCAAAATTTTATAATCGTAACCCTGATTATCTTTCCAAATATATAAGTAATTTAAAAACTCTTCTGCGACAAAAACTATCACAACCTGACTTCTATGGTGATGTGATTTACATACTTAGTAAGATCCTTGGTCATGATCACTTTCATACTATCTTTGTTAAACTTGTTAAAAGGTGTATCAAAAGAGGTTATGACCCTATCATTTTGCAACGCACTGCATGCTTGGTGGTGGATTCATTTACAGTTAGCCACTATTCTTTCCTCTTTAATAGGCGATGACCGGACAGGCTGTGGACCCTATGATGACGTCTACCTAAAACCCAAAAGGACGGTGACGTTTGATTTTTTGTCTGCAATCTTGTCTTCTCGTGCCCTCAAATGTTGCTCTGGCTTCTGCCAAGTCATTGAGTACCTTCTGTGTGGCTTTCTAGGCTGTTTTCTTGTATTTATATATATACGAACACATTTGTGTTTTACTTATATTGCAAATTAATGCTGCCTTGTTGGTTAGAGAATAGTTCATGGCGGGGATTTTATTTATTTACAATGTCCCGTTTTATTGGGATAATAGTATAGGGTAAGTGTGAGGTTTGGTGCACCCTAGAACCTTGTTTACCCCCCCCCCCCCCCACCACCCCCTCCCCCCCCCCCAACCCGCCCCCACCAGCGACCTTTTTTGCCACTGACCGTTCCAAGGCAGTAGCCCTATTGTCTACCCTTTTTGTGTTCGTGACGTCATATGCCTTTATTTTTTCATTTTTATTACCATTCGTGTTTGTCTTTTTGCGTGTTTTTGGGTTTGCTGTGTTCTATGAAGGTCTATGAAGGCTGCATTTCCTGTTCGACTTTTATACTTATTATTATTTATATTGCTGCGACACTGGAATAATACATTGTAGACACATGCCATGATACCCTATCTAGTAACATTATACCGAAAAGTTCTAAAATATTAGTTATTGAGTTTGTTACTGACACGCTACAGAAATATGTGGGGTCTGTAAGATTTATAGGGGGAGGCAATAGCCGAGACCCCTATATATCTGATTGACCATAGACGCGAAGCCGAGGGTGATAATCAATATCCGAAGGGTTAACATTCTTACTATCACCCTCTCATAAATGTGATATTTATTTTATTATACCGAAATCCGCTCGTGCCAGAATAAGTTTCATTTTCAGTACTACATATTTCACTTTGCCGGATTTTTTTCTTCTATTTTTTTTCTTTCAAAAACGACTTTTTTTAAAATATGTCTATGAAAGTTATATCGTTGGCTTGTAAATGACGTAACTAAGAAAATGAGTGGTGGTTTATTAAAATCGGTAAAGTACTTTTGAAGTTATGATGAATTAAAAATAGCATTTCCCCATACTGAGCCGATGACGTCACCGAATCAGTACGCACTCCAACGCGCATCAAAGCTGCGCATGCGAGACTTTTTTACTATCACCCTGCGATTTACTATCACCCTGTACTATCACCCTCGCGTAAGATAGTAAGAAATTACACATTGTTGTATATGGGGATTTAGTATGGGCGTTTTATGTGAGGTATAATAAGATTGATTATTGCATACTACTGACAATTGTATGCGTTGACGTCGCCAATTACCAGTGTTTATACAGTGACGTAATGCATCATGGATTATGAGAGTGACTTTTGTAGGATAAACTCCTAGGATCAAATCAGATTTTCCAGCATTCATGTAAAATGCGGATTTCCTTATCGGTATGAAAGAAAACATAATTATTATTCCTCTTTATGTAGCTGCAAATTGGATGTGACTCAGACTTAGTGTGTGGTTATTAAGACATAAACGTGGGAAGTTATAATACTAACATCAATGCTATATATAACATGTCAGCAATTTGATAAGCATTTACTTTTAGGCAAACTTAAAAATAATAAGTCGATTTCCAAGATACAAACAATAATCGTTCATGATAAGTCACCATTGGATACGTTTCTCACGTCGTCCGTGTACTTATTGAAACAGTTCAATTCAGCCAACGCATGAGGCCTTTCCCATCATTGTCATATTTAAGTATGTCTCCCTTCGGATAATATGGTAAAATATATTTGTTTACACAACACGTTTTTACAACATTTTTTTTCATTTACTCTTTCTTGCAGACGCTGCCCATCGCAAATCCACCATCGACTGATGCGCCCGTTAATCGCAATACGATTATGCCCATCAACGTAATAGATCGAGTAGACTCGGAATGCAAGCAAGCTGGGATAACGACACAGTTGGGAGACGGTGTGGAAGAGGATGGTCCAACATCGCCTAAAGTAGGAGGTTCGGATACTCATCAAAATAAAACGATCAGATATGATGTATTTTTAGCACAGTCAGTCGACAATTCAAATTGATGTTATATTTAATCATAATGTTGCACCTAAAAAACGAGAATTGTCAGAGGACAGCATAGCTCGACTATTTCGAATTTTCAGAGAACAAGCAATGATATACCCGGCATACCATCAGAAAAAATAAGTGAAAACAAAGGCTCGAGCTGGATATGTCAAGAAGGAAAACATTGTAATTTTTATTAAATCAAGGGCCACAATTTTTCTGTGATGACAAGGAGGTAATTTCATAATAACCCTTTCAAAGGATACATAATACAAATTTTATAAGTTGAAAATTTGAAGAAAATATGTTAAAAGTATTATGTAAATGCATTTGACCTTTGACCCTTTTGTGACCTTGACCTTTCATCCAATGACCTTGAACTCTATAGATACGATCATCGTCTCATTTATAATAAAGTATATAAGTTTGATGATGATTGGATAAAAAATGTTGAAGTTATTTACATATATACTGAAAGGAAAAAGAAACGAAGGGTGCGTATTTCCGCTATATATTGCATATACTGCACACTTAATTCCATATATATTCCAAGGAAATCCCAAGATGTTTTGTAAAAAAAAAAAGTGCAGTTAGTTAGAGAAAGGACACAACTGTGATGTTGTAGACGTTTTAATCACAGTACACGTTGTAACAAGAAATTCATAAATGCTGAAGTTCCTCTTTGAAAAATTGAGCCAGTTCAGTATTGTATTTAATGTTAAGTGATTGCAAAAACATTTAAAGCCTAAGTTTGCTCACCTGCTTGATCCAAATGCGCATTCTGACGATAATGAAACATTAAAGGGGTAACCATTGGTGTGTTCAGTGCTGTTTAAACCTTCTTTCTAAAAGGACAGGCCTAATGTCGCCCTGTACCATTCGATTAGCAGTAGCATATTAAACATACAATATATAGCGGAAATACGCACCCTGCGTTTCTTTTTCCTTTCAGTATTAAGAAATGCGGACGTAAACATTAACCTGATGCTGCAATTTGCGACCATGAACTTTGACCTAAAGACCCCATAAGATCCTTCGAACAGTCGAGATAAAAATATCAAATTATTTGTAAAGTTTGACCCAGGAGCTAGGTCCACAAACGGTCTAAGCTGGTTGGATGGTTGTATCCGTCTGTTAATGCCCAGTAAGTGTATATATGGTTATAGGGTAGGGATTTCAACGGTTTACACGTTATGACCCGGGGGCTATGTCACCAGGTGTGGGGAATGAGTGCAGGGTCTATGCTGATTGGATGGTTGTATCCGTCTGTTCATGCCCAATAAGTGTATATATGGTTCTAGGGTAGGGATCTTAATGGTTTCCAAATTATGACCCAGAGGCTATGTCCCCAGGGTTGGGGAAGGAGATCGGGGTCTATGCTGGTTGTGTGGTTGTATCCGTGTGTTCATGCCCAGTAAGTGTATATATGGATATAGGGTGGGGATCTCATTGGTTTCCGAGTTATGACCGAGAGGATATGTCCCCAGGTGTGGGGAAGGAGCCCGGGTCTATACTGGTTGGGTGGTTATATCTGTCTGTTCATGTCCAGTAAGTGTATAATATGGTTATACGGTGGGGATCTCAATGGTTTCCAAGTTAAAACCGAGGGGCTATGTCCCCAGGGGTGGGAAAGCAACCCGATGTCTATGCTGGTTGGATGGTTGTATCTGTCTGTTCATGTCCAGTAAGTGTATAATATGGTTATAGGGTGGGGATCGCAACGGTTACTAATTTATGACTCAGGGGGCCACCCACACAATAATATTTCACCTATTGGGACCCCCGGGGCGGGTCCAATTCTGAACCCAGGGTCATCATTTGAGCAAACTTGGTAGAGGACTATAGACGATGCTACATACAAAATATATAAGCTGCAGCCCTTTTCGTTTCGGAGAAGATGATTTATTGAACCGTTTTTCCTATATACTTCTATGTAAAAATGACATTTTGTACCAATTCAGGGGCCATAATTTTGTCAAAATGAATGGAAGAATTATGGGGATTGTTGGATGAGGTACAGAATTTGATGGGAAACATTAGTATAAAGTTTTAATGCAATAGCTTGAGCAGTTTTAAAGTTATATATATATTGCACAAAAACTTTAAGGTAAAGACATGACAATCAAAGGGCCATAACTTTGTCAAATTGCAAGGAAGAGTTATGGGGATTGTTGGGTAAGGTGCAGAATTTGATGGGAAACATTAGTATAAAGTATTAATGCAATAGCTTCAGTAGAATTGAAGTTATATATACATATATATTGCACAACAATTTAAGGTGAAGCTGGGGACGCTGACGCCGACGCCGACGACGTGGTGAGTAGGATAGTGAGGTGATATAAGGCGCAACATCTCTAAACAACCATAGTGTAGGCTTAACAGTTATGTATCCCAATCCTTATTACCTTCTTATATAAATGAAAAATTCAAAAGAATACTTGTAAATGATGATTTCCCATAGTTGCGGTCTCTATCATCTCACAATTGTATAATCCCTAAACCGCGCAAAGAACTGTCTAAACAAAGTATTGCAGGACCAATTGTATGGAATAATCTACCGAATGACCTAAAACTGTCGAAAATTTCTAATCGCCTTCCACAACGATTGTATAAAGTTCATAAAAAATAAATGAACTTACCCTCAGAGAAATCTAAAAGCAATGTGTCACATTTCTTATTTAACTTGTTTTGGGAGAACATTGTATGAAAGTGTCATTTGTTTATACTTTCAATTCTGATTTGTTATGCTATTTTTTGTAATTGCTAGATGCTGATTCTAAAATAAAAAATGTTCCTTAAACTTTGCAAAGTTGTTGTAAGGATTTAAAAAAAAAAGTGATAAGAGTATCTTAAAAAACAACCTTTACGAGTATGACTATCTTACTATACTCTGACACAGATGTATTTTACTTTAAATCAGCATTAATATTGTATGCAACATGAACAACTCTATATATTAGTAATTTTAAAAAAGGTAAATTTTTCTCATCCGGATAGAGCCTCAAGTTTTAAATCACTTTCTCCTGCATAAATTGAAACAAAATTATTTACCATATCAAAATGTGCACATTTTCTTTTTAGCTTCAGTATTTGTATATGATGAATATAATGCATGTCTTTTTCAAATTTAATAGTCACCTTTATTTTCTTTTTATTCCTTTGTTTATATTGTAAACCTGTGTAAATATGTAGATTAGAGGGCCACATGGAAGATTAGTTCACGACCTAAATGTGTTACCCTCAATAAATAAAGTATATTATTAGTATTAGTATTATTAGTATTATTAAAAAAATTAACCACCAAAGAACGGCAAAATTACAAGTACAAAACCCATTATCAAAACTATATTCAAGTGTTTAGGTCATATAATAATGTATATGTGCTGATTTAAAAGTATAGGCTTTTTCATGGGTTCTTAAAATATATGCGTAAACTGAATTCAACGCTTCACTTTTTGGGGTTTGGTCTGGCTGGGTAAAGCCGTTCATAGTGTGTCTGTAGAGTTTGTATTCTCAAAATACGTGAGTTAGATATATACCTTTGTTGTCAGTAGGTTTAGAAACGGTGTACATATGATGTAAAATGTGTCTGTTGTTAGCAGGATAGCTACTTTAGGCGATATTCTACTTTAAAGTCATAATGACTGTGCTTAATCGACATTCTACTTTAAAGTCATAATGACTGGGCTTAATCGATACTCCTACTTTAAAGTCACAATGAGTGGGCTTAATCGACTTTCTACTTTAAAGTCACTGGGCTTAATCGATGTTCTACTTTAAAGTCACAATGACTGGGCTTTTAAAATCGATATTCTACTTTGAAGTCATAATGACTGAGCTTAATCGACATTCTACTTTAAAGTCATAATGACTGGGCTTAATCGATACTCTACTTTAAATCGATATTCTACTTTAAAGTCATAATGACTGGGCTCATTCGATATTCTACTTTAAAGTCGCAATGAGAGTTGGCTTAATCGACATTCTACTTTAAAGTCACAATGACTGGGCTTAATCGATATTCTACTTTAAAGTCACAATGACTGGGCTTAATCGATATTCTACTTTAAAGTCATAATGACTGGGCTTAATCGATATTCTACTTTAAAGTCACAATGACTGGGCCTCGAAGATACCAAAGGACCAGTAAGTAATAACACAACTTATTCGCCTGGCCCTTGTTTCCTCTACGAAATATGACCTATCAACGAGAAGAATGACCATATCAGGCATTTGGCAATCTACCTTAATACTACGT
The DNA here is from genome assembly GCA_037043455.1 of Cyrtodaria siliqua. Classification (NCBI taxonomy): domain Eukaryota; kingdom Metazoa; phylum Mollusca; class Bivalvia; order Adapedonta; family Hiatellidae; genus Cyrtodaria; species Cyrtodaria siliqua. The sequence goes on from JAWPHD010000296.1 coordinate 306,782, forward strand.
TTTACGAATATGTTTGCATCATGACCAAATGTATAGTGTGTGTATACCTAATATTCAACAATTTGTATAACTTTAATGCAATTATTAAACAATTTCAAATTTTCTGAGATTTTCATGACTTTGTTTTTCTTACTTTACACAGTGAAGTGGTAATACATTAAAACCGTGTATATACCTGCATATAATCCTACCCCGAGGTGACAACAATATAAATATATAGATATACAAATCGAACAGGAAAAGTAGCATTCAAGGACGACAGTCAACCACAAACACACACAGAAACAAAGAATAACTTTAACGATGAATACAAGGCCAAATAAGACATCACAAACACAAAAGGGTTGAAAATAGTGCTACCGCCTTGGAACGATCAGTGGCAAAAAAGGTCGCTGGGGGTTTAAAACGAGGTCCTAGGGTGCATCAAATCTCACACTTACCCTACTGTCATCCCAATAAAACAGGACAGTGTAAATATAGAAATCCCCGCCATTAACTATTCTCTAACCAACAAGGCAGCATTAATAGGCAATATAAGTAAAACACAAAGATCCTCGTGTATATATAAATACAAAAAAGCAATAGCCTAGAAAAAAAGTACAATGTATGATACATATGTACGATATGTGAATGATTGACAGTTTACTATATGTATTGACATACCATACACATCTAGTAAACACGCACACTAATGGTTCGGGAAAAAGGTATTCCTCATGTGGACGGTGGAAAGAATCCCTCTTACAGTATTCACTGAAGACATGAGGCTGAGGATATAATGTCAACAACAATCACGTCTCCCAGACTTGCGCATCACTTTACAATACGACAAAAAATCGCATAACTGCAAATAAAGCCAGAAAATCGGTAAAACCTATGGATGCTCCACAAAATGTATCCTCAACATATCATATGACCTTGTATCTATCAGCATTCAATTTGCAGTTCCATTCGTTGTATTTGGCTTATGCTACGGGCAAGAAATTACATAGCGCAATAACTCTAATTTGAATTAAGCACTTTCTCTCATTGTCCTTTATCATTGTGTGAAGTTTCATTGAATCAGTGTAACAGACCTGCACCTAAATGTTCGATGCTTAAAACATACCTGTCTTATGCTAATGCTAATGCCCTTAATCGTCGTTTAAAGCGGATAGAATTCAGTTTTCAAAATTTGAAGCGTGACCTATCAAGGTTTTTGACCATAAGTTCGTTTCTAGCCTGATTTGTGTCAAGTTTGGGGTTAAAATATTTAAAATATATCCATAAGAATGCAAGTAACGGAGCATTACATACCCCCATCGAACGTCCGTTCATGATATTTGAGTTGAAAACATTGCGTGGTAAACCGTGTAGACAACGGTGTTTTTGTTGTGGAAACTGTGTAGAAGGCGAAAAGTCGCAAACCCGCCGTTTTGGACGAAATTTCGTGGCGAAAAGTCGAAATTTTACAATATCGGATTGGCGACTTTTGCGAGTCGAAATTTCGTCCAAAACGGTGGGTTTGCAACTTTTCGCCTCGACTTTTCGGTTGGCGACTTTTCGCCTTCGACTTTTCGTGTTGGCGACTTTTCGCCTTGTATTACTTCATTAAAATTACTATTGAGTTTGTCTTCGTGACGCTTCCAACGGATGAAATATACGCGGGGAATGAATGGAACAGCTGTATTTTATCGTAGAAATAACATACAGCAACAGCTGTATTTTATCGTAGAATAACATACAGCTGTCTCTCTTCTTTGTGTATATGAAAGACTGCGGAGGTCGTGTTAGAATATGAAGGTAAATGGTGAACAAATGTCATACCACGGAAATAACCGAATGTTTATCTCTATTCCGGAGTGACACGGAAATTACCGATTAGATGAGACTGTATTCGATTTGTCACGCGTATGGTTTGTCGTCTGCGTTTCATTTGTTACCGCCATCATGCTTTCGCGCCCGATTATTGGCTATAGAATCATTATCCGTAGATGAAATAACCACTTATGACAATTCACTTGATTAGACAATTTATTTCAAATTCAATGGCATTAATTTTAAATCAAGTTTCGGAAAAAATAAATGTTGTGTATCTTCGCGACAGATATGAAAACATAAGAATGGACTAGATCTCTGAAAAATATTGTTTATTCTCCCTTGAAAACAGCTTAGCTAAAGCTCTCGGGCTGATATTGCGTTTCAAGCCGATACAGGGTGTGATATGAAAATACCCATTATTATTCTCCATATACATGGTTTTATATCATTGGGGTTAACGGGAGACTGTTTAGTTGATATCATACTTTGTTTTGGAATGGAAAATTTATCATTCCATCGCCTGGATTGAAAATGCCCCTTTCATTTTCAGAGTGCTAATTCAGGTTTAGCCCACTCATGAACTTGAGCCATTTTCCATGGAAGAGGCAATAGCCTATCCTCCAGAACCGTTTAACAGTTTCATCATACCTTAAGCACACGTAATCACGAATGAATAATATATACACACATCTAGAAACGGTAAAAAGGCAATGTTCTCAAATGGGAACCTTCCATTGCTGATCATTCTGTTCATTTGTACCCATGTTTCCATGTGCCCATGCTTTCGCATTTCGTCCATTACTTTTGGCAGTATTGTATGCATTTCTTCCAAGTTGTTTTCATATCTTCACATGTTTCTGTTTGTACTTCGGTCGTTAACGCATCAATGTTGGAAGGTTGATGGGGATTTGAAATTTAGGTCTTTTGTGAAATGGGCTTTGTAAATTTTCATCGTCATATTCCTCATGCAATACTAAATCGTGCAAAGAATCTTCTAAGAAATTGATTTCGTCATGAAATGGACACTCGTCTAACTCATCAATAATAGATAATTCAGTCTCTGGTTGTATATTTTGCATCTGAGCACTCCATTCTGTTTCTTTGATTTTCATGTACTGTCCAGGTGACAGTCTCTGACTGGGGATGAAACCGAAGTTTTTCTACAGCAGTCCTGATTTACCTGTCTTTCCATCAACAACTCTGGTTCTTATTTTTAAGATCTGGTCCGAGTGAAAAGTTGCGACGTGATTAACGCACTGGTCTATACTGTCACTACTGAGTTTGCAGTAATAGCAACAATGTTTTACCTCCATTTTCAGCAGATCAGCTGTATATCAGAGCTGTAGATAAGCTGAGTTTTTGACTATTTTACTCATAAATTCTTTACAAAAACCCTCAGTTTTTTTTAAAATATGAGTATCATTACTCATCAACTTACTACAAAAACTCATAACTTTTAAAAATCATAAGTATTATATTTGTATGTTTTGTCATGTGGAACAGTTTATTCCATATTTACATGATGACAATTGTTCCAATCATGTGTCTAATATTAAGGTCATTCTTTATTTACACAGTGATTCTTTAATTAAATTGACTTTTTACCTAACTTCCATTTAATCAGAATAGTTGTTTCTTTTAAAATGTATTAATTCACATCCGTTTTGAAAGCATGAACTATTTAAAGCAAGTGTTTACTATCAACGAGTTCCCTTTACTCATTCATTTTGAATTTGATGAGTAAATACTCATTGCAGGCAAAAGTTATCTAAAGCTCTGGTATATTTTAAGTATGTTTCATTTATATATGAAAGTAGACTTAAGTTAGTTGTAAAGTTTTAGGCCAGCAAAGACCGTTACCCTTTATCACGTTTAAATGTGAGTTATGATCAAATAGAAATATCACAGACATTGGATAATTTAATTAATTGCTTTTTGTTCCTATAACATCATTCACTTATCCGTTTATTTGCAATAAATACGTTAACTTTTGCTCCCAATCTTGCCGTGTCTACGCAGTTTCCACAACAAAAACACCGTTGTCTAATAAAAAAATGAATAAAATCGCTGATTTCTACTAAAAATTAGAAATATATCTAATACAATAGAAAAAAGAAATATTGTAACCTTTTTGGGCAGTGTAAGGTCCAGTGATTAAACAAAAAAAAGTTCCAAAACCGCATGATGTTTGAAAATGCCTTAATTTTGGGGCGAAAAATGTGTATTTTTGTCAAAAATAGCCGGAATCTGGAATTATTTTTTAAAATTAGTTTGAACATAAACTTATCAAACTGAAGCAATAGAATGTTGCACAGCATACATATTCAAGTATTTCCTGGCATCATATATAACATGTGCTCAAATATTGGCATTTTAGGGCAAAATGTTGGAAAAAATGACAAAAATCACTGATTTCTGTAATCCATTGTGGTATTGGGTTAAAATTTAGAAAAATATTTAATACAATAGAATAAAAACATATTGTAACATTTTTTGGATAGACAAAGGTCCAATAATTAAGTAGAAAAAAGTCCTGAACCATATGATGCTTAAAATATTGCCTTAATTTTCAGGCGAAAATGTGTATTTCCGTCAAAAATCGACGGAATCTGGAATTATCTTTTGAAAATAGTTTGAATATAAACTTATCAAATTGAAGCAATAAAATGTTGCACACTATACATATCCAAGTCATTTATTGTATCAGTTATAACATACATGCTCAAGTATTTATATATAAGGGCAAAATATTGAAAAAATGACTAAAATCGCTGATTTCTGTAATACATTGAGGTATTGGAAGAAAAATAAAAGTGCATAGACAGAACGGAATTTTTTTTTATAACATTTCTGCAGTCCAATGTGCAATAATATACCAGAAAACCGTCTTTCTTCTATGGAACATTCCTACTCTCACCTGGTGATATTGCCATTGACACCATATGTTTCGAAGGAGTGCATGGCATGCTGACATTTTATTGGCTTTTATAAGCAAACAAGCCTGCTCTAGCTGATACCTTATGGGAATTTGTTAAAAGATGACATGACAGAACCTCCCGAACAAATACAACCCATTATGTACTAGTTCTTGAGCTGGCTGTAGACCCCACTCCCCTATGGGGGATATTGTAGGGTATAATTTTCTGAAAGAACAAACAATAAGTATCAAAATGAGACAAGTGTGCCATCAGTTCTGAGCGTTGGGCTTTAGTGAGTAACGTGCATGTAAACTATGTTACCTTACATTACAATTAAAATTTCAATGTACATTAAAAACGTTGAATATTAATTAAATCTAAACCATGTAAAAAAACACATAATAATTGTACTTTTATTAATATAAGTTGAGAAGCACTTCAAACTTAATGAAACTATTCTGTAATTTACGTTACACCACATTCATTACCAAAAAAAACTTATTTTTAGTGCAAATAGGTTTCTGTAAAAACTGGTGTTCGTCTGTAAGTAAGAGTTTCTATATATCACAATATTAATAATTAGACTGTGTATAATATGCATATGTATACTAGCTGAAATTTATGTGTATCACAATAAAAAGAAATCAAACATGGCGTCCAAGATGGTCCCGTTGTGTAACAAGATCTGTAGGTCGGCCCAGCAGCTATTTCTCTATAACTATACTGTATATAGCTCTAGGTGCCATGTTCGAGGCCCGAACTCAGGTAGCCCTCCCCCTGATACGGCCTACCGACCGAGTGCCACGCGTAGCGTTTTGTATAGGGGGGTACGAGTGTCTGACCACGGACGAGATTCCAGATTGCCTCGTGGTAGCGGCCTGCCCAGTTAGCACACTACGCACGGAGGATTTTCTCACTCCCAGTGTTTTGCGTTTGTTGTTGTTCTTATTCATACTGTACACAAAGGTGGTACAATGTGTTTGTGATTGCTTTTAACACCAACAACAGTTGATTACGGTTACTTACTACCCTGTATAATTATGGACAGTATAGTATAGTTATTATATAACCAGGTATGATTGCTTTTGTGTTAAGTAACCCGTCAATTAGTTTAACAGTTCTTAATGTTTGTATGTGTATATTATGTATACACACTTTTTCTATGTAACACGTATGTACACACTATATTTGTGTCACGTGTGTTAATAGCCCAAGCACAGAAATCGTCTCTGATTCCACTCGGATAGACAATAATCCGAACTGCAAGAGCGCTTTCGGTCTATTGACCTTCATCAGTTGCAACATGCAATCCTAAACGATTTCTATTTAACGTAAAAGTTTTCTCATCGACTAAAGTAATGAGGTTTTACTTTGAAAGTACACTGTGATAGACCAAATAAGTATATATAGTTTATTCAATCTGTCCTAATAAGATTATAACACAGATTGAATACTTTATATATGTTCGGTTTTTATTGAAAATGATATTTCAAAGTACAGTAGTACCATAAGACATAAAACAAAATTTGGAGTACCTCCAAATGTGAGTAATTATGTTTTAGAGACAGATAATATATATATATATATTAGCAAACTATGACACGAAAGTGTCATACAGTAGAGTGCACCAATTACCGACCACTCAAGCAAGATTTTATGCTGTTCGGAAAAAGAATCAGTTGTTCGCGGATACTTTGACTTGGTCTTATAAAACAAATTATCAGCTATCTTTGAATGTATTTACGAACTATAGGAATCCATTATATATGAAGATAAGGTAAATCATATCAAGAGCCCAAGTGATTGTTTTTCCGAACAAAGATTTTAAAAATATCTTGAAATACTCATTGACAGACAGTTGTAGTGACAGTCGTTCTTGTGTTCTTGACCGATATAACATCCAAGATTGTTTATAAAACATAGTTTCCAGGTCGGCGTATATTGATTGAATTCATACGGTAAGATTCAGCGAATTAAATAGTATATATAGTATATTGAATGTATATCGTTCTGCGGTCAATGCAAGAAGGAAAAAATGACCGTCACTTTAACAGAATGACTATGAAAATAATTAAACACAAACTACTGCTAACTGTGCAATGTTAGAAATTTCCCCCTCCTGTTGAAACAAAAATATTAAAAGGTGATCCTATCTGTATGAATGCAAGTGTAAGATATTTATATCAACCCGGGGAACAAGAAGGTGGAAGACGCAGAGCAACTGATCCAATGTGGAGTGTAGATATTCACAAGATTAAAAGTTATATGGTGACGCAAGGTATAAGAGTTTATTATTTGAAAGCACCAGCGCCACAGAGAGGATTTGTCAAAGAAGAATTACTTATTGTTCCTGCTGATACCCAAATTCATAACTTTTTATAGAAACCATGTGCATCAGTTGTAATTCCATCTTCTCGGATGTATCTTTTTGAGTAAAATGGTGATAATGTAACTTTGTTTACTGTTATGCCGTATATTTGATGTTTTATTGATCGCATCATATTCATTTCAAACTTTTTCTTATCAAATAGTGCTTCTTTATAGTTTTCAAAGTTTATATGTTTTTTAACTACATAATTGTTTACACCCTTTGCTTTCTTAATAATCTGCTCATTCACTTTCAAAATAGAATCTTGTTTGGATCTTAATCCAATATTTTCAACTGTAGAAACACATTCATCTTTCTTAACAATCTGCACATCCGCTCTCAACATAGAATATAGTTTGGATCTTAATCCAATATTCTCAGCTATAGGAACACCATCATCTTTTATTTTATCTATTACTTTCTTAATCATCTTCTCATCCGCTCCCAAAATAGAACATAGTTTGAATTCAACTATAGGAATACATTCATCTTTCATTTTATCTATTACTTTTTCAATCGTCTGCTCATCCGCTCCCAAAATAGAATATAGTTCGGGTCTTAATTCAATATACTCACCTATAGGAACACCAGGACATTAATTTTTCATTTTATCTATTACTTTTTCAATCATCTGCTCATCCGCTCTCAAAATAGAATATAGTTTGGGTCTCAACCCAACATATTCAACTATTGGAACTCCGGCACATTCGTCTTTCATTTTACCCAATACTTTTTTGTTTGTATCATCGTGCATTGAGTGATTTTGAGGATAATCACTTAGGTCATATTCATCTTTCATTTCAGACATATCTTTATAGGCGTCTTCTGTTTTTATATCTACAAGCAAGCTGTCAGTATCTGTGTATAATAAAGTACAGTTATCTCCATACCTTTTTTTCAAAGTATTATAATACCAATCATACATCATATATTTTGATATATCTAATACTGACATTCCAACATAAATTGGCTTGGTTAATTTTAATTTTGTTTTGTTTACATGTATTGCCGATAATTCATCTGAACATTTTACACGTCTGTTAAAGTTTGGTTTGGCTATTATTTTTCTTATTTTTTCATTATTAGAGCCGTCAGTTTTTACTAATTTTATGTCAGTTCGCTTTCTTAAATTTTCCATTGTTTTTCCAAATACTGAGTTATTCATAAGCTTGTAAAAATCTTTTTCAAATTGTGATTTAGCTTTTTTCCTAAGTTCTGTGTTTAAATTTATGTATGATGCCATCCAAGGTTTTTCATTAAATTCTAGCACCCTGTGAATTTTTGTTAATTCCATGCCTAATGATAAATACAACTGTAAATCTTTATAATGTAATACATATTTTGTTTTGTCCATAAGATTTGGTACTAGTTGTTCTGTCATAACGTTATTTTCTAATAAATTTGTTTGGTACTCAGATAACCATTCTTTTTTTACTTTTAATCTTTCAGGGGCAAGTGGATAATCATTGTGACTATCATGTAGTTCTTTAGGATATTTTAAATCTACTTCAAGAAAATATCCTTTATCTTTTCTTAGCTCTTGTAATGTTTTTAAGTTAACCCATTTAAATCCGGAATATGGAAGTGGCTGACTCATTGCCCACCCATATAAGTTGTTTGCATCAAAATACATTAAAAAGATTTTTTCTCCATCTGGGTTATAATCAAATATATGGGGATTGTTTGCTTTTGCATGTCTTTTTGATACCATGCTAATTCCACCACGCATTCCTTTTTCAACAAATAAGTGCATATTCATATCTGTAAGAAGTTCTAGTTCTATTTTTGAACATTTAAGTAAAGCATCCCAAGATAATCCAGGTGCTGTGTAGTAATGTAAAGCATCGAGTTTATATGATTTCATGCATGTTTTTCTAAAAGTTTGGAATACATCAGCCAACAAAGTTACATCAGTTTTTAAATATAAATCATGATAATCTCCAAGAGTTTTACAATTTAATTTTTTCCATACTTCTTGCGCATGATCGTAATCTTTTTGAGTAATACCAACATCTGTGAGTTTACTGTAAAATGATTCAATCGGTGGTAATTTGGTTTCATTAAATTTATACATGCTATCAAAATATTCATATGGATAAACACCTTTTCGTAAAAGTAAATCTGTGTGTTCTTTAAACTGATTTCTGGTTATTTCAAAATCAGATGTATCTGTCGCATCAACAAGTTTTTCTAAAAAAGAAGCCATAAATTGGAAACTGTCTAAAACTTTAAGCTGGCCGACACTAAATGATATGTATTTTTCAGCATTATTTGGAATACATGTTATATTACCTTTCATTTTATGTATTTTTTGCATAATCAAATGACTATCATATCCTTTGAGGTTGTGAAATATGACAGGAATTGAAGTTTTGCCAGGTTTTATTTTTAGTTTTAAGTTGCAGTTTTTATGTGCTGCACCTCTGTATTCTCCAGTAAAATGTCAGTAGTCTCTTACTTTACAGTTTTTACCAGATTTTCTGCCTATTTCATTATCACATATCCAACATTGTGTAGCTTTTTCATAATCTGCTTCATTTTGTTGAGTCATTATTAATGGTTTTGGGTGAGCAAATATATTATTAATGTTGCTCTTCTCACATTCTAGGCGATTTAAAAACACTTCAACAGCATCTTCACCTCTGTAAATAACCGAATCATTAGCTTTGTTGTCATATCTGACAACTTGGTATCCAAATCCACAAGCTTCTTGCACATTTTGAATTTCTGATTTTTTTCCAAATTGTTTTAATTGTGGTTTAATTATGCTTTCAAAATCAGCATATATTACATAAGGAACATGCATTTTATTTTGGTAATTTTTAAATTTTACAGTATTTTTACCATTTTCTGGCATTTCAATTTTGCAAGATTTTTTGTTGATACCATAACAATCTTCTTTGTGATTTGTTAGTAAGTCTTCATTTAAAAATTTCATAAAGGCAACGAACACAAAAATAAGTTTTGCCTTTATGTTTGTTTTGGTCGTAAAGCAGTTTATTTAAGCTTTTAATCCAGCAGTAGTGACTGTTTGTAACATTTTCATCAGATATCAAAAGTAGATTAATCCTGTTAATGTCTTTGGGTTGTTCTGATATTTTATATGGAAAAATATTTACTTTTTTACTTTTTTCTGATATGGTGTATCCGTAAACATTAATAGCAATATTGTTTAGTTTTTCTACTTTTGAAATTTGTGAAATTGGAGTGGGAAAGTCAATTTTTTCTTTTTTTAGAAAATCTATGCTTGGGTATTTTGACAACCTATCGGTGTGATCTGCGGCAGGATTTAGTGCAGAATTTATAGCATGAAACAAACATTGATTATCGTTATTTTTTACGTTTATTATTGCTTTTTTGTTAGCTAATTCTACAGGCAGTGGAATATATGAAGAACCTTTTAATGGTTCATACTTTGCAATATTCAAATAAAGCTTAACACAGTGATCAACTTCTAATCCGGATGCAGTATTTGTAAATATTTCAAGACTCTCTTGTATAAATGCAGATGAATTATCATAAAGCTCGCTTATTTTTTCAGAGCTCAAAATGGCATTTTGTTCACTATGTAATTTTGCTGTGGTGTATTTTTTGGTAGCACCATCATCTTTAAATAAATCTATAGTAAGACCTAATTGAAACTTTAATCCTTTAGTTTCTATCAGCTCTTTGATAATTTGTTTTGTAATAATAGATTTTTTATCACGGAATACTTTTTGAGGATCTTTGTATTTATTTACAGATATTTCGTATGCTCTAAAATATCTGCATATTGGATTGTCAACTAGTTTTAATTTGTCTTCTTCTTTTTCTTCTTTTTGATTTTCTTGCAGCTCTTGGATTACTTTAGCCATTTGTTTTTTGTATTTATCATCTTGACCTAATTCTTTTTTAGCCTGCCTTTTCTTAAGTTTTTTAAGCTTTCTTCTTTTCTTAAAACTTTCAAAAGATTTACTAGTTGGTTCTATCTTTTTATCTTCAAAAGGTTGGCTGGTAGTTGCCCTTGTTTTCAAGACTTTATTTTCTTTCTCAAGTAATTCCAATTTTTTCTTAACTAATGCAATTTCTTTAACTTCTTTCCTAAGTGATGCAATTTCTTCCTCAATTTTGGTTGGTTGACCTCCTAATGATTTCAGTGCCATATTTAGTGATTCCTTATCTATTATACCTGTATTATACAGGGATAATAAATTATTTATAGTATCTTTCGTGTCAGACATTTTTTATCTCTTTTCTTTATATCTAAAAATATTTTTATTTAATATAAAAAATTATTACTATAAATATAAAGCAATGATTCCGTGTCAGTTCCTAAAGATCAGTTCCAACGGTATTTGTACCAAAAAACCTGTTAAAAATTCAAAATATTGTAAAGTTCATAAAAATAGAATGAAAACTTGTAAAATTCTACCTTGTTTAAATTGTGGATTGGGTACTACTGCCCAATTTCAAATTTGTTGTAAATGCGGTGCTTCAACACTTAGAAAATATAACGAATATTGGTATTATAAGGATTATAATAAAGAATGTTTAAAATTTAGACGTATTGAGTATTTATAGTTTAACCTCTATTTTGCAATAAAATTTAAACATCCAAATTTAAAACATTTTCACAATTCAATCTTGAAATCTTTGGTTATTTAGCGCCTGGGACATGCTAAATAACCAGTTTAATTGACTTAATTTTCAGTAAACTGAAAATTTTGTATGGCGGTTTTAGATTATTTGGGGTAATTTAGTTGTGGTCCAGAACCCCCATAATACATATATATTAGGCCCATATAACCTTTCATGTGTTGGTGCGCCTTAAAACCCAATTCTATTCAACACAATAACTTTCCGGGACCTGTTATCAAAAGTGATTTATAGTATATGGACCAGTCTTACTCATAATATTATTTTTCATATTAAACTATAGTTTTCCTATAATTAAAATTAGTATATATTAATGTAGAATGGTGTATATATATATATATTGTAATTATGTTAAAAAATGACTCAGTAATTAATGATTTACTTTGTAGGACCGCCTAAAAATAGACAAGAGTTTTGTCTAAATGACTTGGACCAGTCTTACTCATAATATTATTTTTCATAAACGATAGTGTTCCTATAATTAAAATTAGTATATATTAATGTATCTAGAATGGTCTAGCGGACGTAAATATGTATTTTCAAAACTGTTTTTACACTGTAAATTACTTACGCGATGTCACTTATTGTCAGACGTTTAGAACTGAAGATTGGAAACAGAAAAAAAAAGTAATTAAGCGGTACAAAAACGAAAGGGATTTCTCCGAAAATTGTGTTTACTTCCTTATATGACGTTGGGGATGCGCGCGCATACTGCCGCATAAACTATTAAAAATTGTTTGATTTACACAGAGTTACCCATCGATACATTGTAAATTGTCGTCGTTGAACATTTTTCATCGACGTTACCAGGCGCATTGTTATAGCGATCGAGGTGACTGATGGAACAATGCAAACATACCATTTTTACAATGAAATTGTTGAATAGACTTGCAAACAAGTTTCTAATTCATAAATGTATACTGTATCTTGACCTAGTTGAATCTATCACTCGATAAACACATGACGGAAACTGGGCTTGTAAACAAAATGATTTCTCAGTTTTAGTCTATTTATAAAAAGGTCGCGTGCCACTTCGATAATTTATAACAAACAAATTTCCAGGAAGAGGTAAACTTTTTCGCAGTTCAGTTTATTTTAAGGTATTAATTATCATATACAAATACATCCTCACAAAGTCTATACTATTCACAACATTCATAGATAGAAAAGAAAATCTGAGAAGATGGTCATTTGTTCTTCATTTAGTAAAACAAACCCCGATGGAATAAACGCAACAATATTCGAGTTAGTTTTGATACCAGGCAGTACTATTGTGTATTATCACAAAAAATAATGATTTTATATAATCTGGATTATTTCAAAGTCATTTATTACAAGCAAGGTCGCACGTAGCTCGTCAGTTAGCATGCATACCCCAAGATGGCACGAGGTTTTAGCGGGAACATGGTTGTGTGTACTTTCAGTCTTGGGAACGTTTCTTAATTGTACTGTTTTACTTGCATATGTAACAGATAAGAAACGCCTGACACCAAACGATATTCTCGTTATAGGAGTAATTTTCAATCATGCTTGTATGTCGGCTATTGCAATGATACCACCGGCAATAGCTGAGTTTGCCGGTGGTTGGCTATTCGTGATGACAATGGATTCGTGTGTTTTCGAAGCATTTACTGTTTATTGGCTCGGAATTACCTCGGAATTCTTGTTAATGGCAATTGCGTTGACAAGATACGTTTCGATTACCCAATTCCAAAGATATTCAATCAAGAGAGCACTGTTTACGATTTTGCTGTGTCACCTAACGGCCTTGGTATTGGCTTTAGCTCCACTCTTTGGCTGGAGTTCTTACGGACTTGAAGCACATATGACAGGATGTGGGTTGAAATGGACGGATAGACGAGAAGAAAGCTTAGCGTATCTAGGAGTTATTTGTGTTCTAGGATATGCAATCCCAGTTACTATGATAGTGTTTTCATACTTGCAGATATACTAAACCGTAAGTGTATATTTAGAATAATGTTTCTTTGTCTAAGACCAAAAAAAAATGGTTTGTTTCCGCTAACGGCTTCAGAAAAAAATAGGGTAGGTAGGTAGGCAAAACTTTGTTTGTTTTTTTTGTTTTGTTTTATTATTAATGACCTTATTTTTGCTAATGAAAAAAACACTTTTAATATGATAAAAAGTACTGGGGAAGATATTAATACCTAGATAATACATGGTTATGGCCCTTTTTCAATATTTGGTAATGTACACTGGAAACCCCAGTGGTCGTGAGTTCAAATCTCACAGGAGGATTTTTTTTTATTTTTTATTTTTTTTTATCTGCATAAGAAACCTTGGTTCATGGGTTCAACATTTTAGTATTTTTTTAGTCAGCGGAAACAAACACTTTTTTCTTTTATGCCTAATTAGTCCGCTACCATTTTTAACCGTAAACATGTACATATAAATGGCGAGCCAATGGATAGTCAGGCAAGTTCTAGGTCCGCACCCTAGTGTCCGTAGGTCAAGTTCCCACAAACATTGGCCATATGCTCCCTTGTATTTTAGAGTTGTTTGTGGGACTACCTGTGCTGTTCTTGCAGGGGTTAATATATATCTTGTACTTTTGGCTGAAATCTATATATGTATAGTGTATATATTAAGACTGTCAGGTCATAAGAACTATGTAGGCTATTTACTGACATTAGCCGAGTGCTCCTTAGTTTGAAGAAACTCAGTTATATATTGCTTTGCAGGTAAGGAAAGCAACGGCGGCAGTAGCCGGGAATGATCAGTCTTCAAGAAGGATACTCAGTCAAGCACAAAAGGAAAAACGACAGATTATAATGGGTGTTGCTATGGTTGGTAAGTGCGCTTACAGAATGATATTGAATAGTAACTTAAAATTACTTACAAATATGGCATAATGCTAGTTTCTTCAGAAATGCGTGTACTATACATTTCCTTGCAATCAGCATCGTTAGATATATTTCCAGCCTTTTATATTTTGGATGAGAAAATATTTTATCAAGTCGACCTGTATAATTCTGCCGAGAAACAGGTGCCTGAGATAAATTCCTATCTTGGCAGTTTTTGGGTGTACTGGATTCGAAAAATTCACAAAAATTCACACAACGTACGTTTTGTTGCAATTTCAATTTCATGTACCACTACAAATGTATATAAACTGCTACCCTCTTGCCTGTTCAAGATTAAAGAACATGTCATACAATATTGCGGAAAGATTTATGAAAATTCAGGAATCAAACTGTGTTGGCAGATCAAAATGTGCTCGATAAACTACGCTTCGCTTTCTCTTCTGAAAAAGAAGGAAGGGGAATGAACGCTCATGCCTCAGGTTCATGGCCGTACCCCATGTTTGTCTTCGTCACTATATATGTTTTGTATTCTCCTGATTTTTGCTTGTTTATAGTACAATGCGGACCAACATTGCGTTATGATGCTATTTTTTCTAAAGGACCATTTTACTCATGTTTCAATAAGTGTTTTAAACTTCACAAAAGTCGTACAATCCGTATTTGCTAATTTAGTTTCCAAGGTTAGCGCGTGGGAAAATAACCATGAAGTTTAAGGACTATGTACATTCAGATAAGTAAAAAATGGTGGTTATTGAAATTTAAACTGAACAAAGGTGTGTAATTTGCATTAATTTTCAGTTAAGATTATGTGACTAAGCATGATAGTATGTATATGTCATTTTTCGTATTAAAAAATAAATACATGTTAATGGAAAGTTGTTTGACCTTGTTTATCAGTCCATTTTTCTTTTTAGGAGCATGCAACATAATATTTTCTAAATTATACTTCTATTCTTTTTACCACTGCGATCTAAACACACGGTTAAAATCACCAAACAACTATGTCGAAAACAAATATTTTCTATTTTCATATTCAGTTATGTACACTTGTATTGACTGTTCAAACATTGGCTCATTTCAGTTGCATTTATCGTGTCCTGGACACCGTATGCAGTTATCTCATTTTACATCGCATTTGGTAACCCCGCGCACATCGATCCGGTTGTATCACGTATTCCTTCCTTATTTGCCAAGACAGAAGTGTTATGGAATCCAGTCATTTACACGTTGACAACAAAGCAATTCCGCATGAGATTATACGAAACATTGCCATGTATGAGGCTCCAAGGATGGCTAATGCAAACTGATCCACCAACAGGAGCCGATATCCGGGGGAATGCTACTGCTAATACAGCAGTAAACCAGGTCTCTACTATATACAATAATGTTGTAAGAGTTTATTTACACTCAATTCATAACAATAAAAACGCATCTGTTGATTGTGCCCATGCCATAAGAACAAGTTCAAGCAAGATATAATGACAGAATATTTCCTGCTTCAGAACAAACATATGATCATGTACATATGAATATAAAACGAAAGCCTAGAACGCCACAACGCAAGTACTGAATGACTTGGCAGAAGTCCGAGCAGATTGAAAACAAACATCAAATATCAGACGAATTTATCAATAATAGTAATAACGAAACAAAATAAGATGGAAATGTATTACTAGCATGAATGTTATTACATTCAAGCAATTTGTTAAAAATAAATCTTACCCAAAAGAATAAAATCAATGCCCAAAATATCAAAGATAAGAAGTTGTCTTAGTAATAAGGGTGGATACGTTTCGCAAGTCGACCGTGTACTTATTATATCAGTTACATTCAGTCAACACGTGCGGTCGTTTTCGTTATTGCCTTCTTAACGCATGTATCCCTTTCAATATTATTTCAAATTACTATTATTTCTGTTTGTACAAAAGTGTTTTACAACAAATTTAAAATTGATTTTCACTGACTCCTTTTTGCAGGCTCCGCCAGTCGCAAGTTTCTCACGGACAATTGCGCCAGTTAATCGCACCAAGATAACGCCCATCAGCGACGTAAATCGAGTTGGCTCGAATTTCAAGCAAGCTAGGCTAAAGGCAAAGTTGGAGGAAGGTATGGGAAAGAAGGTGTGCTTCGAAATCTCCTCAAAATAAATCGCTCAAACATTATAGTGCTATTTTAATACGAACATTAGACAATAAAGTGAGTAAAGCTCAAGGCCAATTTAAATGGATTAGAATATTGTCTAAAATGTGAACTGAACAAAGGCCATATATATTAACTAAAGTAACTATCCTGCCAACAACAGTCATCTTTTACAACATATGTATACCGTGTTTCTAAACATACTGACGACGAGGTATATATATAATTTACCTATTTTGAGAATAAAACCTCTACAGTCACAATATAAACAGCTTTAAAAATCGAGCGTCGAATTCAAATTCATAATTCAGTTTACACATATTCAATCGCGAGAATTTAAAGAACCTGTGAATATATGACCTGAACACCTGGCTAGAGTGGTAATAAACAGTCTTGAAGTGTTATCGTCGTTAAGAATCAATATTCCTGGTAAACGCATCAAAGTAATTTAATAATTGATGATTTTGTCTACTATCGCCTCTCAATCACTTCCCATCTGTCTCTCCCTCTCTATCTCCGTATGTCTGTCTGTACCTCTCTCACACTCTCTCTCTCTCTCTCTCTCTCTCTCTCTCTCTCAATTGAAAAAAAATCTAAATTGTGGCTGGCACTTACATGTGCCAGTCTATAAATTGATTTCATTGTCTAACCGGAAATAACCGGTATTTTCGCAAAAAGGCGCTGAAACACAAACGCGTAATACCGGTGTTTGTAATAACAAGAAATCCGCGGATTCACATGTCTCACCTAACGGAGGTGGGACTGAAAAATAATTATAGTAAAAAAAACAAATCATCAGCTCCAAAAAGTAGGTCAAGGTCATAGTTGAAATCCATGCGTCCAAAAAGATGCATTACCCAAGACACAACTATGTCGAAATAGAATGTTTTGTCTTCCAAAGATTAAGCTATAAACTAGGTTTAAAGCATCTAGTGCATAATTATAGTTAATGAGAAAGATGTCAATGTAACGATCAAAGTTATCTGCCCTTTGCTTGGATGGTGAAGGTCACATCCACATTTGCTATTTGACACGTTGGGATGTACTACCCAAGAAATAACTACATATAAGCGGAGTTTGAAAGGTCTAATGCATAACGTTTGTGAGAAAGTGACCTAAATGCAAATGTTGAAGATAACAATTATTAAGTTATCTGCCCATTGCTTGGAGGGTCAAGGTCACATCCACATTTGCTTTGTCACGTTGCAATTTACCACCCAAGATACAACTTTAAACAAAATTTGAAAGGTCTTAGTGTATACAGTTTGTACAAAAGTGACCTAAATGCAAAAGTTGAAGGTAAAAATGATATGGTTATCTACCCTTTGCTTGGATGGTCAAGGTCACATCCACATTTGTTTTGTCGCGTTGCGATGTACCACCCAAGATACAACTATAAACAAAGTTTGAAAGGTGTAGTGCATACAGTTTGCGAGAAGTAATCTAAACGCAAATGTTGAAGGTAAAACATATTTAGTTATCTGCCCATAGCTTGGAGGGTCGAGGTCACATCCACGTTTCGATGTACCATACAAAATACAACTACAAGCAAAGTTTGAAAGGTCTAGCGCATACAGTTTGTGAGAAAATGACCTGAACGCAAAACTTGAACGCCGGAAAAGCAACACCTATGTCTCTTTTTTTCTGCGAAAAGGCTAGACAAAAACTATCCATGAGAAAGGAGGACAATGTTTATACATTTTGGGAAAACTATTCCATAGTTGAGTACTGGTGTTCAGTCAACATTTGTCTGTTAATGGGCTTATGTAACAGTACAAACTACTACAAAGAAACTGCTTTTATTTAGTCTATGAAACTGATATTTTAAAATTGTAAATGAATGTATTAAAATATAATGTGTCTATAATATTCGAGTGAAATGTTTATATTTCAAATACATAATATATACGTTTACGGTTAATTAACTGACGTCAGTAACGTGCATGCAGTCATTTACATCCGTGTAAATTTCATTCCCGTTAAAATGGATGCAAGGAAAATGACGTTGGAATCTCTGGTCACTTTTATGGAGTTCACGGCAAAACATGTGACAACAAAACGCTCGATTCATGTATGTTTTCGCTTATATTCTTTCTCAATAGTTAACCAACTTTGTTCAACTGAGTGCGATGGCGGGAGGTGTACAGTACTGGTTCTACCCAGGAAAAGTTGGTGGTCTGCCTCCACCTCAAAAAATTCGACCGTCATATATAACTTTACATGTTTTTAAAATGATGTAAAACACCAAACAGACAAACAAATCAACTAAGTGCACATCCCTTTACAGAATCAGCCGAGTATAAATCGCAGTTAGGTGAATGAACTGTTTGAATATTCACCATCTTCGACAAGTATTTGCCTAGCTGGTAAACAATTTAATTATCTTCTGAATGATTTTGCAACTCGTTAAATACTTGCACTGGAAAAGATATAGCTATACACTCGCGAAAGATGCTTTCAAATAATTACTAGTAGTTAGTAAAATGTAAAATTATAAAACTCTGTGATGCAGTCATTGCATGCTTTTAAGATATCAATTCAATTCAATTCAATTCAATATTTTATTTGGCATAACATTTACATGTTTATTGCCTAAACAAGGCGGAATACAATACACAATATTTCAGAGAAGAGTACAAACAAACATACATACTTCATTAAGAGAATGAATATATATTTCAGTGGAACAATTATAATTATTACGTTCTATCAAAGGCATTTTATCACATGCTTTTAAGATAGGATGTGGCTTATGTATTGTGTATTTTTGTCGTCGTTTTATTCGAATGTATGACCAACTGGACTTGTTATGTCTTACCATGAATTAGGCTGATAAGATTTCAAACCATGTTAACTGATAACGTAAAGGGTAATAAGAAAATGTGACTTATTTATACCGAATTATTATCGTTTAAGGTCTTTCTTTAGATATAGTTGAAAAAAACATGCAATTTATCATAAGCTGGTTACAAATTTTATAATTATGTTGAGTTAAAATTGAAAACTACTTGTATTGTTACTAGATCGTATGTTTATATTAAATATGCATTTACATGGAATTGTACTAGATGTCCGGATGTCATCCAAATTTTTATATGTGAAATTATGCTTTTTAACTTATATGAAATAACACGCGTCACATATATATAGACCCTTTACTTCTTCTTCTACTATTAAAATGTATTTGCTGGTGTGTGCAGCAGTTCAATATTGGATCAATGTGATGTTTAAAAATATGTTTTTAAAACGACAGAACTCTTCATTTCTTTGTTTTGTATTTGCTACAACCTTCCGCTAAGATCGATCAATCATTCATTCAGTCCGTGGGCTTTTGGGTGGAAACTTATTCGAACAATCGTCTTATGAATATCTGTTTCGATATATTATGTTTCCTTATACGAACGTTGACCGGTGACGTCACCATTCACATATGTAAATTGCCAACCAGATAACCATTGGTCAGTATGACAATATAAACCTGACACTGACCAGTACATGGTTGGTTGGACATTTAAGGAACAATACACTGTTTTGCCAACAGTCAACGTTCGTATATACGTTACAAAGCTTTCGAAGAAAATTTTATTTAAGTTTTTCTACTTCCGTAATTGTTGAATGCTTTCTACCATTACTGACCGTGTTTGTATAGGCAATCTTGTAACTGTATAGGCAATCTTGTAACTGTATAGGCAATCTTGTAACTGTATAGGCAATCTTGTAATTGTCGTGTTTGTATAGGCAATCTTGTAACTGTCGTGTTTGTATAGGCAATCTTGTAACTGTCGTGTTTGTATAGGCAATCTTGTAACTGTCGTGTTTGTATAGGCAATCTTGTAACTGTATTGAAATGCATTTGTACTTAACATGTACTTGTTATTCATGTTAGCACATTGGAAGAAAACCACAATGGAATAAAACGAGTTTACAACTTTTCTGCACGTTTTTTTGTTATCTTAAGTTTTTGGCTTGAATGTCATATAACTGGAAATCGGTAAGGGCACTCTTTACAACTGATTGATTTTTCGTTAACATTTGACTTAAGACATGATATCGACAAACGTCTTTGATGTATTAACTATGAATAGCAAAGCGTCTGCTTACCCATTGAGTCAGTTAGTCATTGTTCTGGAGACTTTTGGGTGTAGTGAGTTCTAGTTTTTTGTTTGTAGAGAACGTTTTGGACGCAGCGTCTTTACTATCCCGGCCACGGATGCGCTATTAAGTTCTTGAGAAAAGCATTTAAAATTTAGATGGAAAAAATATTAGTTTTTTTTAACAGATTCGATCGATTATTAGGAATTGTTCCACGAGATGGAAGGCGTATCATTTTTGTCACGTAAGAGTTAATGCGAACGATTTAACATAGCCTTCACTTGAGTGAACTATTTGCTTTACGAGGGCCGGACTATATATTAATTTCGGATTTAATTTCCGGTTATGTACTCTGTTCAAATGTTGAACGCTATACAGTGCTGGATACCAATTACCAGGTTATCTAGAAGCTAATTTTCCCTACGTCCAGTTTGATCGACGTGTGTGAGGAGATCAACGTGTAGTTTGTTGAACAAGTATTCATCCGATAAAAACATTATTAAGTTATCTGCCCCTTGATTGAAGGGTCAAGGTCTCATGCACATTTGCAAATGCAAAAGTTGTGTCTTATTTTCAAGATAAGTCAGAGTCCAATGTGCTAAAAGTTAAAATTCAGCATGTTTCAACAACAGAACTTTCCATAGGGGCAGCCATATGTGTTTACATGCAAAACCGCAGTAAAGATTTACCTGTTTTAGAGTGGGGGTTAAGCTCACAATTTCTTGTTTAGAAAATACATTTGGTAAAATTAAATACTCCTCTCATTTTAATAAATGTTATTTATTAATTAACAACTCTGAAAATGTATTTGAAACATTTATCAGGCATGTTTTAATTTTTGGGACCTTTCACTTCTGTCTCAGGTCAGTCCTGGAAAGGGGCGTGGCCAAGTCCATGCTATATTTAGGATACCACAGCCTACAAGGTCAAGGTCACAGGCATATTTGTATAGTAAATGTAGGGTCACAGATAAATGTAGTAAATGACATGCCTGTATAGTGGATAATATAGTAAATAAATGCAGAACCACCAGACTAGTCGATAATATAGTGAATAAATGCAGCACCACCTTGGACTAGTGGATAATAAAGAGAATAAATGCAGCACCACTTTTGGAATGAGTACTATAGAATACAGGCATTCATTGACTATATTATTCACTAGACCTTTAAAACATTGCTTATAGTTGTACAACATTTACCTTTAATTTCTATGTCTCGTCCCGAGACCCCCGTGTGGTTGCCGGGGTAGAATACAACCACTGCAAACACACCGTCACATGCATAGGGGTAGGACCCCCCCCCCCCCACACACTCCAACTTGCCGGGGTAGAATACAACCACTGCAAACACACCGTCACATGCAGAGGGGTAGGACCCCCCCCCCCCCCCCCCCCCACCCCAAGAACATTCATATCATGCTCATTCAAGGTCTTTATCATGACACGGCGTATGCAAGCATGGAAACGTGGCTCCATCCCCCCCGGCGTATGCAAGCATGGAAACGTGGCTCCATCCCCCCCCCCCTCTTTATCATGACACGGCGTATGCAAGCATGGAAACGTGGCTCCACCCCCCCCCCCCCCCCCGGCGTATGCAAGCATGGAAACTTGGCTCCATCCCCCCCCCCCCCCGCCGCCACCCCCCCCCCCCCCCCTTACCCCCAACAACATTCATATTGAATTTTTATCATGCTCATTCAAGGTCTTTATCATGACATCGCGTATGCAAGCATGGAAACGTGGCTCCATCGCCGTTAAATGGAGTGTGTACTATAGAATTTCCAGCAACTCTGCAGTTCTGTAGGTAACAAGGTTCTACGCCCATTCTACATATTTTTTCTTGATGTAAATGGAGGATGAGTCTGGCATATTCATTTATGTTAGGCGCCATATAACCTTTCATGTGTTGATGCGCCTTATAACCCAATTCAATTCAATTTGTCCCGAGACGTGTATTCGCTGATTATCTACTAGTCGGGTCAGGTGCTGCATTTATTCATTAATCCAATAGTCAGGCATTCCATTTACTACATTATCCACTGAGTCAGACATTCATTTACTATAGTATCCACCAGTCAGGCATTCATTGACTATAGTATCCACTAGTATTGACCACTAGTCCGTGTGGCACTGCATTTATTTACTATACTATCCACTAGTCCATAGTGGTGCTGCATTTATTCTCTATAGTATCCACTAGTCCAAAGTGGTGCTGCATTTATTCACTATATTATCCACTAGACGGGTGGTTCTGCATTTATTTACTATATTATCCACTAGTCAGACATTCCATTTACTACATTTACTATACAAATCAGGCATTCCATTCACTACATTATCCACTGAGTCAGACATTCATTTACTATAGTATCCACCAGTCAGGCATTCATTGACTATATTATCCACTAGTATTGTCCACTTGTCCGGGTGGCGCTGCATTTATTTACTAAACTATCCACTAATCCAAAGTAGTGCTGCATTTATTCACTATATTATCCACTAGTCGGGAGGTTGTGCATTTATTTAATATATTATCCACTAGTCAGGCATTCCATTTACTACATTTACTATACAAATCAGGCATTCCATTCACTACATTACGTCCCCATCCGACGGACGAGGCTAAAGGAAAGTGTCTTGCCCAACAACACACCGACGAAACTCAGTGGCACCACGGAGGATTGAACCCGGGGCCTCCGGTTACAAATCTGCCGCGCTACCGACTGCGCCTCGCCAGCCCTCCGGTATTGGAAGAACAAATCTGCCGGCAGCATGTCATGATTAATGTTTTTCATAACTTCTGCTCTGTCCCTGCATATTGGCTGCATTTTCCAATACTAATAGCCGAAACGGACGCGCAGTGCACCATGGAGGCGGCCATGTTTTAGCGCATGTTTCGTACTCAATCTTTTCGTACATTACGGTTTCGTACCCAGCTTTTTCGTATTTTTATTATTATTTTTTTGATAAAAAACTGTAGGATCGGCGCCAAAAAATAGGGACGGTCGGGTAACCAGAAACATAGGTAAAAAAATTGTCTGGCCTTAGCATTAAATAGTGTGTCTGTTTATTGTAAAACCTGGGGTTTAAAAGTGAACTAGGCGAAAACTAAAATTGTTATATTTTGTAAAAGCAGGAGAGGCTTGAGAGATCCTCCAAATTTTTATTTTGACGATAGTGTGTTGGAAGTTGTTGATAGCTTCTTTTATCTTGGTGTACAATTTGCATTTAATGGCTATTTTGGTCAAACTAAGAAAAGATTAGTGGACCATGCCAGAAAAGCTATGTATTTATTAATTAATAAAGCCAGAAAATTGTTGTTACCACTTGATTTGCAACTACATTTGTTTGATGCTATGGTTGTGTCCATACTTACGTATGGATCAGAGGTCTTGGGTATAGAAGATATAAACATTATAGACCAATTTCAGTCTAAATACTGTAAATTTATTCTAAACTTGAAATAAACTACACCGAATTGTATGTTGTATGGTGAGCTTGGAATATTTCCGATTTCATTACACATAAGAAGTAGAATACTTCATTACCGATGTAAACTAATAAATGCTAAAGAAACCAAAATATGCAATTTGCTATATAGAATGGCATATTGTCTTCATAAAAACAACATAATTAAATTTCCATGGATACAATTTGTTGAAATGTCACGCAACGAACTTGGGATGTCTAATTACTGGTTAGATCAGAAAGTTTATAGCCCAGATTATTTTAGAAAATTAGTTAAGAGTCGCATAAGAGATCAATTTGTTCAATCTTGGAATAGTGATATACAAAGTCTAGGTAAATGTTTAAACTATAGAATGTATAAGAAAGAGTTTGTTTTTGAGCAGTATTTTAATATTTTGCCATTTGGTTTGTCTAATACTTTATGTAAATTCCGTTGCATGAATCATAAAATGCCTATAGAAAAAGGAAGACATTTAAACATAGAAAGAAATCTACGCACATGTACACTTTGTCATGCTCATTTGTTGGGTGATGAATTTCACTATTTATTTATTTGTAAACACTTTGCAAGTGACCGGAAAACATTTATCGGTCAATAT
Organism: Cyrtodaria siliqua; assembly: GCA_037043455.1. NCBI lineage: Eukaryota > Metazoa > Mollusca > Bivalvia > Adapedonta > Hiatellidae > Cyrtodaria > Cyrtodaria siliqua. Next base: position 331,624 of record JAWPHD010000296.1, read on the forward strand.
TTTTATAAAATCCAAATTCTGTTAAATATGAGCTATTAATGAATAGTAAAGATAAGAATACATTATTGAAATTAGCCAGATTTTGTGAACTCATTCTTAAAGCTTGTAAATAACTGGATATAGTTTTGCTCAAAGACTGATAGAAAAAAAAAATTCTTTCATCTCAAAACATATAGATACTCAAATTGCACATATATATAGTTTATGTAATATAAATGTATACACTCATTCTCCATATGCTATGCTTATAAGTGAAAAAAACAACTAGATAGCAAAAATACATTACTAAACATGTAAATTAGGATTCACTCATTATTCATTCTAGTCATTTCATTCATGATTGATGGTTGGTTGTGTGATGGTTATGTGATTATGAGTATTGTTATGTAAATAGTTCTCTTATGTAAATAGTTCTGTTATTGTTCTGTTTTCTGCACAACGTAAATTTGTTATATCAGATGCTCTTAATGAGCCTTGAATAAATAAATAAACTAAACTAAACTAAACCTGCTTTTTAATTTAGTCTTTTGGCTGTTACTTGTGATAAGCAGGCTTCATAACCGCTGCTCCCAACTAAATTCCTTTTTGTTTATTTCGCTCTTCGGGGCATACAATTTTATTAGATCCTGGGACCATACGCCGCTGGATATAGGGGATGAAATAAAGATACAAATATTTCTATATCCACCGCCATATGCTTGCCATCTTCGGGATGGTTAAAATTCTGTACTGTTGATTTTCATGAATATTGAGTTCTGCTCAACCCGGGGCTAGAGAGCGTGAGCGGTTGCTAGCATATTTCACTACCGCTCATGAACAGTCTCAATCAAACCGAGACTGCAATATTTCGTATGTGTCGTGCTCGGCCGTTTCCAAAGGTCCATTATCATACTCTTTGCTATGTAAACTGCATGCTTACCTCATGTAACCTGGTATAGTCTATAATTAGTCCACGTAAAATTATGTTTACTTCATAAAGAATGATAAAAAAATAAACGCCTTCAATTTTTTGAAATTACTGATAACAGTTAAAAAATTGCGTTTTATCTGGAACGATGTGGCTTTAAACCAAATGCGCACAAAAACAAGACTGCACAGATTATGTTACCCACCCAAATGTATAAACATATTAGTACTTTCCAAAAGCAGGGGCCGGTTGTGGGGCGGGTATACCCTTGTCAGATTAGACAACAGTCAATGTTCAGTTTGCCAGTCTGATTTCAGCGAACATGTCCTCAGCTTGAGAACGTGTTCTCTGTATGTTTTCTATTGAATGGGTCAGCAAAGTTCTGTACTAAATCGGTTGCAAAATGAAAAGACAAAACCCCGCCAGGTCATGTGGAGTCCGCATTTGTTCATCCGAGTATCGGACCGCGATTAGAAACAACTCACAAGTGATAGGAGGTGTGGGTAGCTGGGGTAGAATAGCGTGCATGCTCAGTTCCTCACATGTTGATTGCTTGGACATGATAGCGTGTTTGGTGCTAGGAGCTGTGAATAACTGGGGAATGTGAGCGTGTTCGATGCTAGGACATGTGGATAGATAGGAAGGCTAGCGTTCTCGGTGATATTATGTGTAGAAGCCGGGCACGATAGCGCACTTGGTGCAAGATGTGAACAACTGGGGCATGATAACGTGCTCGACGCTAGATATGGGCAGCTAGGGCATGATATCAGTTGTTTGTAGCTGGTGTAGGATAGCTTGCTCGGTGTTAGGAGGCGTGAGTTACTTGGGTAGGATAGCGTGCTATGAATTGCTTGGGTAGGATAGCGTGCTCGGTGTTAAGATACACTAATAGTATTGGTAGGATAGCGTGCTCGATGTTAGGAGGAATTAGTACTTTGGGTAGGACAGCGTGCTTGGTGAGGTGTAGATAGCTGGGATAGGAGTGCGTGTTCGGAAGAAGGTTGTGTGAATACTTTGAGTAGGATAGCGTGTTGGGTGCTAGGTTGTGTGAGTATCTGAGCACGCTTTACCACACCAGCAACCCAAACCTTCTGACACCTGTGAATTGTTTCGAGTCGCCGTCCGACACTCGGATGGGCAAAGGCGGACTCCATAGAACCAGTCGCGTGATTTTGTCTTTTTGCCCGGCGTTCTGACTATTTGTCGTCTTTTCGCTTGGCGTTATTTCGCCGGGCGTTTTTTCGGTATTTCGCTTGACGTCTTTTCGCCCGGCGTTATTTCGTCTTTTCGTTATTTCGCTCGGCGTTTTCCTGTCTTTTCGTTATTTCGCCCATAGACGAGATGGCACATATCAGCCACCATACCATCATCATTTGACAGTTTTTGATATACCTTTAGAACATGAAAGAAGAAATTTTGCAAGGGGTCGAACAAATACAACAGAAGAAATATGTTTAGAAGACATTACTCCTGAGAAATAGATGCGAAGCTGACCTTGTCAAAAACCTGATTTCCCATGGAAAACCTGAGTTTTCCATGGGAAATCAGAGTTTTGATTTTCCCGTGAGAAATCAGGATTGACGCGAAGATAACCTTTCCCATGGCAAAACCTTGATTTCCCATGGGAAAATCTGAGTTTTCCATGGGATATCAAGGTTTTAATTTTCCGATAGGAAATCAGGGTTTTTCCATGGGAAAGGTCATCTTCGCGTCTAATTTCTTGGACTTTTTTTTTAACGTTAGGAATTAAACTGTACATAATTTAACATACATTTGATATATACTTTCATCATTATGATATAGTCGAAAGCAACCTAACTTATGCGGAATTATTTGCTGTTTTTGCCAAAAACCGACGCAGCAAAAAAAAAGCGGCGTCTGTTAAGTACAAAACATATGTGAAGTAAAACAGTATTTGTACCATTATCACAGTTATTAGTCAACAACTGTTAATGTCAGTTGCCATTTCCTCACGGATATGGCAGTGCACGATCACGACAGTGAAATCATATTAAAGAACATATTTTCTTCACTTCCCTACGAAGAGAACCCGCGAACCCCAATGTTAGTACACTTCTATCACCAAGGCTGTGTATTAATATCATTTTTCATAATTGTCAGGAAATATTTTTGACATTGATTTATAATTCTGCTTTTTCATAGTAGGAGAACTCTTGTTTTTGCATTTCATATACATGATTATAAACTCGAGATAAGCTACGTTCATTTTATTTTGTAGGGAATTGTTCCGTTATTATTCCCATTTCAAAAGGCAGTTTCATTATCTCAACCGTTGAAGAGTTATTGATCATGCAAATCGCATAACCTTCACATTAAACATCCAATCACGAAATTAATGCCAGACGTTTGAAACACATCTGTTAAGATGTTTAGGAATTGTATTGCATGTAATTAGATTTTCAGGCACGGCAACATAATGCTTCCTATACGTTGCTAAGACGGATATGCAATTTATACATCAAACCCCTATTAACATGGAGATAAATATGATCTCATATGAATTCAGAAATTTCATAACCGCTGGCGTGGCCCAATGGGTAGAGTAGTTCAAGCTTCACCGGCGCCACTGTCAGACGCAAAAACAGAGTTCGTTTTTGATAGAGATGAGATTGTTACTCTCTCTGGCACAAATCTTGATCCATGATGCACACAGATAATGATATATGCCTTTTGAGTTCCCTTCTTGCCAACAAGAGACTTGTGGATATGAGGAATGACACCACCACCAGCAATTGTGGCTTTGATCAATGGTTCAAGCTTCACCGGCGCCACTGTCCGAGTTTCATCGGTGTGTTCTTGGACAACTGAACTGAACTGAATGTTGTTTAACGGCTCATCAACACAGTATAGGTTATTTAGAGCCGCCCCAGAGAGAGGGGAAGGATACATAGGAATCCGGGAACCGTGCCCTACTCTTATTAGCGAATAGATTCCTATGGTTCTTTAACGTGCTCGGAGGATAGAACCGATACACGGGACCGCCCGGTTTACGTCCCCATCCGACGGACGAGGCTAAGGGAAAGTGTCTTGCCCAAGAACACACCGACGGAACTCAGTGGCACCACGGAGGATTGAACCCGGCGTCTCCGGTTACAAATCCGCTGCGCTACCGACACTTTCCCTTAGCTCCGTCCATCGGGACGTAAACCGTACAGTCCCGTGTCGGAGTCTATCCTCCGAGCATGTTAACAAACCATAGACATATATTGAAAGTAAAAAGAAACGCGACACGGGAATTTCCGCTATACAGTATATTGTAAATATATACTCATTAAAGTTATTGCCATGGTCGGAATGAAAGTGGCGACGGATTGAAGGATAATATTGAATTTGAGCCGTATCTTGCCACTCTCCCAAAACATCAATACTTATCACAATCTCCACGCAGAGTTATCGTTCCTTGCACTCACATATATCTCTGCTAACTACTAAATTACAAGATTTTGGGAAAACCTGTTAAATTGGAATATGTTTGCCTGAAACTTATTTATTTCTTGGGTAAATATAATTTTCAGAATATCTGCAAATTAGATGTTGCAAGATTTGAAATAATGCATGAAAACAATAATGCATGAAAACAATTTAGTTTTAATCGGGACTATTTTACTACAAAAATAATACGTACTTAGGTCTCCCCAATCGAAACGCATATGTAAACATTTCAAACCGAAGCTCGATAGCAGAAAATTACTAAAAACAATTAACTCATAGAAATAAAAATTGAAATTATTTAATATACGTCTATATTTTATCTTTACAGATCACGCAAAAGGATTTATCATAAACATCGTCATAACATTTTTGAATAATCACGTGACCTAACCGTTCGCCCTACTTCCTTTGACGTTGACAGAGTCAAATGAGGAACGAGTGTACTCTGGGTAGAGATTGTACTTATCAGTGCTTAGGTTTCGAACGGCAAACCATAAATTCCTTATCTGGAAGGTGGAGTAACGGAGGTGTACCTTATCTCCAAAGGAAGTGCGCGCATTGTCAATTAAACGATTTCGTTATCTGCTAGTTCGCCACAATGTCCTTGTTCACACACAAATATGTGTTCATTTCCCCATTCTAACCTCAAAACTTCGAATCCTCAAAACGTTACATGGCCCGATACAACTTTTTTCGTGCAGACGACACAATAAGTAAGACACTTATGTTTTTCATAATATTTCATGTATATACTGAAATATCAACTTACCTACCATGATTAATCCATCAATATATAAAACTGTAGCAGATATTCCTTAAGCACTGAAGAACTGGGCCATGAAAACACTGTCCATTCTTAAACATTGCCGTGATTGTGTATCACAGGCCAGCCAAAACTGTTGAACACAACATACTGAGATTTTTTAAATTTTAGCGCGCGAAGAACATTTTTAAATGGAAATTTGGCGCGCGCAACTTGATTTTCGCACTTATTTTTTTTAAAGCGCAATTTAAATTATGTATTAATAGAATTATTGCAATTCATACAAGTTGATGCATTGCTTTTAGTTATAGAAAATAATAGATTAATATGCAGAAAATAGTTTGTTTTAGGGAGGACTGCGTAATTCGATTAGAAAGAATTCGTTTAATTTCTACCACAACTGTTTTGTCATGGAAGTGCACTTATCTTATTACACAGATGCGTGCTAAATGCAAATACAAAGTTACCATAACTCTAAAACAAACAAGAGATGTTTGGAAACATGTATGCCCCCTACCCACCCCACCCCAACCCACACACACACACCACCCCACACACCCCCACACACCCCACACACAAACATTTCAACGACCATGACACAAACATTTGTAATGTTCTTGAGTTATCTCAAAGACAAGCATTTTTATTGATTTTTTACACCACAGAAACCACATTTCCTGTGAAATCTACCCAGAAGGGGAGGTACACAAAAAGACCATGACACAAACATTCCTGTCACGTTTCGAGTTTGTAATGCCAGCTGTTCTTGAGTTATCGCGAAGACAAGCACTTTTTAGTGATTTGTTACATGTTTTGTTACCATGGCAACCACATTTCTTATGCGAATCTACCTAAAATGGGAGGTGCACAGCTAATATAACACACACATTCCTGCCAAGTTTCGAGTTTGCAGTCACAGATGTTCTTGAGTTACCGTGAAGACAATCACTTTTTAGTGATTTTTTACATTTTGTTTCCATAGCAACCACAATTCTGATGCGAATCTATCCAAAATGGGAGGTGCACAACTAGACTATGACACAAATAGTCCTGCCCATTTTCCAGTTTGTAGTGCCAGCTGTTCTTGGGTTATCGCGAAGGCAAGATTTCGGGATGCACTGACCGGCCGACAGAACGACATTTGCAAAGCAATATGCCCCCTCCTTCGAAGTGTGTGTGGGGGGTTGGGGGGTGGGGGGCATATATGTTTTCCAAACATCTCTTGTTGGGAGGGGGGGATGTAATCATCGTACACGGCAGCAGCTGTTATAGTTAGCTTGACCAATTAAAGAAGCCACATATATATTATGTTATTATATTGATTCGCATTGTAAGTACTCCTCTGGCTAAGGAGCTGTAAAATCAAGAACATTTTGTTTTGATGGAAAATCCGGAGATTTTACACTTAAATCCGGAGATCCGGAGAGCGACTGAAAAATCCGGAGAATTTGAATTTTATCCGGAGATTTTGGCAGGCCTGGTACAGTACCATAGCAATGCGGCAGTCTTCATGGCACACCTTGACACGCGCGAACCTTGATATAAACATGATTCCACGTATATTTCGCACAAAGTGTCTGACCCGCTCAACACCCCGTCCACATGTACATGGTATTTCTGTTGTTGTTTTCTATTGATGTATGTACACCATGTACACTGTAATACTCCTGTTCATAGTTATAATAAAACTAGAATTAACAAGAAGCAGTCCGAGGGACGGCCATAGTCCCCTACCGGGTCTTGTGCAAAATTAACAATTCAGAAGCTGTACAGTTGTCGAAGGTTACTGTTTTGTCAACACAATAATTGCACAATTGTCAAACTGCTGTAAAGGTTACTGTGTTTCGTCAACACAATAATTGCAAAAATTTCAAAGAAATAAAGTTGTTATTAGCCAGTTTGTTAATTATGAAGTTATTGAAGAAACAGTCATCTTTGAATGTACCCATATGAAAGGTTGAATGTAGCCATGTGAATGATCATGCAAGGAATGTTGAATACATTACCATGCAAAATATGTGTTCCTGTGTTCTGAAAGTATAGTGACCTTGACCTTTGAGCTACGGACCTGGGTCTTGCGCGCGACACGCCGTCTCATTATGGTGAACATTTGTGCCAAGTTATTTCAAAATCCTACGATGCATGACAAAGTTACAGCCCGGACAAGCCTATTTCTGACCATTAACCTCCAAGTGTGACCTTGACCTTTGAGCTATGGACTTGGGTCTTGCGCGCGGTATGTCGTGTCATTATGGTGAACATTTGTGCCAAGTTATTTCAAAATCCCACAATGCATGACAAAGTTACAGCCCGGACAAGCCTATTCTGACCTTTTACCTCCAAGTGTGACATTGACCTTAGAGCTACGGAGCTGGGTCTTGCGTGCGACACGCCGTCTCATTATGGTGAACATTTGTGCCAAGTTATTTCAAAATCCCACGATGTATGACAAAGTTACAGCCCGGACAAGCATATTTCTGACCTTTAACCTCCAACTGTGACCTTGACCTTTGAACTATGGACCTGGGTCTTGCGCGCGACACGCCGTCTCATTATGGTGAACATTTGTGCCAAGTTATTTCAAAATCCTACGATGCATGACAAAGTTACAGCCCGGACAAGCCTATTTCTGACCATTAACCTCCAAGTGTGACCTTGACCTTTGAGCTATGGACTTGGGTCTTGCGCGCGGTATGCCGTGTCATTATGGTGAACATTTGTGCCAAGTTATTTCAAAATCCCACGATGCATGACAAAGTTTCAGCGCGGACAAGCGTATTTCTGACCTTTAACCTCCAACTGTGACCTTGACCTTTCAGCTACGGACCTGGTTCTTGCGCGCGACACGCCGTCTCATTATGGTTAACATGTGTGCCAAGTTATTTCAAAATCCCACGATGCATGACAAAGTTACAGTCCGGACAAAAAAAAACAGACTGACATTTAACCTCCAACTGTGACCTTGACCTTTGAGCTACGGACCTGGTTCTTGCGCGCGACACGCCGTCTCATTATGGTTAACATGTGTGCCAAGTTATTTCAAAATCCCACGATGCATGACAAAGTTACAGACCGGACAAAAAAACAGACTGACGGACTGACTGACGGACTGACGGGGATCAAACCTAAAGTCCCCTCCGGGGCTAATCATCTTTTTTGTCGTATCCTATCATCTCCAAGCGAAATTTATTGACTTAACCACCACAGCGTTTTGGAAATGATAGGATAAAGCCGCAGAAAACACATTACCAAAACGAAGCCTGTCGACATCCACAACCTATCTCTCTTACTTCCGATTTTAGACAGAGATAGCGGATGGACCACGTCGGTCTCACTATCTGTACTGTATAGTACGCATGGTAATTTCATGAATAGTATTATATGTACAGTAGCATGGATGTTTAACTCCTATTTTTCCTCAGGTTGTTACCATGCTAAAACGCATGGTAATTTCACGAATAGTATTACAATACCTATAGCATGGATATTTCCTCATGTTGTTACCATGCAAAATGTAACCCGAGTGAAAAAAAAGTAAATGAGTTTAAAAAGGCAGAATATCGCATTTTTCATCAAAACAAGTGCCTTAACTTATTGGAGGGAATGTTGGTTTGGTTGTTCTTAAATTCATACTTTGTCTCATGGAGGTCTGGCTTTTATGTTGGCCAACCATGGGATAAATATGAGCTTGCTTGCTTGTTCTTCTTGTGTTTTTGTGTTGGTATATATATAACTATAGAAAGATATGTTTTAATATTCCCTCATTCAGTTGCCGAACCTTATATGGGTTTTATATATGTCTATGGTATAGACTGCTACCCAGCCGTCAATAAAATTAGCTGTTTGAGTGAAACGGTGGGACATGCGCCGTGAAGCAGTCTATCTATGGTCAACAGTCTGTGACTCATGTAATTGGCGATAAGCATGCTTTACGACTTGAATTCCTAGAGAACTCGTCTGAAAAACTTGAATGGTATAAACACATATTTTGTAATGTTGAAAGGTTACCGTTTCACTTGCTGAAATGACGTTTTCGTCAACCAGTCTACTGAAATGTAGCTTGTAGTCATTATTATTAGATGTATATTAGAAATGAAACATTCGCTGGCCTCAGAACCGCAGTTGACTAAGGCGTCGTGTTAGTGCGGGGAAAGGGAGGGTTCAACGCTGCTGATTTCTCTTCTTTTTTTTTAAATTTCCATTATTATGGTTTTCAGTATTGCTAATGGTAAAGTAGCAACAGTTCCTTTACATTTTTCACTTTGATAACGCATCTTATAATTACACATGGTAACAGTGAACAGTTTATATGTGTTGCAATCCACACACTAACGCACACGTGTCCCTTACAAGTTACTGATCATCCCTGCCAAGTTTGGTTGAAATCCAGCCAGACGTTCAGGAGAACTAGTCTGTATGAAGTTAGTGTATTAAAACTTTTAAGGAGTCATAACTCTGCCAAAATTCAATCAACCAGAACAGGGCAATGATAGGTGCAACTAGGCTTGGTACTGATCATCCCCACCAAGACTCGCTGAAATCCGGCAAGGAGTTCAGAAGAGACTAATCTGGACAAAGTTTGTCTGTTAAAACCTTTAAAGGGCCATAACTCTGCCAAAAATAATTCAACCGGAATATGGCGATGATATGCACAACTTAAGGCTTGATACTGATCATCTTTGTCAAGTTCAGCTGAAATCCAGCCAGGGGTTCAGGAGAATTCGCCCGGAAAATGTTTTGCATCAAAAACCTTTAAAGAGCCATAACTCTGCCAAAAATCGGTAAACTGGAACGCGACGATGATATGCACAACTAGGCTGGGTGCTGATCATCCCGTAAAGTTTCGTTGAAATCTGGCGAGGGGTTCAGGAGAACTAGTCTAGACAAAGTTTGTGTATTAAAGCCTTTAAAGGGCCATAACTCTGCCAAAAATCATTCAACCGGAACACGGTGACGATTTCCACAACTAGACCTGGAACTGATCATCCCTAAAAAGTTTCTTTTAAATCTGGACAGGGGTTCAGGAGAACTAGTCTGGACAAAGTATGTGTATTAAAACCTTTAAAGGGACATAACTCCACCAAAATCATGCAACCGGAACACGGTGACGATATGTACAACTAGGCTTGGTACTGATCATCCCTGAAAAGTTTCACTGAAATCCGTCCAAATAAAGGCCCTTTCGTCTTACTGAGGCCAAAATATAGCATTTTTCAGAAAATCAAGGGCCACAACTCCTGTGTAAATGGTCCAATCTGGCTGTTTTTCAAATTTGTCGGAGCTTTCATAGCTATTAACAATATGATAAAGTGTGGTAAAGATTTGATGAAAAATGAAGGCCCTATCGTCTTAACGAGGCAAAATATAGCATTTTTAACTAAATCAAGGGCCACAACTCCGCTGTTACTGGTCCGATCTGGCCGGTTTTCGAACTTGTCTGAGCTTTCATTGACATTAACAATTTGGTAAAATTTGGGAAAGATCGGATGAAGAATGAAGGCCCTATCGACTTAACAAGGCAAAATATAGAATTTTTAACTAAATCAAGGGCCCTAACTCCGCTGTTACTGGTCCGATCTGGCTGGTTTTCGAACTTATCCGAGCTTTCATTGATATAAACAACCTGTTAAAGTTTGGTAAAGATCGGATGAGAAATGAAGGCCCTATCATCTTAACGAGACAAAAGTTAACGACGGACGACGGACAACTCGCCATCCCATAAGCTCTTCTGGCCCTTGGCCAGTAGAGCTAAAAAAAGGCCCTATCGTATGACGAGGCAAATTATAGGATTTTTAACACAAGAGGCCCAAGAGGGCCTGTGAACGCTCTACTGGCTGTTATACCATTGATGAATCGAGTCGTACTACATGGTGTCTAGAGTGTACACAAGGTTTTTCAAGTATTTGACCTAGTGACCTAGTTTTTGACCCCATGGGACCCATTTTCGAACTTGACCAAAATATAATTAAGACAACATTTCGACAAAGTTTCATCAAGATCGGGTCAGAAATATGGCCTCTAGAGTGTACTAGTGACCTAGTTTTTGACCCTGTGTGACCCTGTGTGACCCATTTTCGAACTTTAGCAAGCTATAATTGAGACAAATATTCTGACAAAATTGCATCAAGATCGGGTCAAAAATATGGCCTCTAGAGTGTACACACGGTTTTTCCAAAGTTTGACCTAGTGACCTAGTTTTTAACACCATGTGACCCATTTTTGAACTTGACCAAGATATAATTAAGACAAACATTTTGACAAAGAGTGTACACAAGGTTTTTCCAATATTTGACCTAGTGACCTAGTTTTTAACCCCATGTGACCCATTTTCAAACTTGACCAAGATATAATTAAGACAAACATTCTGACAAAGTTGCATCAAGCTCGGGTCAAAAATATGGCCTCTAGAGTGTACACAAGGTTTTTCCAATATTTGACCTAGTGACCTAGTTTTTAACTTCATGTTGATCAACCCATTTCCGAACTTGATCAAGATTTCATTGAGACAAACATTCTGACAAAGTTTCATCAAGATCGGGTCACAAATATGGCCTCTAGAGTGTACACAGGGTTTTTCCAAAGTTTGACCTAGTGACCTAGTTTTTAACCCCATGTGACCCATTTTCAAACTTGACCAAGATATAATTAAGACAAACATTCTGACAAAGTTGCATCAAGCTCGGGTCAAAAATATGGCCTCTAGAGTGTACACAAGGTTTTTCCAATATTTGACCTGGTGACCTAGTTTTTAACTTCATGTGACCCATTTCCGAACTTGATCAAGATATAATTAAGATAAACAATTTGACAAAATTTCATCAAGATTGGGTAACAAATATGACCTCTAGAGTGTACACAAGTTTTTTCAAGTATTTGACCTAGTGACCTAGTTTTTGACCTCACATGACCCATTTTTGAACTTGACCGAGATTTCATTGAGACAAACATTCTGACAAAGTTTCATCAAGATCGGGTCAAAAATATGGCCTCTAGAGTGTACACACGGTTTTTCCAAAGTTTGACCTAGTGACCTAGTTTTTAACACCATGTGACCCATTTTTGAACCTGACCAAGATATAATTAAGACAAACATTTTGACAAAGTTTCATCAAGATTGGGTCAGAAATACGGCTTCTAGAGTGTACACAAGGTTTTTCAAGTATTTGACCTAGTGACCTAGTTTTTAACCCCATGTGACCCATTTTCGAACTTGACCAAGATATAATTAAGACAAACATTCTGACAAAGTTGCATCAAGCTCGGGTCAAAAATATGGCCTCTAGAGTGTACACAAGGTTTTTCCAATATTTGACCTAGTGACCTAGTTTTTGACCCCAGATGACCCATTTTCGAACTTGACCGAGATTTCATTGAGACAAACAATTAAGATAAACATTCTGACAAAGTTGCATCAAGCTCGGGTCAAAAATATGGCCTCTAAGAGTGTACACAAGGTTTTTCCAATATTTGACCTAGTGACCTAGTTTTTAACTTCATGTGACCCATTTTCGAACTTGATCAAGATATAATTAAGATAAACAATTTGACAAAGTTTCATCAAGATTGGGTAACAAATATGACCTCTAGAGTGTACACAAGTTTGTTCAAATATTTGACCTAGTGACCTAGTTTTTGACCCCACATGACCCATTTTTGAACTTGACCGAGATTTCATTAAGACAAACATTCTGACAAAGTTTCATCAAGATCAGGTCAAAAATATAGCCTCTAGAGTGTACACACGGTTTTTCCAAAGTTTGACCTAGTGACCTAGTTTTTAATACCATGTGACCCATTTTTGAACTTGACCAAGATATAATTAAGACAAATATTTTGACAAAGTTTCATCAAGATTGGGTCAGAAATACGGCTTCTAGAGTGTACACAAGGTTTTTCAAGTATTTGACCTAGTGACCTAGTTTTTAACCCCATGTGACCCATTTTCAAACTTGACCAAGATATAATTAAGACAAACATTCTGACAAAGTTGCATCAAGCTCGGGTCAAAAATATGGCCTTTAGAGTGTACACAAGGTTTTTCCAATATTTGACCTAGTGACCTAGTTTTTGACCCCACATGACCCATTTTCGAACTTGACCGAGATTTCATTGAGACAAACATTCTGACAAAGTTTCATGATGATTGCATCAGAAATGTGGCCTCTAGAGTGTACACAAGCAAAAGTTAACGAACGGACGGACGGACGACGGAAGACGGACAACACACCATCCCATAAGCTCTGCTGGCCCTTGGCCAGTAGAGCTAAAAATCAAGGGCCATAACTCCACTGTTACTTGGCCGATCTGGCTGGTTTTCAAACTTGACCGAGCTTTAATTGACATTAACAATCTGATAAAGTTTGGTAAAGATCGGATGAAAAATGAAGGCCCTATCGTCTCAACGTGGCAAAATATAGCATTTTTGAACTAAATCAAGGGCCATAACTCCGCTGTTACTGATCCGATATTGTTTTCGAACTTGTTCGAGCTTTCATTGATATTAACAATCTGATAAAGTTTGGTAAAGATCGGATGAACAATGAAGCCCCTATCGTCTTAACGAGGCAAAATATAGCATTTTTAACTAAATCAAGGGCCATAACTCTGCTGATACTGGTCCGATATGGCTGGTTTTCGAACTTTTTCGAGCTTTCAACGACATTAACAATCTGATAAAGTTTGGTATAGATCGGATGAACAATAAAGGCCCTATCGTCTTAACGATGCAAAATATAGCAATATAGCATTTTTAACTAAATCAAGGGCCATAACTCCGCTGTTACTGGTCCGATCTGGCTAGTTTTCGAACTTGTCCGATCTTTCATTAATATTAACAATATCATAAAGTTTGGTAAAGATCGGATGAAAAATGAAGGCCCTATCGTCTTGACGAGGCAAAATATAGCATTTACAACTTAATCAAGGGCCACAACTCCACTGTTACTGATCCGATCTGGCTGGTTTTCGATCTCATCCGAGCTTTTATTAATATTAACAATTTATTAAAGTTTGGTAAAGATCGGATGAAAAATGAAGGCCCTATCGTCTTAACGAGGTAAAAGTTAACGACGACGTACGAAGAGTGATCCCAATAGCTCACATGTGAGCCTTCGGCTCAGGTGAGCTAATAAAAAAAGAAAATATGCAACGATTATCTGTTAAATAAAGTGACAAATAATTAAAATATGTGGAGTAAATATTAGTGGAGTGTAACCTTATGAAGTCTTATTATTAGTGGAGTGTAACCTAACCTTATAATTATGGTTTTCATTCAGCATGTTCACATCATACCAAAATGGAAAAGCAAATATGCAACTATGTATATATTATCTGTTAAATAATAAAACGCGACGGGACACGACATGACGGAACTCGACGCGACAGGATGCGACGGACAAAGTGATTCCTATATAGCCCCCACTTCTTCAAAGTGGCGGTATAATAACTTTCAAGCCTGATGTTATGTCTCAATAATTTATTAGTTTTAATAAGGTACATGCATGAAAATAAAACAACTGAGTAGGTCAAGTCATTTATTCAGAATTTAAAACAAAACTATGACTAGATTCACATCACACTGGAAACAGTCTCAGTATCACTGACTGATGGGACATTGCAATGATTCAAAGAAATAAAACAAAATAGTATTACTGTTAATATATTGGCACAAAGAGACATATTCTAGGATAAGTAGAAGACGGCAAAATTACAAAACAGCTTATCAAAACTCTGTCCCGGTGTTCAGGTTATATACTAATGTATATGTGTCGATTAAAAGTAAAGGTTTATTCACAGGTTCTTAAAACACACGCGAATATGCGCAAAATGAATTACGAGTTGGTAACTTAATTTGTCACTCCAGTTTTCATGTTGGACCTGGGTGAATCAACCCATTTATATTTATATCTATAGACAATGACAGAGTTTAGATTCTCGAAATGTATAAGTTAAATATATACCAGTACCTTGTCGTCAGCAGGTTTGGAAATGGTGGACATACACGTATGTTGTAAATTGGCACTGTTGTTGGTGGGACAGCTAGTTTAAAAGTTACACATCGAATCTGTTATTTTGAATGTTTATCACCAATAAGAAGTATAAACTACATTTTAAAAGACATTCCATTTTAGCAACTTATTATTGACAAAAAATATAAAAGTATGAATATTCTGTCTCTTCCAATAAGAAAGTGACCATCAACAAAATAATGGAAACATAATATCATGGGTAAAAACCTCAAACAAAAGCCAAATAATGCCATTAGTATAAATGACTAAAACAAATTTATGGCAGACCTGTAAAATTAGGCACATAACAGCACAACTTGGGACATGCATACACAATGTTGATTTAGAAACTGCTTAATTGGAGCTCTTTCTTTTTTTTTAATTTACAAAAGATCAAGGCATGTCGTATTTAGTGTATTTGAATGAAGTAATGACTGAATGGTGTTTTATGGCATGTTGACACATAAATACGTTACTCAGGTCTTGATGTGCCGTAAAACACCATCATTCATTTATTACTTTAAGATGACATGACATTATTTTACATGATTCCAAATCGCATGTTAAGCATACCAAGAGGTACATGAAAGGTGAAATCTTCATTTCCTGACTCGATATTGTATTTTTTAAGCTCTGATTTATCAAAAACAGTTGAAAATCTTCATCGCTCGAGTCGATACTCGTATATTCTTTCGGCCTAGACATTTATCTAAAACAGTGAAAAAATCTTTGTAACCCTTAACC
This sequence comes from Cyrtodaria siliqua, assembly GCA_037043455.1. Taxonomy (NCBI): domain Eukaryota; kingdom Metazoa; phylum Mollusca; class Bivalvia; order Adapedonta; family Hiatellidae; genus Cyrtodaria; species Cyrtodaria siliqua. The sequence continues at coordinate 347,498 of JAWPHD010000296.1, forward strand.
CGCTAAGCACGACTACAATAGCCTTTGAGTCCATTGTAAACCCAGATCAGCCAGAGAGTAAACCTGCGAGTAACTCGCAGGCTGATCAGACAATGTTCGACCGATGATCAGTCATTTTCTCCAAAACACCCCTTTGTCACACAAATGGTATAGTCTTAATTCAAAGAAATAACAGTCCATTATATATATGTAGCATGTTAAGGGTTTTTAATACTCTTGTAATCTCGAAGCTATGATAAAACAACAGAAAATCTTCATTTCTGAGTCTTATCTACTCCTGTCGTGTTTGAATCTGAATTTAGTGGAAAATCTTCATTTCTGAGTCTATCTACTCCTGTCGTGTTTGAATCCTGGTTTAGTGGGAAATCTTCATTCTGAGTCTATCTACTGTCATGTTTGAATTCCAGTTTAGTAGAAAATCTTCATTTTCGAGTCAATATTCTCTTGTCATGTGTTATAGTCCCAGATTTAGTGGGAAAATCAAGTTTCAGTTAAGCAAGAGAGGTCAATGAAGTGCACACCATAGTTATACCTAAGGAAGTCAATCAACCTGAGCAAGCGGATGTCAAAAGTCATGGTAATAACATTGTTTAATCAATAAATCTAGACTAGTAGCAACATAAAACAGCAAATCTTTAAAATAAATGATATTTAAACAATATATGTATATTAAAGAGAAAAATAAATACACCTGGCGAATTTCTGCTATATATTGTATGTAACATATGCTGCTGTTAACTGAATGGTACATGGCTAAATTCCACTTCAGCAAAAATACTAAACAAACAAATAACACACCAAATGTTACGCCTTCAAAGTTTCATTATTGAAAGAATATAGAGTTTAATTAACATTGTTGAAGTGATACGGGAAATAATTCCCGAGTGAGAAAGATTCTTGCGATATAGAAACGAGTGCGTTTTCGCACGAGTTTCTATATCGCAAGAGTATTTCTCACGAGTGAATTATTTTCCGTATCACGACAAAAATGTTAATTAAACTATATAATATATATTCTGTGATGAATTTCTTTCCAATCGTCTTTTGACACAAGTATTCCTTCTTCTGTCACTCCTTTGGCGACAGCGCGGAGTAATATCATGACGTCAATTCGTGACGTCTATCGTTTAGTTCATAACATTTGGCTACTGTGCTATCTTGCGCACTAGGCGAGATAGCACAGTAGAGGAAGGGATATGTTATAGATTTTCTCAAACTGGGAAATTTCTATAATTCATCACAGAATATAATTATAATATAAGCGTTTGTCTCCATCAGGCCAGCAAACTTAGGACGCGATATTTTGGAATCTCTTTACAATAATAACAGTACAAAAAAATGGTTCACATTTTCAAAGCCGAACTTCAACATTTATTAATTTCTCGTTACAAAGTGTACTATGATTAACAAGTCTACTTCAGCACAGTTTTGTTCTTTCTCAACTAGCTGCAACTTTTGTTTTTGCAAAACATCTTGAGATTTCTTTGGAATATTACGTGGAATTAAGCGTGCATGCTATTAAGTATATAAATTATATAGCGTAAATTCCCAAGCCGCGTTTCTTTTTTCCTTTTGTATATATCAATAAATTCCAATAATACAAAAACAATAATACAAAAAGAACATAATATCTCTTTATTGAAAAGTCTGATCTTCAATTCTATTAAAGCATTACGTCTCATATATGCTATATTTCAAAAATAGTGAATTTTGAGGTGTTTATAGGCCAAAACAAGCCAAACATGGTAGTTTTGTCTATGCCATTTTAAAAACATGGAAGTTTTGTCTATGTCATTTTAGCGTTTTCATATGCGTATTTTTTTCAAAAATTGTTTACCATCTTCCACTCTTTTATTACTTGTCATTGTCATAGTAGATATACAGAAGCTTTACCTGTTAGTAACTTTATGAAATATGAAATAATTTGGTATGATAATATATAACACATCTACTAACACCGGCTTAAAAATGCACATGAGCACACTTGTAATTGACAACAACTAAAAAAGGTCATGTGGTGCCATCAGGACTTTCATTTTTAAGAGGTAATTGCTTTAATTATGCAAGACAGGTAACAGTCAGAATGCCCAAGATACATAGAGCCAGAAGGCTGGAGACACATCCATTCAGAAGGCTCGAGACACATATAGTCAAAAGCTTGAGACACATAGAAGGCTTGAGACACATAGTCAAAAGCTTGAGACACATAGAAGGCTTGAGACACATACAGTCAAAAGCTTGAGGCACATACAGTCAAAAGCTTGAGACACATACAGTCAGAAGGCTGGAGACACATACATTCAGACAGCTTGATGCACATAGTCAAAAGGCTTGAGGCACATAGAAGGCTTGAGACACATACAGTCAGAAGGCTGGAGACACATACATTCAGGAGGCTGGAGACACATACAGTCGAAAGGCTTGATACTCATAGAAGGCTTGAGATACATACAATCAGAAGGCTGGAGACACATACATTCAGAAGGCTGGAGACACATACAGTCAGAAGGCTGGAGACACATACATTCAGAAGGCTGGAGACACATAAAGTCAGAAGGCTGGAGACACATACAGTCAGAATGCTGGAGACACATACAGTCAGCAGGCTGGAGACACATACATTCAGAAGGCTGGAGACACATAGTCAGAATGCTGGAGACACATACAGTCAGAATGCTGGAGACACATACAGTCAGCAGGCTGGACACATATACAGCCTTCGCCAGAAGGCTGTAAACACATATAATCAGAAGATTGGAGACATTTATATGTCAGAACTGTTATATCAGGCGGCCCGTGCTCGACAGGTTGCAGTTTGGCACATGGAATAGTCTAAATATACACACACACTGTATCAAATCATTCATACTCTTATACATATATTCACGCTTCTTCAATCTGGTACACTTATTGAAATATTCAAACAAATAGATATAATATCAGTACAGCGTAATCAGTTTATTAGGCCTGGAAGACATAAATATATATGGAATACAATATCTACAAACAACTAAATTACACAATCAACAATTTCCAACCAATGGCGTAGTACACACATCAACAATTTACCGGTATACCAACCAATGCAGTATTGGAAATATTATGTTTATTCATAACAACTTCGTTAAAAACAGCAAATCATATCTAAAAGCCAATAACAACCGTATAAAGCCAACAACTTATCCAGCCAATTAGCACAGAAAACGGAAATGAAAAACACACTAATAAACATATTAAAATCTGCTCAGTACTGGGCCTAGTCAAATAACATGAAAAAAGGTGTTGAAAAACACACTTAAATCTGCAGAGATATGGTCTGGTCAATTACATGTAAAATGAAAAAAACAGTGTTGAACAGGCTATCATTATGTGAAAGCCAGTATTGCAAAACTCCTATGATACTAGTAAAAGCCTGTTCTGACCGTTATTTATTTCTATTGATTTATTCACATATACATTATACTAAACAATATGAATGAAGATATTTGTACTGATTTATAAACATGTTTAATTGTATTTCATTATCTATATTCTTGGTGTTTCCTTAGACAAAGCATGTCCCTTAGTCTTGTCCGTCTGTTGGGAACGTATACAGGGCGACGCCGTGAATCGGTATTTATCCTCGGGGAATATCAAAGACCATAGGAATCTATGCAATGGTAATGGCAGGGCATGGTTCCTGGATTCGCAGATTTCCTTCCCCTCCCTCTGGGACAGATAGAAATAACCTATGATTGTGTTAATATATTGATCCTTAAGAAACAATTCAATAATACTCCATGATGGACATGTAAGTAAAAATTTGGTTCAATTGAGCTATATGGCATACAAACACAAAAATGTTACAAGGCCCCCAACAAGAATGATCATTCCAGGCACACCCTCAATTTACATTGAAACAAAATTTGCAGAAAGGGCCCTATTAGAACCTACACAAATCTACAAAAGAAATGCAGTTATAGAGCAAATGATGTTCCAACCACTGCTTTAGTGCTGAATCCACATTGGTCTTCCACATCTGACATGTCGTCATGGGAAGCTTAACTGTCGTCATGGAAACCTAACTGTTTACTGAAGAAAACTTCAAATGAGCATGATAAAAACAAGAGGTCAATGACCTTGAAGCTCTACTGATTGATTTTGATTTCAGGAAGTAGTCGCTACAGACTTGTTTTTTTGAAAAATTATTTTTAGCCGTGGCGGCCATCTTGAATTTCCGGCCGACCTGAAATTTTGCTAGGATCAATAAGACATCAAGAGCAACATTCCTGTGAAGTTTCATGAAAATCCGTCAAGTAGTTTCAGAGGAGTTGTCGCTACAAGTTTTCATGTAATAACTCTATGTAAACAAAGATGGCCGCTGACAGCCATGTTTAACGTCGAATCAAAATAATGTTTGACTCTGATAACCGTCATGTCATGCTGATCATTTTACAAAAAGTCCCATATCAATATCACTTATAGTTTCAAGACGTAGTCGCTACAAACTTCTTTTTTAAAAATCTATTTTTAGCTGTGGCGGCCATCTTGAATTTCTGGCCGATCTGAAATTTTGCTAGGATCAATTAGACATTAAGAGCAACATTCCTGTAAGTTTCATGACAATCTGCCAAGTAGTTTCAAAGAAGTAGTCGCTACAAGTTTTTACTATATAACTCTATGTAAACAAAGATGGCCGCTGGCAGCCATGTTTAACGTTGAATCAAAACGATTTTTGACAAGGACCAACATCATGTCATGCTGATCATTTTAGAAAAAGTCCCATATCAATATCACTTATAGTTTTCAAGAAGTAGTCGCTACAAACTGGTATTTTGAAAATTTATTTTTAGCCGTGGCGGCCATCTTGAATTTCCGGCCAACCTGAAATTTTGCTAGGATCAATTAGACATCAAGAGCAACATTCCTGTGAAGTTTCATGAAAATCCGTCAAGTAGTTTCAGAGGAGTAGTCGCTACAAGTTTTCATTATATAACTCTATGTAAACAAAGATGGCCGCTGGCAGCCATGTTTAACGTCGAATCAAAACGATTTTCGACAAGAACCAACATCATGTCATGCTGATCATTTTAGAAAAGTCCCATATCAATATCACCTATAGTTTTCATGAAGTAGTCGCTACAAACTTGTTTTTTAAAAATCTATTTTTAGATCTGGCGGCCATCTTGGATTTTACATCAACATGAATTTTTGCTAGGATCAACTAGACTTCATGGGCAACATTTCTGTAAAGTTTCATGAAAATCCATTCAGTAGTTTCAGAGGAGTAGTCGCTACAAAAAAAAGTTTACGGACAGACGGACGGACAGACGGACAGACAGACGGACGGACGACGGACGCCGCACCACGGCATAAGCTCTGCTGATCTCTGATCAGTAGAGCTAAAAATGACCAACTGACAACTTGAATTGTCCCCAAAGGCTAAGAAAGACCTCTCTCAGAAAATTCAAGTCGCTTTAAATATTGATAAAATATCATGTGATGTATATATATAAGAGAACAAGACGTCAATGACCTTGAAGCTCTACTGATAGGTTTTTGATAGCTAGATCAGCATTCCTGTGAAGTCTCATGAAAATCCGTCAAGTAGTTGCAGAGGAGTAGTCGCTACAAGTTTTCATTATATAACTCTATGTAAACAAAGATGGCAGCTGGCGGCCATGTTTAAAGTCAAATCAAAATATTTTGTGACAAGGATCAACAACATGTCATACTGATCATTTTAGAAAAAGTCCCATATCAATATCACTTACAGTTTTCAAGAAGTAGTCGCTACAAACTTGTATTTTGAAAATCTATTTTTAGCCATGGTGGCCATCTTGAATTTCCGGCCGACCTGAAATTTTGCTAGGATCAATTAGACATCAAGAGCAACAGTCCTTTTAAGTTTAATGAAAATCCTTCGAGTAGTTACAGAGGAGTAGTGGCTACAAGTTTTTACTAGATAACTCTATGTAAACAAAGATGGCCGCTGACAGCCATGTTTAACATCGAATAAAAAAGATTTTCGACAAGAATCAACATCATTCCATACTGATCATTTTAGAAAAAGTCCCATATCAATATCACTTATAGTTTTCAAGAAGTAGTCGCCACAAACTTGTTTTTTGAAAATCTATTTTTAGCCATGGTGGCCATCTTGAACTTCCGGCTGACCTGAAGTTTTGCTAGGATCAATTAGACATCAAGAGCAACATTCGTGTGAAGTTTCATGAAAATCCGTCAAGTAGTTTCAGAGGAGTAGTCGCTACAAGTTTTCATTATATAACTCTATATAAACAAAGATGGCCGCTGGCAGCCATGTTTAACGTCGAATCAAAATAATTTTCAGTAGTTTCAGAGGAGTAGTCGCTACAAAAAAAAAGTTTACAGACGGACAGATGGACAACGCACCACGGCATAAGCTCTGCTGATCTCTGATCAGAAGAGCTAATAAAAATGAGGTGTGGCCACACCTGGTATGCATGTGCGCAGTTAAATATGACAATGACTAAGTCTAAAAAAGGCCTTAACTCTTACAAAAATAATCAAAATTATTTTTCTTTCTGAGCATCCTCATATCATGCCAAGTCATTATGTCAAATCTGAAAACAATCTACTTAAAGATAAATGACGAGTTAGACACAAATGGTAATATTAATTCAACAGTGCAGGGTCTAATAATTTACTACACACTTAAGGATAGTTGACCAATTAATTATTCTCATGTCCAAATATGACATTTATTACCAAACAAACATGTGCTGATCTTGTGCTGATCAGTGACCTTGACCTTTGACCTAATGACCCCAAAATCTTTAAGAGTCATCCTCTCACCAAGGATAAACAAGTTATAAAGTTTGAAGACAGTGGGAAGACAGTGGGAAGACAGTGGGTGCAATCTTTTACTAGTTATTGAGCTTATAAACTATATTTCATTTCAAACACTTTAAGATTGCTGTGTGTGCCTTTAAAGTCAAACTGATACTAGATTAAACTCTAGGTACTGATGGAGTACTAAAACTAGGTGCTGAATTTAATGCTTGATAAAAACTTCGACTGCCGCATGTCCCTTTAAAGAACAAGCATATCTTCCATAATTCACTTGTTTTTTACTTTATTTTTAACAGAAGCAGTTTATGTTCGTTCCTCGGTAACAGCCGCATGGTGTTTAACAAAAGCAATCGCTGACAATTCTTTGCAAAATTCTTCCAACACAATAATTGCCTCTAGTCGACCCTGCCCTTCTAACCTGAAATTATAAATTGTTATTGGTTAAAACAACATAACAATCTTCAAGAGAAAAAATGCTACGAGTTCTTGAATTTGATACATGTTATTCTGGTAGGATATATTACATGATTCTGTTATTTAATGTTCATTTACGAATTTTATAATTAAATGCATCATTTCCAATTACACTGGTGATAGGAAAGTGGGTTACAGTTACTATCCACTGGTGCTGGGGATGTGGTTAGCAGTGCAGGATGTGGTCGGCAGTGCTTATAAAAAGTACTACCCAAAATAGTATTTATTTGTTAAAATTATATTTTTGAAGCTTCCTTCATAAAAACGTGCAAAATAAGTAGGATAAAATATCCACCCTGCAACTGTATGAGAGAAATTGCACTTATTTTACGTTGTTACGTGACTCCAATAATTATAGTCAACATATTAGCACCTTTTTGCAACATTAGCAATACAATTTATAATGCCAAACCTATAGCTGTACTAAATGATTGTTTTAAAAATGTACTCAATAAAGACAGTTTATGAAAAGTTAGCTTTACATTTCTAAATAAGAAATAAATAATGTACACAACATCCAAGCATACCATAATTACATACATGCAACACCATAATATCCACATGCATTTTGCAACTGAACTAGTTAAATATAATACTAGATGGGTGCTCTGCGGAACACGTGTGTCGCCTTTCAGCGCTTTGTCAGTATATCAAGGTTTTTTGGACCCAGATAAATGACCTTAACAAACAGGCCTGACTAAGTTTTCGTGAAGAAAAAAAAAAGTATTTAACCCATACAATGACCTTCAATGTGCCCTTGACCTTTATATTTTAGTATGGCCATGTTGATATTGTCATGACAAGTATATATTGAAAGATTGATGAAGAAATAAAAAGAACTGAGAAAGTTATAACCAACGTTAAGTTTTTGTGAAGAAAACGAGTATTTAACCCATATAATGACCTTCAGTGTAACTTTGACCTTTATATTTTAGTATGTTCATATCGATGTTGTCATGATGAGTAAATATTGAAAGTCTGATGAAGAAATATCAAGAAATGAGAAAGTTATAAGCAACGTTAAGTTTTAGTGAAGAAAAAATGTGTATTTAACCCATATAATGACCTTCAGTGTGACCTTGACCTTTATATTTTAGTATGGTTATGTCGATATTGTCATGATGAGTATATATTGAAAGTCTGATGAAGAAATATCAAGAAATGAGAAAGTTATAACCAACGTTAAGTTTTTTGTTTAGAAAATGACTTTTAAACCCATATAATGACCTTCAATGTGACCTTGACCTTTATATTTTAGTATGGTTATGTCGATGTTGTCATGATGAGTATATATTGGAAGTTGGATGAAGAAATATCAAGAAATGAGAAAGTTATAGCCAACGTTAAGTTTTCGCGAAGTAAAAACTGAGTATTTAACACATATAATGACCTTCAGTGTGACCTTGACCTTTATATTTTAGTATGGTTATGCCGATGTTGTCATGATGCGTATATATTGAGTCTGATGAAGAAATATCAAGAAATGAGAAAGATATAAGCAACGTTAAGTTTTCGTGAAGAAAAAAATGTGTATTCAACCTATATAATGACCTTCAGTGTGACCTTGACCATCATATTTTAGTATATATTGAAAGTTTGATGAAGAAATATCAAGAAATGAGAAAGTTATAGCCAACGTTAAGTTTTTGTGACGGAAAAGGCGACACAAAAAGGGTGGTCCGCGGAACACTTGTGTTGTATGCTATGTGCTTAGTTATGAGCTAGGTCAGGTTGCAGGTTAACGTTTTATGAAAAGGAGCATATTTCTGATGAAATGAAAGTCCGAGTTACTTGACACGTGAAACAACTTCCTTGGGGGGTAAGATGAAGATGTTTATGAAGTATCACATGCTTTTCAAGCTATGGCCATGGTCAGATTGCAGGTTAAAGCTTTTCAAGATATGGCCACGGTCAGATTGCAGGTTAAGGCTTTTCAAGCTACGGCCATGGTCAGATTGCAGGTTAAGGCTTTTCAAGCTATGGCCACGGTCAGATTGCAGGTTAAGGCTTTTCAAGCTATGGCCACGGTCAGATTGCAGGTTAAGGCTTTTCAAGCTATGGCCACGGTCAGATTGCAGGTTAAGGCTTTTCAAGCTATGGTCACGGTCAGATTGCAGGTTAAGGCTTTTCAAGCTATGGCCACGGTCAGATTGCAGGTTAAGGCTTTTCAAGCTATGGCCACGGTCAGATTGCAGGTTAAGGCTTTTCAAGCTACGGCCACGGTCAGATTGCAGGTTACGGCTTTTCAAGCTACGGCCACGGTCAGATTGCAGGTTAAGGCTTTTCAAGCTACGGCCACGGTCAGATTGCAGGTTAAGGCTTTTCAAGCTACGGCCACGGTCAGATTGCAGGTTAAGGCTTTTCAAGCTACGGCCACGGTCAGATTGCAGGTTAAGGCTTTTCAAGCTACGGCCATGGTCAGATTGCAGGTTAAGGCTTTTCAAGCTACGGCCACGGTCAGATTGCAGGTTAAGGCTTTTAAAGCTACGACCATGGTCAGATTGCAGGTTAAGGCTTCTCAAGCTATGGCCACGGTCAGATTGCAGGTTAAGGCTTTTCATTCAAGCTATAGCCACGGTCAGATTGCAGGTTACAGCTTTTCAAGCTATGGCCACGGTCAGATTGCAAGTTAAAGACAATTGGATGGCCATCTTTTAAAAAAGATCCAAAATGGATGGGATACTGTCAAAAGAAAGTGTCAACCAAATGTATATTTTAGACTTCTTTTCGAAATTTGGATGATGTGATAAAATGGCTTATTTTACAAAACAACTTTAAATATAAAGTGCACAATTTCTACCATTAAGTATTCTTTCTAATATTATGTTCACATCAATAGTGTTGAAATACTGTCATGTACTATTTGTTTGACATTGCTCGTGCCTAAAATAAGTATTTGGTTGAAGAACTCACTTGACCATAATCCCAGCGATTTTGGATTTTTTTCAAAGATGGCAGACCAATAGTCCTTAAAGTGTGACAGACAGACGGACGGCAACGACAGATGACGGACAAAGTGATCCCTAAGTGTCTCCAATGGTATGCAGGCAACATAAAAACTATTTTGGTGAAAACATGTAACACCATAATTTTGTTGTAATTTATTGTACATGTAACAAATGTATTTTGATGTCCAAACACCGTAGTAAAATTTAAGAAGCAAGAAGCATGCAGAGCAGTTTCTTTAATACCATTTTGTGCCATTTCAACTTTCAAAGATTATTAACAAATGAAATGTACCAAAGCTTACAAACAAGAAGCATGCAGGCCATTTAAATAAAATAATATTTGCACACAGTCTGTATAATGGATGATGCTGTATGAACTTCAAGAAACGGAAAGCTAAGTAAAGTATAAATACTTCTGCCTCAGATTTTCTCTAAACTACCATTCTTGTTTTCATATTGCTATCTTACTAAAACCGTTTAAAGAACAAAGGAAAAGAAAGTCTGTGTGGTTGATCTGTGATACAAATGTTGGTGTAAAGGATTACCTAGCGGATGTGCAGCTTAAATATATACCAGTCCAAAATGTAAGTTACAGACAATAATAGTGGCCTATTTAGGAATTAATCATAGAGATCATTAAGTATACATGAATAATACAAGATTACAGAGCAGATAATGTCTTTGTTTGTTTTATTGTATTGTGTCATGTAGTAGACTTTTAATCAAAGTATACTTTGTTACACGGAATTCATAAATGTTGAAGTTTCGCTTGAAAAGGTCAAGCCTTTTCAGTATTGTCTTTAATGTTATAAAGAGATTGCAATGTTTAAAGCCTAAGTTTGCTCACCTGCTTGAGCCAAATAGTATAAATATTTTACAGCCAAAATGCTTTTTCCATGTTAATTCTTGTCCCAGACCAACTTGGAGTGGTCAAAGTTGATTTGCAATGGATGAAGAGGTTGCTATGCAGTGGACCACAGTTGGAGTGGACCACAGTTGGAGTCCACTCCATTTGAGTCCACTCCAAATGACTCCAATGAGATTTGTAAATTTTAACTATCCACTACAAATGACTCCACAGAGATATAGTATTGTATCTACCCACTCCAAACCACTACCAAGAGATGTATTAATTTAGCTATCCACTCCAAATAACTACAGAGATGATCTGATTGTTGTCCACTCCAGGTGACTGCACACTGATGTTTCTTTTTCAAAGTATTTCTGCTTGTACATTACAGCATGTAATTTGTCATGGTGTATTTTTTTAATCAAGTCTAGCATATTTATTTACCCTTTGCTTCAAGGAGGATTTTGTTTCTATCTCTTCAAAATACTGATATAAAAGGATATAATAGCAAGACATACTGTGTTATTTATAATGCTTATTCGCTGAATAAAACAAAATGTTTCAACAGTTATTCATTTTGATGATAAAAAAAAATAAAAAAATCTGAGGACTTAGACATCGTGCAAATTAAAAAGGTTCTTTACTTGAAATAAAAGAAATGAAGATCTTCTGCATTTAAATATGAAAATACACTTTTGGACTTGTATCCATTATGTAAATAATAAATATTAATTCATTTTTCAGTTATTTATCTTTGCGAGATTGAAATCAATTAAAATTACATCTGAAAGCAATTATGAATAATTATGAACTCCTCGTTTGCTTTAACCCATACCAAGCCGTACGTCTATATTAAATGGACTGTGCCCTTTCATTATAAATAACAGAAATCAATATTTAAATCTTCTAAATAAACTATTTCCTGAACAATAATTAAACAAAAGTTTCATATCCCTGCGAAACGTTACCATGGTCAACTATGGTCAACCTCTGCCAACCAGGTGCACATGAACCATGGTTGGCAAAGGTCAGATGCTAGAAGTCCATGGTCAATCATGGGATCCAAGATTTCATGTTAGGCGGATCCCAAGTTTGGTATCTCTAAGTGTTATTGTATTGAAAATACGGTCTGGACAAGATTTTCTATGACAGAGGTCACAGGTCAAGGTCAAGGTCATAGTGACATAGCTCAGGGACAGCAGAAAATTAAGAAATCTCAAATAACTATAGTTAGCCTGAATAATGTTGCTATACACTTTCAGTGTCTTAATTTACATTTATCCAACAGATTAAAACAATTTTTGGATAGAAACTCTAAACAGGTTTTCAAATTTGTGATACAGCAGAAGTTTTCATTTGCTCTATCAAAAGCAACTTTCACAGATATACAGTACATCTTTTTTATGTACTAGTTGAATTGTCTTAAAAACAAAATTTGGCTGAAACAAGGGTAAATTTGTGACCCACATAAAAACTGAGCTAAATGCAAATGTATAAATTGTCTATTAACAAGAAATGTGTCCATGGGATACGGATGCCCCCACTGCCAACCATCTGCCTAACTGTGGCCTTTACCTTTGAGGCACTGACATGATTCTTGCAAAAAACACATATTCTCATTGTGATGAACATTTGTGTGAAGTTTTGACTCATTAATGCCCTTCAGTAGTTTTGGACTAATGGCTGACATGAAAAAAATAACATTTGACCTCCGACTGTCACCTTGACCTTTGAGGCACGGACATGATTCTTGCGCATGACACACCTTCTCAATTTGATGAACATTTGTGTGACGTTTGACGCAACTCCCTTCAGTAGTTTCCAAGTAACGGCCAAGACATGATTTTTTTACCTTTGACCTCCAACTGTGACCATGACCTTTGAAACACTGACATGATTCTTGCACATGTCACGCCTTTTCATTGGGATAAACATTTGTGTGAAGTTTGATGCAACTCACTTTAGTAGTTCCCAAGTAATGGCCGAGACATGATTTTTTTTTTAAGATTTTCTGACCTTGGACCTCCAACTGTGACCTTGACTTTTGAGGCACTGACATGATTCTTGCACACAACACACCTTCTCGTTGGGATGAACATCTGTGTGAAGTTTGACGCAACTCACTTCAGTAGTTTCCAAGTAATGGCCGACACATAATTTTGAGGCACTGACATGATTCTTGCACACAACACACCTTCTCGTTGGGATGAACATCTGTGTGAAGTTTGACGCAACTGACTTCAGTAGTTTCCAAGTAATGGCCGACACATAATTTTGAGGCACTGACATGATTCTTACACGCGACACATCTTCTCATTGTAATGAACATTTGCATGAAGTTTGAAGCAACTCCCTTAAGTACTTTCCAAGTAATGGCTGAGATATGAATTTTTTACCTTTGACCTCCAACTGTGACATTGACCTTTGAGGGACTGACATGATTCTTGCACGCTACACACCTTCTCAATGTGATGAACATTTGTGTTTAATTTGACCCGACTCCCTTCAGTAGTTTCCAAGAAATGGCTAAAACATTTGTTTCATGATTTTTTTTACCTTTGACCTCCAAATGTGACCTTGACCTTTGGGATATGGTCAGGATTCTTGCATGTGACATACCTTCTCATTGTGATAAACATTTGTGACCAGTTTGACGAAATTGCCTTCTGTAGAATGGCTTAGACACGATTTCGGACGAACGCATAGAAGGACGGACACACGGACAGTGCGATTAAATAAAATGTGCAAAGAGCAGGTCAAGGTCAGTCATGGTGACCTATTTTTGGTAGGATTATGAAGTAGGTGTCAATATATACACATGTGCACATAAAGTTTGAATAATGGCACCAACGAAAACCTTAAATGTGAAACATTGTTGCCTAGATATGAAACCTTAAGTTCAGATTCAGATTTGATTTTTCCCTGTCTGGATTGATGACATTCAATCTTGCATTGACATGTGTATGATAAATATTATTACATGACAAGCATTTTCAGAGCCTTTTTTTTATAGTGATACTGTGCTTAAATATTTAGTAATTAGTTCAGCTTGATAAAATTAATTTCAGGTTTTTTTTTTTTTTATAAATTGTCTTTCATGGTTATAAAGAGACTGCACTCAATGAGTGGTGTAAAAGGTGGAAAACAGATTTTTATAACCACAAAAAGGAATTCATTATGCAACTTAATGTTTTCCGATAACTTCTGTAACTGAATCAGTTCATATGCATATATGTAGCAATACTAGCAATACTGAATGTCAGAATATTAAAAAAAATACACAGAAGTCCAATTTAATAGGCTATTGTTCTACCAACTACATGCTATGTTGATTTGACAGTCCCATAGAAAACCTACTTGAAACTTTATTTTAGCATTGGTGACCATCTTGGAGTTCACAGGAAGTTAAATTTAAATATAAAGAATATTACTTTGAAATTTTACAAGTTGTCATGAAAACAAGTTTCCAAATGGACGGACAAAGTACATGTACCATGTCAAAAGCTCTGCTAATATGTGATAAGTTGTCAATGTACCATGTCAAAAGCTCTGCTAATCTGTGATAAGTTGTCCATGAACTATGTCAAAAGCTCTGCTAATCTGTGATAAGTTGTCAATGTACCATGTCAAAAGCTCTGCTAATCTGTGACAAGTTGTCAATGTACCATGTCAAAAGCTCAGCTAATCTGTGATAAGTTGAGCTAAAAGAAGTGTCTTAATAAATTGTCTATCCTGTTACTCCAGTATTATATACATTATTATCAGTGTTAAGTTTGTAAACTTTTAAAGAGTAAACTTAAAGTGCAATGGTGAGGTAGTTTCCAGTATGCGTAAACACAGACATATTAATAAACAGCTAGGAAACTTCCTATCTTAACCAAGGAAGTAACCAAAATAGTCTCACGTGGCACCTTAACTTTTCCTTCCATCTTCTCTCTCAATTCTTCACTGAGTTTGATAAAAATACATTCGAAAGATTCATAGTGAATAGCAAAATGGGATTATAATATTATGTTTATTTTTAAAATAAGAAATTGTATAAAAAGAGGTTTTGACATAGTCAAAGTTTCCGTCACTCCTTTGCTCTAAATGTAAGTGAAAGCAAAATACTATCATTGGAAAGAATATTAAATTTGTGATGGTATTTGGCATGAATGAAACTTGTATCTATAAAACTCTTCATGATATGTGTGTTTAAAGCCGGATTTTTTTTGAAATTTAAATAATTATCATAGTGTCCAATCTATTTGTTATTAGGTCTGTGGCGTAAAGAACTACATAGTAAGGGTGAGGTAAGCATGGTAAGGTGAAACAGTATTTCACTCCCCAGATGGAAACTCTTGTGAAACAATAATTAAAGGTTTTATTAAAGGAAAATATTTATAGGAATTACTTACCCCTCGTAATTTTCAAATACAGTTTGTCTTATACTGAAATCATGCAGACAGGTATTTCATCAAGCTGTCATTCCATGCATTAAAATGAAATAATTCACACCGCATTAGCACTTATCAGTGTTTGATGTTATTTTGCTGGATGAATTAACAATTGACACCGTTTTCAAAAAGTTTACACATGAAAAAACTCTAAACGGAGGAACTACTTTTCTAAGTGGAATTATAAGGATTGCATTTATTAGTTATGAAGTTTATGCAAGTGTTAATCAAATCGAACACAAATTTAACCCTTAACCCGCTACATATATATAATGGACTGTTCTTTCTTTGAATTAAGACCATTCCATGTCTGTGACAAAGGGGTGTTTTGGGGGAAATGACTGATTACCAGCCGGACATTGTAAACCCTGATCAGCCTGCGAGTAACTCTCAAGCTGATCTGGGTTCAGCCTGCGAGTAACTCGCAGGCTGATCTGGGTTTACAATGGATGCAAAGGCTATTATAGTCATGCTAAGTGGGTTAAGGGTTAACATTTTCAGTTTTGTGCCCGATCATAGAGTTCATATAAAACAGGAGTATCAAAAAACTTAGGTCTTTTGGAACAAATAAAATAATTATGCATATATATAATAGTATATTGGGTACAAACTAAATAATTATATATACTCTGTAAAAAAAGTTTTGGACCATGGCAGTGTTCGAACCTGTACAATGATCGCTGAACCTTGACATTCGACCATAACCCTTATTATCTCAGTTGATAATTCAAAATAGATCAACAATCAACAATAATTATCGTTTACAATGAAAGTTTGCGAAAAAATAATAATCTTTTTATTGGTTACTCGAATGTGTCCATAACTGATACTTTTTATGGACTTTGCAACATTTTTTACAGACCCTTTGTGTGTTCGCGATATTTTTTTAAAATCAAATCTTGTTTGGAATTTAATGTTTCTGGTACCAAATTAACCGGGTAGGTTAGACCTTGTTTACTGAAAAATGATACTTAAATTCTGTCCACTAGTTTTATTTTTATATGACTTTATATACCCTGGTCCAAAACTTTTTTTTTACCGAGTATAGTATGTGAATGAATAAGTATAATTCATACATCATGTATATATACTAATAAATCTACCATAACCAGATTAATAAGCTCTTTATCCTTATTACCAGTACATCTGCTCAGATAATGAACCCTAATCTGGTTTAATAGTAAGTTAATCGTAAGCATAATTACTAGTACATCCGCAGGTACAGGTATTCATAAATGTACTCTAGGATATAATCTGGTTAGCATGGTTAGTATCTTAGTCATAGAAACAGGAAAGGCCAGACATAAATGTGAGTGTTTCCCCTAGAAGCCCCATTATGTGGTCCGAGTATTAATTTCATACCCCATCCAACCCCTTCTCCAAGAAGCGAAAAGCTTAATTTCGGATTAAAAATTTGCATATTGTAAAATAAAAACATTTAATAGGTCATTTTAAACAGGTTATCGCATTTTTTCAGTAAAATATGTTTTTAAACGTGTTTTATTGTCGAAATATCTGTTATAAAATTCTGCTAAATTAAGCTTTCCCATCGCCTAATGGAATTAAGGCAGGACCACGTAATGCTGTAAAAATTATGTATTTTTTAAACTAGATTTTTGTTTGTTTTTGTATTTATTTCTAGTACCAGATAGGCAGAAATAAAAATAGATCCGTTTATTTTCATTATTTTTTGAAGAGTCCGTGCCAAAAAAATAGGGCCTGTAATGCTAGCGGGAACACACTTTCTCTGAATATTCATGTTGTGTGTACAGGTTTTTTTCTAGCTTTAAATATTCATGTTCTGTGTATGGAATATGAATATTCATGTTGTGTGTACAGGTTTACTAGCTAGCTCTAAATATTCATGTTGTGTGTACAGTTTTTTTTCTACATTTAAATATTCCTGTTCTGTGTATGGATTTACTTGCTAGCTCTAAATATTCATGTTGTGTGTACGGGTTTACCTGTTAGTTCTAAATATTCATGTTCTGTGTACAGGTTTCCATTCTAGCTGTGAATATTCATATTGTGTGTACGGGTTTATTTGCTTGCTCTAAATATTCATGTTGTGTGTATGAGTTTACTTGTTAGCTTTAAATATTCATGTTGTGTGTACAGGTTTCCATTCTAGCTGTGAATATTCATGTTGTGTGTATGGGTTTACTTGCTCGCTCTAAATATTCATGTTGTGTGTATGGGTTTACTTCTAGCTCTAAATATTCATGTTGTGTAAGGGTTTACTTCTCGCTCTAAATATTCGGGTTTACTTGCTCGCTCTAAATATTCATGTTGTGTATGGGTTTACTTGCTTGCTCTAAATATTCATGTTGTGTACCGGTTTACTTGCTAGCTTTAAATATTCATGTTGTG
Source organism: Cyrtodaria siliqua (assembly GCA_037043455.1). Taxonomy (NCBI): domain Eukaryota; kingdom Metazoa; phylum Mollusca; class Bivalvia; order Adapedonta; family Hiatellidae; genus Cyrtodaria; species Cyrtodaria siliqua. The sequence goes on from JAWPHD010000296.1 coordinate 365,389, forward strand.
TGTATGGGTTTACTTCTCGCTCTAAACATTCATGTTGTATACGGGTTTACTTGCTCGCTCTAAATATTCATATTGTGTACAGGTTTACTTGCTTGCTCTAAATATTCATGTTGTGTACAGGTTTACTTGTTAGCTCTAAATATTCATGTTGTGTATGGGTTTACTTCTCGCTCTAAACATTCATGGTGTGTGTGTACAGGTTTACTTGCTCGCTCTAAATATTCACGGTGTGTGTACGGGTTTGTTTTCTAAATCTAAATATTTATGTTGTGTTTATGGTTTTCTCGCTAGTTCTAAAAATTCATGTTGTATGTACGGGTTTAATTTCCAGCTTTGAATATTCATGTTGTACATATGGGTTTACCTTTTTTTTAGATTCATGATAGGAAGACAACCTTTATATCTACAAAAGGGGAAACAAGAAACTAAAATAAATACTATTACAAAAAATATTATATGTTACAAAAGACAGAATTGAAATGAAAGTCCAGCCATTCAGAATATGACAAGTATATGTAATCAAAACATGCACTGAATGCATTTGTAACAACTAATAAAGAACTAGACCAGTTGCCGGTAGTAAAAGGGACCACAGCAAGACACTTTTGAAATTGAACACCCACTCATAGATAAAAAATGGAGTTTAAAGAGTGTTTTTTTGGAAAATAGGGTTCACCCATAGATGTTTATTAAATTGCCTTCCTGGAGTCCTGGGTTTGTTCTGAATATATTTAAAATTAAACTCTCTTTAAAGTCAATTTGCTCTATTAAGTCTATATTTGATTATTAAAATGGAACCTTTACAGTTTTAAATCTTTTTGAGTTATGTTTAAATACCAGCAACCATCCAATCAAACACACACAAATCAACAGTCATGACAAATTAATAACATTTCTTAAATCACAACCAAACATGCAATCGTTTTTCACTAATTCAATATAGTCTGCTATCTGCTTTATCAACCTTTAGTGTTCCATTTTCTGTTCGAGAAATAACTTGTATTGTCAAGAGAACTTAGTCTAACTCTTGTAGTTTCTCTCTATAATATTTTTTGTAGAGGCATTGCTCTTGTGAGGGTTACTCTTTCAAAATAGGTTGTGTAGAGATAAACATTAAATTATTATTAACTATTTTATTCCCTGATTCAAACAATTTAAGAAAATCTCCTTTCACAACAGTAGCTAATGATTCTGTGTATATATTTTCAGGCTTTTATTGTTTGCACCAATATTAACAAACCGAAAGTATTATACTAAAGAAATTTATTCCCACTATTTGAAAGTTATAGAACAAGCAAACAGAAACACATTAGCATGTGCATCTAATAGAAGATTACCTTTGTGTGTTGGAAGAATTTCCCATCAACTGTCTGCGAACTGTAACCAACTTCTGGCTCAGATCTGGTTCAGCTTCAAACTGTGATTTAATCTCTTTAGAAACCTGTAAAAGACATTAAAATTTACTGTGTTTCTCTGCATAACCACTAGGTCTATAACAAATTAAAACAAGAGTGCCACCTAAAGGGTACACCCATACCCGTCTGCTAAGATTTTCTGAAGAGCATTTCACTTAAAAGAGAAACTAGCATTTTTTCCAGGGGACAGGGATGCTCCCACTATACACTACAACTATCCGCCAATAACTGACAAACTGTAGTGTTGTTAAATCTCATGGGCATAATCTAATCTGACCAGAAAGCTGTGATATGAACAAGTCCACTGCATGTCATTTCTGTATAGCCAGATCGAAACTGCAGGAGTTAGCTGCACAACACTGCATGTCATTTCTGTATAGCCAGATCGAAACTGCAGGAGTTAGCTGCACAACACTGCATGTCATTTCTGTATAGCCAGATCGAAACTGCAGGAGTTAGCTGCACAACACTTCATGTCATTTCTGTATGGCCAGATCGAAACTGCAGGAGTTAGCTGCACAACACTGCATGTCATTTCTGTATAGCCAGATCGAAACTGCAGGAGTTAGCTGCACAACACTGCATGTCATTTCTGTATGGCCAGATCAGACTGCAGGAGTTAGCTGCACAACACTGCATGTCATTTCTGTATAGCCAGATGGAAACTGCAGGAGTTAGCTGCACAACACTGCATGTCATTTCTGTATAGCCAGATGGAAACTGCAGGAGTTAGCTGCACAACACTCCATGTCATTTCTGTATAGCCAGATCAGACTGCAGGAGTTAGCTGCACAACACTGCATGTCATTTCTGTATAGCCAGATCGAAACTGCAGGAGTTAGCTGCACAACACTGCATGTCATTTCTGTATAGCCAGATGGAAAATGCAGTCTGCACAACACTGCATTCACTTATATGCTGGGCTAGTTGCCATAGGCTAAACAAACTTTAAAAACACTAAACTTTTGTCAAGTGTTTTTGCCAATTTGGCCCAAACAAATGATCGTTTAGCATTATCGTAGTGGTGAAAATGGCTAAAAATAACTTTTTCGCCACTTGCCAATCGAGACTGGTGTTCCAAGTTTTGAACTTGATGGAACCCAGCTTTTGTAAAAACATATAAATGCTGAAGTGGCTAAAATATATTAGCCAAATTTGAAATCATCACACTGGAAAGCCCCAAAAATATGTGATGTCTTCTTTCATATCCGGTAATGCAAGTTTGACTGTGAAGCCCAATCGATATACACATCTTAGCAAGTGAAGCTACATGTATAATTTTAAAAATTCGATGGAAAACTGAGTGAGAAGTTAGATGCACCAGCTATTTTAACCCTTAACCCGCTAAGCATGACTATAATAGCCTTTGCGTCAATTGTAAACCCAGATCAGCCTGCAAGTAACCCCTTTGTCACATAAATGGAACGGTCTTAATTAAAGAAAGGACAGTCCATTATATATATGTAGCGGGTTAAGCGTTAATTTAAAATTGGAAGGCCACAGCCGGAAAGTCAATAAAAAGTCATAGCGTTAGATTATACCACTCAATCTCACAGTAACAATAAGTAACCTTCAACATTATCAGTTTTACACTTACCTTTTCGAAAATAGTGTACAAGTTTCTGGTTCCCGCTTTACATGGTAGGAATGGGTCCAGAAGGAACTCATGAAGACAAGGATGGGGTACCAGAGCCAAATTGGATAAAACTGATGTCAGCTGTAAGTTGATAGGGTAACTCTGAAATATAATTTAGCCAGATACTGCAGACATTGACATTTTGAGAAAATGTTCATTTAAGGTCATATATGGCCGTCGCTTGTTTGGGTAGAAGTAGACCACCCCATTTCTCCTGGGTAGAACCAGTACTGTATACCTATATCTGTAAGAATGGAGCAGTCATAGATTTACAAACTACCTGAAGTGTACAGTATCAACTTTTATGATATACTTTCCAGTGAAATAGTGGATGTTATGATTAAAATAAAACCTTGTTTTCATTGTTTATATTTCACATGTTATAACATATTTTCACTCAAAATGACGTCATGCAACTTTTGACGTTGTTGACGTCATTGTTTTTTCTGCATAAATTTCCAGTTGTGAGTACCCCACTATATAATAAATAGAATATTTGTTGGTTTGTCATGAATACAGGATTTATATTCCTCTCCAAGTGAGAAAACTCAAATATTTTCACTCGTGCTAAAACACTCATGAAAATATGTTTTCTCACTATTCTATGAAAATAAATATATTCACTCAAAACAAACAAATATCCTCTTTATCTCATTAATATTCAGTAAAATTAGGTAGAACATGTTTTGTATATACAAACCCAAGCATATACAGTTATACACTACTCAATTCCAGGACAACATGTACAATAACCATTACATGTTTTCATTACTAGTGTGCCTGTTATCTGGGTTGTGTAGCTTTAAGTACCTGGTCGAGTATATGAGACACTTTGTCCAGAAGCATGTGCAAGAACGACCCCTCATAGAACACATCTGTGGAAGACTTTATTGAGGTACTGTCCTTCGGATAACCCCACATCTTGCAACTCTCTACCATTGCAGCGTACTGAAAAGTATTTAAAACTTTATTTAAAAATAATGCCAGTTTAATCTTAAAATAAAGTGCTTTAATCTGTGATTTAATATAATAACAAAATGCCCATAAAGGGCTCTCCTTACAGACGCATACCATGTACATTTCTAGTCTAAATCAACAATTTCTATATTATAAATTCTCCTAAATAAGAATTCCAGTTTAAATAACTATTTTTATGCAACAAATTCTTGCTCATGGGAATAACCAATTCCAGAATACAAATGTTTGCATTTGAGAATCTAGCTTGAATCAACCATTTCTATATTAACCAAAGTAATGCTTGCACATGGGATTTTAAGCGCAATCAATAATTTAAATTTTAATATATATTACAAATGCATGCACATGGGAATTGTGGTCTGAAAAAACATATAATATTCTTGCACATCATACTTCTAGACTAAATAAGCTAATGCTTGCACATGGGAATTCTGGTCTGAAAACATATATTATAAATGTTGGCACACCAAAATTCTAGACTAAATAACCTAATGCTTGCACATGGGAAATCTGGTGTGAAAACATGTATTATAAATGTTGGCACACCAAAATTCTAGACTAAATAACCTAATTCTTGCAAATTTGATTTCTCGTCTGAATCAACCATTACTATATAACAAAATCAATGCTTGCACATGTGATTTCTAGTATAAATCAAACATGTCCATATTAGGCTTGTTCATAGGAATTCTAGTCTAGATTGACTGCGCTCTTACATACATGCAGTAGAGTGCTCTCAAACAGATATCAGACTTGGTTACCAACCTGGCGATGTGCATCCCTGAGGTACATGTCATAGCCACCATCTGCCGTCTGGTAACTTGACTTCAACTCCTCGGGCAGAAGCGACAGAAAACTGAAATAAGGTAATAAGTAATGAGCACAAAAATATGTTTTAAAGGAATTAATGTGCAACAAAGTATGAATTTTTAAAGTCCATATCTCGCCATCAGCAGTTACAGGCATATTTTACAATATGTACACCGTTTCTAAACCTACTGATGACGAGGAATATATATAAAACACGTATTTTGAGAATCCAATTAAGAGTCACAAATGCATAATTTATTTTTAATATGCATATTCAATAATGGATATTTTAAGAATCTGTGAATAAACTTATACTTTAAGTCGACAGATATACATTATTATATGACCTGAACACCTGGATAGACTTTTGATTAACCATTTTGTAGTATAATTTTGCCATTATTTGGCGGGTTAGTTCCTTTAACACAATATTGAAATTAATCTTGGATCTTTTAAATTCTTATTTTAACTGGACTTGATGAAGAACTGAATTGTTGTTTAACAGTTTATCAACACAATATAAATTATAAGGTTATTTTGAGCTGCCTCAGAAAGGGCGATACATAAGAATCCAGGAACTGTGCCCTACTCTTACAAATTAATAGATTCCTATTGCTCTTAAACATGCTAAGAGCATAGACTTCAATACAAGGACCACTCACTTTATGTACCCATTCAACGGACCATTCAACGGACAGGTCAAACTGGAACCCGGGATCTCCGGATTCAGATATTACCCTGCCATCCACTAGATCACTGCTACACTCAATGACGAGTAAAAAGGGATTAAGGTCCAGCATGGTAGCCTACTTCTGCTATGAATGTATAGTACTCATCAAATCATGGTAGACAAATGTTTTGTAATGTTACACTTATGGCTTACCTGTTCACAATCTTGTGCACCTCAGTCTTTACAGGTGAAGATGAAAGGGGCATACTTAAATGTGATGAGTCTCCTGGAATTTATAAATATTTAAAAATTGTTACCGGCAAATAAGTTTTCCCTTTTTTCTACACAATTTAATAATACTGGTAAATGATATCCGGAAAAGTTTCCAGGACAAGTTGCAGAGGAGAATGAAACATGCAAGATAAACCATCAAGTCAAGAAACTTGGCATTCAAAGATGCCTCATCTTATATGAAAAGTTAAGTATGAGGTATCTACAAAAGCACAAAATTTTATTACAGAAAAAATTATCTAAAATTTTTGTTCAAGGAGATTAGTAGATGTCTATTACGTTTGATTTTTAGCTCTACTCTTTCAATATTTTAACATCCGTTATACTTTGCGTATACCCATAGTGCACAAATAAAAACTAATGTTCAGGTCTCTTCCCTTGATGATCAAACTTAACTTATCGTTCTTTAACACTACCACTATGCATTGTTATATAGTTTTACAGTCTTGGTCAACAAGTGATTTGCACATATGAATCACTGAAAAGTACTATATTATCATGGGAGTTAATTAAAGGATTTAAAAGTATAGGCGCATTATTTTAAAACATAATGATACTTGCTATATTCAATTCAAATAAGGAATATATCCATGTATATATAAACCATTGAAAAGTATTTAATGCCTTTCTCCAATTGCAATCCCCTAAAATGTTAGTAAATCAAACTATACCTTCAGATGCACTTCTTGATACATTTGAAATTTCAGGCAATTTCTTATCTTGCTTGGCTTCACTACTCCCAACAGAAGATGCATCACCATGATCATGTGTGACTCGATTACAATTGTTTGTATTCTTGTTCTCATTTTCCGCCTCGTTATTGCACTTCCCCTGACTCTCCACATCTATGTTTACATTTCTTTCCTCTTCTATTAAAGAAGAACTTAAGTCTTTTTCAGAATGCTTTTCTTTCTCCAAAATTGAAGATTCAGCCTCGCTTTGAGATTCTGCCTCACTCTGAGATTCCTGGTTTCCTGTTGAAATGTTTGAGATTTCTACTCCAGAATCATCAGAAAACTGTGGTTGAGTATTTTTACAAGAATCCAGAGCCGTTTGTTCATTATAACAATGTTCCAATATATCTGTGTCATAATAACTTCTTTTTTCCAGATTTCTAATCAACAAATTATGTAGAATATGTTCATCATCTTTCTTTAGTAAGGTATCAAACAACTGCAGTGTTATAAGACAAACCTGAAAATATAGTATATAACATTTGTCAAAATATTGTACAAAGACTATACTGGGAAAATACAAACGTGCTCCACCCCCAAAAAAGTCTAACATGAGAAAACCCCTATCAAAAAATAGTTTTGCTTTAAAATATTTATTTCTCAAACAATTTTCATAATAAAGTATTTTAATTTTACCACTAAAATTCCTATTCCATTAATATGTAATTTATTTAAGTACTTTTAAAACTGTATGTCATGCTGAAAACCCTCGGCTGAAACAACTGCCACAAACTTTTTTGTAATTTAAGCTACTAATAAGCTTTTCGTGTACATTCATGCTTTTTTCACCTCAGTTTTCAAATTATACTTGTAAAATTCTGCAACAGAATTACAGTTGTAACAGTTTGAGGATCCATAAAATGAACGTGTTCACACTTGATAAATAACCACCATAAGGTGAATGTATCTTATACAAATAATGCATATTCTAATACTGAATACAGATTTTATTTTGAGGATGCAAAATTTGGCGGTTTTTGAAAATGGATATTTTGGCGGTGACTTCTTTTTGTTTCGTTCGTTTTTACCTTCAAGATTTGTCACTTAACTTTAAAATAGAGAATTTTGAAATAAGGGAAATAACTCATAAAACTGTTATTTGAATTTTAGTAAGAGTCAAAGTGGTCATAAAATAATGTGGCACTCACTCATTAGTAAACACATTTTATATTTAAGATACCGTTAGATCCTGATAGTTAAACTGTAATTATATAGAGAGGGCAGAGAAACGCTACTTTTGATGGTGAACGATTTCACTTTTTCTTCATTGTCAAGTTGAATAAAAGTCAAACTAAACACATTCGATAATTGCTAATAAATTTACAAAGGGCACTAAAGGCTTGAATAATTATTATAGTGACGATCTGGTTATAGTGTTTAGTCAATTTAATACAAAACAATGAGTGTAGAAACGCATTTATACATGTTTTTATATACTATCAAACTTCTATTATGATGATAATAAAACACTGGTTTAAAAAAGATATAAGTATATTTATTCACTGTTCAAATTTATGATCTTATTAAGCTTCATGGTAAGAGTAATATTGGCGGTGGATTTATTTTGGCGCTTCCAACCTTAACCGCCAATATAGCCAAAATAAATCCACTGCCAATATTAATACGTATACAGTAAATGTTTGGATAACAATTTATAATCTGAGAAAATTAACGATGCATTTACCTCCTCTGATATGCAATTGCATCGATCGATTAGCCGAGAGCGTAATGTGTCATTACATTCCCCTTTAACTTCTGGCTTTCTTTCCTCGCCCAGCATGAACAAAACAAATTCTGAAAGTGAAAAATATGCATTTTAATATAATACAAGGTTCATTGAATTGGAAGAACTAAATATGGCAAGATGGGCTAGGTAAGAGGATTCTTACCTGACAGAAGTCTCTCTGAACAAACAGCATACATCGGGCAAGGTAGAGGAAACAATTATCTGGCAGAAGTCTTTCTCTGAACAGACAGTATATTCTGGGTAAAGTAGGGGGTCGTATACCTGACAGAGGTCTCTCTGAACAGGCATTAAGTATATGAGACTATGCAGGGGGATCACTTACATCGCAGCAGTCTCTCTGACCAGAAATTAAGTATACATGAGGCTCGGTAGGGAAAGTGCTTTCCTGACAACTGTCTCTCTGAACAGACAGTAAGTATACAGGAGGTGAGGCAAGGGGATGACTTTGTCTTTAATACCTAACAGAAGTCTCTCAACACAGTAAGTATAGATGAGGTGAGGTAGGGAAAACACTTACCTGGCAGAGGTCTCTCTGAACAGGTAGTAAGCATACATGAGGCTAGGTACAGTAAGGAAAAACACTCACCTGACAGAAGTCGCTCTGAACAGGTAGTTAGCATACATGAGGCCAGGTACAGTAGGGAAAAACACTCACCTGACAAAGGTCTCTCTGAACAGGTAGTTAGCATACATGAGGCTAGGTACAGTATCGAAAAACACTCACCTGACAGAAGTCTCTCTGAACAGGTAGTTAGCATACATGAGGCCAGGTACAGTAGGGAAAAACACTCACCTGACAGAAGTCGCTCTGAACAGACAGTACGTATACACCGGGTTAAGTAGGCCATGGCTGTAATAGCACCTGATTCTGACCTGAATATACAACAACAGGTCACAATAACATCCAAGAATACAGTCTATTCAACTCAACTTTTAAGGATAACAAGACGTCCAAGGAGGCTTGAGGATACTCTAATGGGCAGCACGGTTCTTGTAGCAATTGAGAAGAAGTGACATATATATTTGTTTCATTAGATGCGATATAACTAAGCATCAAGATTGTTATCTTCAAAGCAGTATCAGAGAAGAGTTGATTTCTTTTTCTGTTATCCTTAAAGTCCTAAACTTAACGGTACTTTGACACTGCAGTTAATCGTTCAAGCATGATGTTAATTCACGCTTATTTCATTATGTTCACGGAGTGAAAATAGAGGCCCTAATGGAATGTCTGTTACTTGATATTAACCAGTAAAGTTTAAACGTATTTTCGTTGGCCATATCTGCTATGTGTCTTTTTGCATTTTTTTTGCGAGACACCTCTTTTAATAATGAAATGTGTCAAATCAAATCTGTAGAACTACGAGAATCATTAACACTGACTTTGGATAGGGGCCCCTTTTTTTGGACAAGATTTAACCATCAAGTTTGTAGTAATTATATTTGTGCTGTTTCTAGCAATCTTTTTCGCTGGCCAATATTTAACTAGAGCTATTGCCTTTTAAGAGCGACAAATATTCCCCCACTACCAGTTCCCCCACATTCCCCACCCTACCATTTGAGTAAAGATTGAGTGGAATGGGATGTTCATGATCAGGTAATGGTGGCCTTGACCTTTGACCTACAGACCTCAAAAACCAATAGGGACCATCTTTTTATCACAGGCAATCCACCTATTTAGTTTCATGAGATTTGATTCCATGGGAGAGTAGTTACGGAGCAGACAGTATTTTTCATTAGCGCGTCCCGGTGACCTTGACCTTTGACCTACCAATCTCAAAATCAATAGGGGTCATCCTTTAACCACAGGCAGTTCACATATGAAGTTTCATGAGTTTTGTTCGAGGGGGAGAGGAGTTATGGAGCGGACAAAGTTTTTCATTATCGGATGCCGGTGACTATGACCTACTGACCTTCAAAATCAATAAAGGTCATCCACTCACCACAGGCAGTTCACCTATGAAGTTTCATGAGATTTGCTTCAGGGGGAGAGTAGTTACGGTGCAGACAAGGTTTTTCATTATCGGGTCCTGGTGGCCTTGACCTTTGACCTACTGATCTCAAAATCAATAGGTGTCATCCTCTCACCACAGGCAGTTCACCTATGCAGTTTCCTGAGATTTGCTTCAGGGGGCGAAGGAGTTATAAAGCAGACAAGGTTTTTCATTATCAAGTCATGGTGACAACATTCCTTGGGTTAAGATGAAGATGTGTGCGAAGTTTCGTGAACATTGGTCAAATACTTTTCAAGTCATGGCCATGCTACGCAGGCAACACAATAAATTAGAGATATATGTTCAGGTTAATAGGATGTTTCATTGACCTGTTATTGTCATACTGAATATGTTTTAGCTTTTTGTTTTAAAAACTTAGTTTTTTTTATGTATCTGGAATTTATTTGTCTTTATCAACACAATTTACAAGCGCAAAGTTTAAATGTGGAGACAGTATACGCAATTCAAATATAATATTTGGTCTGTGAAACTTACATTTGCATTAATGCTGGTTTTAGGTGGGGTAAGAGGAAGTTTTGATGGATGGTTCTGGCCAGTGCCTCAGCCACAATAGGGTTGGCGATTGCCGACAGTTGATCACAGTAGTCGAGCCAGGACAGGAAGGACACCAGGTGGCGCTTGCCCATGAACGTCTGCATGTCCTCACGTTCTGTTACCACCTCCATTCTGGGAAAATCAAGAACGAATGTGAGTAGCAGTTGCAATCAACAGTATTTAGGGTATGGGTGTTCTTACAAATAACGATACAACTTATGACTTCTGTTATTTTGGGTTTTGATAGCTCTCTAAAAGGTACCATCAACCTAAACATGTTCAGTCTGCTACTCTGCATAATCATGTTATAAATGGGACTTGTTCAAATGCAATTTAATGACAGACTGGTAATGGAAAACACTCAATGCCAGGGGGCTGGGGTGGCCCTGTTGATAGCATGGTGGACTTGACATCTAGTGGACCCAGGTTTAAGCCTGTATGGAGTCGCCGAATTTCATTGGAGTTTTCTTGAGAAGTAACTTTTCCTTAGCCTTGTCCGTCTGATGAGGGCGTAAATCGAGCAGTCCTGTGTATCAGAGTCTACCCTCCAAATATGTCAAAGAACCATATGAATCTATTCATTAGTAAGTAGACGGCAGATAACAATTTAAAAATCTGGCAACTAGAGTTGAACTGTAATATACAGCCTTACTTACCCCCACTTGGCTTGGACATGCTCCAAGTCCAGGGGGTTGATAAATTCTGGCAGCTTCTTGTACGTGTCGATTAAGCGTTGGGTTAGATCATCACAGAACTTCGTACTGTTAATGAGACAGTGGGCGGCTATAGGTTCTGGAAGACTAGAGCACAGGATGAGGCCCTCACATGCCTTTACAGCAACTCTGCTATCCTGGAATGTAAAGAAGTATTTCTTAAATATGTCAGCATTATCATGATTATCAATAACAAAATAGCCAGTAGCTACTTAAAGAGACACACGGGAATCTTGATTTTTTTAAAAACTCACGGCGCCCCGTTAGTTTTTCCACATTACATGCATTATTTCAATCATTAATATTAATTATAAGAATAGTATAAAGCAATTTGTTTTTGTATATTACCGACTTTTGATAATATTGCACCAATAATATATTTCAACATTTTGTAAAATATCGATAAAAATTTAAAACTCAAAATTGTATTTAATGATATGCAAGCAGGTTTGAAGTCAAAATGTCACTGAATTAATAAGTCGAGAAGCTAATTTTGATGTTTGATAAAAACTTCAAGATTGCCATGTGTCCCTTTAAAATTAGCATCACAATTTAAATATTTATCCAGTATCATTTCGACTTCAAACTTGCTCAGATATAATTAAATAAAATTTTGAGTTTTGAGTTTTCTTCATTTTTCTACCATAGGTTTAAATATAATATTGGTGCAATATAAGCAGCAGTTAATAATATGCAAAAACAATTTGCTTTATACTTTTCTAATATTAAATATTAGTATTTCAAAAATGCATGTTATGTAGAAAAACTAACGGGAGCCTGTTAAGGGGTCAAGAGGTACGTGTGCTTACCCCTTGGTAAACAACAACCACTATCTGATGGAATCTTACCTCACTGTGAGACAGGTTGAGTAATGTGGAGACTAGATAAAACTCTTGCAGTAGTTTGTTCTCTGAGGTAGGTTCATCTAACACAGGGGTATTGCTGGCACTCGGTAACTGACTGGCTTGTTTCGGTTTTGGCATCTATAGAAAATATAAATACAGAAAGTGAGGACACTTTTTACTTAAGCTGAATATGATGTAGTGCCATTATGAAATTACATCTTTCTTGGTTTATTTTAAAAAAAAAAAATCTTTTTAAGAATGTATTTCAAATTATCTCCGAGTGATGTAAACAAAGTCATGGCAAACAGTTATAATTTTAATATCAACTTAATAGAAGGACACATTATGTTTCTAACCATCCTCATCTTAAAATCATATGTACATCAGATTCTATTCTTGAGGTATATACTGATATTCACTGGGAGGCTTCTGACATGAAGGGAAAGGCCGACTCATGGGAGAAAATCAGAGGGAGGCTTCAAGGTCTGCCAAACTCAAGCTCTCACCCCATATCTAATGTCTACGAGTTTTATATGTCCTTTCCATAATTCACATTGGATAGTCGAACATTTTCTTTCTGACTTAAAATATATGTACCATCGATCTGTGCCCAGTTATGTACACCAATGATGATTTTATAGACACCACTGCTCGTGTAGCTCTTCTCATCCAATAACTGGGACGAATTAGCTTCATGGTCATCCAGGGCAAAATTTATAACCAGGAGCAGGTGAAAATTCATGTGAAAAAAGTTGTAGTTTTTGGGGCGTTTTTTGATTGCCAACTGTATTTTAAAAAATGTGCCACAACCACTCTAAAATAGGTCGTGCCCCACTAATCTCACAAATCCTGCTTCCACCTCTGGAAACAATTCTTCTCATCGGTGAGAAATTAAAACACATTCTTGATTTAAAAGTCACTGTTTATTGTTGTATTTACCTCCAGAAAAAAGTTGACTAGATATGGATCTGCCTTAATTTTGGCACAAACTGTACATAGGAATTGGATTTCTTCTATCTCTGTTGGTGCTGCCTTCACTTCTCCACAAGTCTTGATCAATCTCTGAGAATAAAGACATACTAGTACAGTACTACTATGACACGTAATCAAAAAAGTTTTGCTTTTTTTGTTGTCGTTTTTTTTACAATTTTACAAACCGGCATGTAACAAGTGGGAGTATTTAACTTGCAGTGATTTATTTACCTGTGATTTTTCAGTCAAATACTCAAGTTTACTAAAATGACTCTTCAAAATTCGTTTTTGTTAACGGATATTTTCCATAGACTGACTCATTGTGTCGTTATGTCAGAAATTGACTTACAGGAACAAATTTGTAGATAAAGCATTGTTTATACAAATCTGTTTAAAAAAGAATCCATTATAAAACTAAAATGGTGTTCCATGTGCGTATTTCATCAAGTATAATCTAACTATAAAGTTTATGAAAAGGGGCATAACTCTAACTCTGCCAAAATGACAGTAGGAGTTATTGGACATGTGTAACAACATTCACTGAGTTAAGATGAAAATGTGTGTGAAGTTTTATGAACATAGGTCAAATACTTTTTAAGTTATGGCGGCTAAGGTTAGGTTGCAGGTTAAAGTGTGACGGACAACAGACATCAGACAAAGTGTTAAGTGTCTGCCATGCTATGCAGGTAACAAAATAATATTAAGTGAGGTACACATGAACATCATGGAACTGATTAAATATATACGGTCGGTGTTTTAGCGTAGCCTGCTTGAATTTCTTTTTTACCCAATTGAGGTGTTTTATTTAGAAAATCCCGCTCCCCTTGAATTGCTCATCGCGTCATTCCTACCTGGACAGCTCTATAGACACTGACGTGTGCAAGTAGGGGCTGTTTTATCCTGGACAACATCCGTGTGAAGAAGGACAACACAATCTGCTTCATGCCTGGAGGATACTGAAACATACAGAAGCAAATGCCAAGTCTTTAATTATTATTATCATAGTCATCATTTTATTCACCAATTGACTATAAAGAGGAGGTGATGAGGCAAGCATCTAGATGATCCGGATGTTTTTTAACAGGGTCTTTCAGGCTTTCTTTAAATATTCGTGGATTGTGAACTTAAAGTCACTATCCCACCATCAACAGGCAAATTTTACAGCATGTACACTATCGCTAAACCTACTGACAATGAGGTTTATACATAACTTACATATTTTGAGAATCCAAACACTATAGACACAATATAAACAGCTTAAATCAGCCGGGTCATACTCCAAAACTGAAACGTTGAATTCAGAGTTACCAACTCATAATTCTTTTTACGCATATTCAATCACAGATATTTTAAGAACCCATGAATAAACTTATACTTTTAATTGACACATATAATTATATGACCTGAACACCTTTTCTTTTGAAGCGTTTTTTTTGTTTTTTTAGTAGGTGGTGGGATGATGATTTGGCCGGTATGCATGCAGTCACTCACATCATTCCTTCCAAGGGAATACAGTGTCTCTAGAAGCTTGTGTTGAAGCAGGTACTCGAGACATGGCCCGTACATCCCCCGCTCTGACTCAGCCTCCTCCTGCTGCAGGATCACCAACATCTGTTCTAGGTGGGCGGAAATGCTCGTCTGCTCTATAGGTAACTTCTCTCCTGCAGTAACAAGATACTCCAGTATTGCAAGATGTCCCCTACCGATCAGATGTTTGACAGTTAATCTTTTTTGTTGGACCAGACCAAACAAAAGGCTATGATTTAGACAAATAACAAAGGCATGCTACATTTCTCAACCCAAACAAAACAAGAGTACATAATCTTCCTAATATATAACTCACTTTTTTTTTAAATCCAGTAAGTTTATAAACATATTACAAAGTATAATAAAACAAGTAATAAAAATACATATGCAAAGAAATTAACATCAATTTCAAGTCATGTATTAATATATAACTCTATTTGAAAGGAAGTAACTATCGAATATTTACTGAGTATAAAGATAGATGCATTAAGCGCCCTTATTCAAGTGTATGTATAACTAACGACTGAATTCTATTACCATAACAACCAAAATTTTGACCATATCACCAAAATAAAATTGTAAGCAAAATCTGCATATGCTCCTCTAACTATGTACCAAGTTTTATTACAATATCTTTTATAGTTTTCAAGTTATAGCATGATCCTATTTTGTGTGCATTGTTTTTTTAACTATTTTGTTGCCATAGCAAATACAATTTTGGCCATATCAACAAAATTAAATAATGTGCATAATCTCCTTATGCCCCTCTACCATATGTAAAAAGTTTCATGAAAATAATATCTTTTATACTTTTTAAGTTGTCGCAGGATCCAGTTTTCCGGAAGGACTGACGGACAGATGGGAGGTAAACCTATAGTCCCCTCCAGTGACACATTATCGCAATACAACATAAAGTAATAAATCTTCAAGCTAGTATATGTATTTACACTTGACATGGGCTGTTTTATCTTTTACTAATCTACCTATCAAGGATACCTACTAGTTATCAAAGATGTTTTTTAAACAGAACACATATTTTATATTTATTGGAACATTACAATCATCATGTGCAGTCAAAGGATCAACGGGAAGTGTCCTGTAAATAGTCTTAATGGTGACTCAGTAATGTATTTATCTTATTGTGCTACTGGACTGATGCCAAACCATCATATGCCACCACCAGGCACCTGATAGGATGACCTTGATGTGATTGTGGGAGCGTATAGAAAGATAGATAGCTACAATAAATAAGGCCCTCACTATGGCAGAAACAATTAATTGGTTAATCACTGGGATCAGATAACCATGTATGCAATGTGCCAATTGCTGTCTGGTATTAGCAATTCTCTCTTTCAATTCGACAGTCAGTTTATCATGAATCATTGCGTTTCTTAGTTATTTATTTGTGGATTCATTTTTGTTGATTTCATGGTTTATTTCACAGCCCTATTTAAATGTTCAACAATATATTTACAAAATGAAATACATTTTTACAAAATGAAATACATTTTCCTTCTAATTTCCTGGCACTAGCATTAAAAATGTCACAAAAATCCCAAATTGCTAACCTTTGTTATCTATGAAATAAGTTTATACATATAAGAAATATCCATGGCTTACCTTTGTTATCTATAAAGTAAGTTATATTGCATTACCTTTGCCATCTATGAAGTAAGTTACATATTAGAAATATCAATGGCTTACCTTTGTTATCTATGAAGTAAGTTATAATTATATTAGAAATATCCATGGCTTACCTTTGTTATCTATGCAGTATGTAATATATATATTTAGAAATATCCATGGCTTACCTTTGTTATCTATGCAGTATGTTATATATATATTTAGAAATATCCATGGCTTACCTTTGTTATCTATGCAGTATGTTATATATATATTTAGAAATATCCATGGCTTACCTTTGTTATCTATGCAGTATGTTATATATATATTTAGAAATATCCATGGCTTACCTTTGTTATCTATGCAGTATGTTATATATTAGAAATATCCACGGCTTACCTTTGTTATCTATGAAGTAAGTTACATATTAGAAATATCCACGGCTTACCTTTGTTATCTATGAAGTAAGTTACATATTAGAAATATCCACGGCTTACCTTTGTTATCTATGAAGTAAGTTACATATTAGAAATATCCACGGCTTACCTTTGTTATCTATGAAGTAAGTTACATATTAGAAATATCCACGGCTTACCTTTGTTATCTATGAAGTAAGTTACATATTAGAAATATCCACGGCTTACCTTCATTATCTATGAAGTGAGTTATATATTAGAAATATCCACGGCTTACCTTTGTTATCTATGAAGTAAGTTGTTACAGCTTTCCAGTGAAAAACAAACTCTTCTTGCAAAGACAGCTGCGGAGCAAGCTGAAAAAAGCATGTTACCATTTCTATAGCTTTATATCGTGTTTAACCGCACATTTGTGTTCAACTGAACATGTTTGACTGCTACATCAACAAGCAAGATGAGGTAAAAATGAAACTAGCCTAGTACACTGATTCAAAAAAGGAAGTCTGCACTAAAATTTGCATAATCTCCCTCATTAAAATTACTACATTGCTGTAAACGTTTAAGTCATAAATGTCTTCAAATATCATAAGTTTATGTTTGAGAAGAAGTTACAAGTCTGACATTCATGCGAAAGTCCAGAAAACCAGCAATTAACAAGATGACCGTTATCTGGTGTTTTCCCATTCAACTCTAACCAGGTTTGCTCTCTTTTGGCTCTCCGGAACTCAAACTCTGTTAGTGATGGATCTTTTCATACAAATGTATCACTACTTTATTAAAGCATACATTTTGTATATTTTACAATTTTTTTGCTATAAACTTTGTCATCATTACAACTCTCTGAATATTTCCAAAAATAGACGTAAGCTTACATACATACTTTAACCAAATTTTCTAAGTATAAAAGGTGCCATTTTGCTAAAATAAAAACATGAGTTTAACATGGCTGTATTGAATTGACTTGGTGTTTTAAGGCGAACCAACACATGAAAGGTTACCGTATATGGCGCCTAAAAGGAATGAACATGCCAGGCTCATCCTCCATGTACGTCGAGATAAAATATGGAGACTGAGCCTAGAACCTTCTCACCTGCAGAACTGCAGAGTTGCTGCAAATTCTATTGTAGACACTCCATTTATGCTGGAGCCACGTTTATTGTTTTCGTGCCACTGCTCTAGTCATTTGAGTGAGATGGCACCTGAAACAATACAGGGGTCTTGATGAAGACCTTTAAAAAATGGTAAAATGAACATAAATTTGGGGGTGGGGGTTACCCCTCTGCCTACCCCTCCAACGGGATCTGCTCTTGGCCCTATTCTTTGCCCCGGAACCACACGGGGATATCCTGGCTGTATGATATTGTCTAATGATGCCAAATACATGTGTGATGTTTCAATCCATTATGTAGTTTCGGAGATACAAGCTTACATACCAACTTTAACCAGGATGCAGATGACAACACAGACGATGATCAAGTCATGACAATAGCTCTTTTTTTCTTTGAAAAATAAAACTTGTTGGATACAATTGAAATGATGAGATAAGACTGTGTATTGTATCAGTTTATGTCATAATCAAAGCAATATGTATATTAATTATACATAATCCTTGATGTACCTGCTGGTACTACATAGTAGATAATAAGCACTAGGCTCATATTAAAGATCTATTACATTTATTTTCTCTGAATGAGTAGCAAAGCATTCAGTGCCCAACTCTACTATCTTCCTTTTATTTCAAACCCGTACCTAATGCAGGTAACCTGAGTAATGCTGATGGGATCATTGTCGTATCGGGTACTACAGAAAGGTACCCGGGGTACATTTATGTATACAGAAATGTACCCGAATATCTTTGAATTCCAGAACGGCCACCATATATACAGAAACGTACGGACAAACAAGATCTCATTGGTGGAATTCATAACTTTCACATGACATCATCAAAATAATTTGACCAATCAGTGATCAATAAAATAAAAGACCTCCACATTCTGGTTGGGGGTAAACTTGGTGTTTATCGTTGGTGCTCAACTGACTTTAGCCCTTTATAAAACTAGTTTGTGGTGTTAATTATATTAAAAGCTTTATTTTTTGTGTACATCTATGTACCTTCTTTTGGTGTTGTCTGATTTTAAAACACCAATATGGATACATTTAATTTAAATCATGGTCTAATATTTTCATTTTTCATATAGAGATTGAGGATAAAGTCCGAGTAAACCCCTTTATTTTCACCTACTGAATATCTCAACCTACTGGAATTTGACTGGATGTGAAAGTTATGAATTTAAACAATTTAGATCTTGATAAAACAACTACTTAAACAATATTGTTTATCATTAGTATTGCGCTATTGTTCTTAAAAACAAATTTAGGCTGCCATAGTTAATAATAAAATACAGAACAGTGTTTTTTTTATGTGTTTTGTGAATGCAGCCTGTGCCTGTACCATTGTGAAAAATAGCGGCATTTTTCTAGAAATTGTGAAATATTATAAGAAAAGAAAAAGAAACTTTTTTCACTTTTATTTTCACAGTTTAATATCCCTTGGTTTTAAGTATTGTTTTTGGTAAATACAGACTAGTTTTGACACCAGCTTATATTAAGACTAGTATCCTTACTGCCTGTTTTTTTTTTGTTTTGTTTTTTCTTTTTCGGATTGTGAATTTTTTGGATATAATTGTGAAAAAAGTATACTTTTTGGCATTGTGAATGGGGCCGAAAAACGGCCCCAAATTAGGCATAAAAAAAACACTGCAGAACGTATTGTCGTAAAACCGGAAGTTGTAAATCCTCAAACCCCGCGCAAAAAAGTAAACAAATATGCAGCGTGTCATTCAAGAAGAGTTGGTCAAATATTTAGACCAACTGCATTCCTTTAAGGCGGAGGCAACTGCGAGCGGCTTTTAAAAAGTGAATCAATTAAACTTTTTAAACAATGAAAGTTTCGTTTCCGTGAAGTAACAGAACGCGTTACAACCGCGTTTAACAACATTGTATTTTGACTCAGGTACACTTATGTATATTTGGGGGCCTTTCTGGATTTCAATGATTTTCGGGTACGTTTCTGTATACATAAATGTACCCCGGGTGCCTTTCTGTAGTTCCTGGTACAACAATGACCCCATCAGCCTGAGTAACGGTTATAGCCTTCAAATAGTTACTGGATAGTCTCATACTTTAAAATTAGATTAGATAAACAAGCGCGAGACGATCCTGTAATTCATAATTTTCTATTGCAGAGATGTTGAGATTTTAACTTTTTTTCAGTAGGTGATAAAATGTGTGTTACTCGGTTTTTATCTTTAGGTTCTATAGTAAAATAAAAATCTTTGGAAGAGTAAAAAGATGATAATTTTCAAGATTACATGTAACAAACAAGTATAAAACGTTTTTATACGTGTCACTAACTAATCTCCTAATTGACACTTATTACTTGATACGTTTCCAATTCTATTATACGTATACGTGTCACTAGACAGGTAACACGAATAAACGTATACGTGTCACTAGACAGGTAACACGAATAAACGTATACGTGTCAATAGACTCGGCCTTTTGAAAGATACATATATTGAATCAGTCTGCATGAATGTGCATGAACTATGCAGGGTTTTAAAAGAATCATACTGTAGATACCTTAATGTTAACAGTAAACTTGGTTGAACATCAAGGATAAAGACCGAGTTTATCACCTACCAGAATGTATTGGTATGTTTTATTTCTGGACACTGATTGGCCAGGTTTTTTTTATGATGCTCTATCAAAATTATGAATTCTTTGAAGCCTTTAACCGTAATGAATATGCAAACAGTGGAGTTAGTAACAAACAGGAAATGTGAGGGCAATTTTTTGTTTTCATAATGTAAAAAATATAATTAACAAATTAATCATAAACGTAAACAAATAATTTTACCCCCCACCATAGAAGGCAACGTAATATTAGCCAGTCCAATAAGAATCACTTACTGCATCGACTGCATGCTGCAGGATGCTTGTAAACTTCGAAAACATTCTTTTTTTCATTTGGTTTCGTTATGACTGCAGTGGAATATGGACGAAAATTATTGGTGTTGACATTTTGCTACGCAGGAAGTTATTCACCGGAAATACGTTTTGGACACTGTTGTTGTTGTTGTTGTTGTTGATGATATTGAACAGTTTAAATTAGGGAGTGTTTGAGGAGACTGCGGCGACTTTACAAAACTGGCCCCTGAAATTAAATTGCATTACAATTTTAACCCAGATAAGTAAATTCTTAAAAACTCTAAAAACGCATTAAACAAGAAAGGGGAGGAGGTAATTGGTAGGTGCATAAGTCTACATAGGGTACTTGTATATCCATGACAATGTGAAGAATTCTTCCAACTCGAAGGATATGATATGCACATCTCAGACCTACAATCAGGAAGACTAGAGGGATAGTGCTATATACAAAAACAGCATTAAATTCAATCCTAGTTGAAGTTGATACTCTTTACAAGGAATCAATTTGGTGTGAAGTAAATCTCCATAATACTGACAAAATGATAATAGGATGTGTATATAAGAGTCCCAATAGTGATAATGGGAATAATCTCAAACTGTCTGGTCTTTTTGGTCATGTGCTACATAACAAGAACTCCCACGTGTTGATTATGGGAGATTTTAACTATAAGGAAATAATATGGAATGAGATGAGAACTACATGTGGGGAAGAGCATCCTGCTATTGTTTTTCTTGAATGCATCAGAGACAAATTTCTCTTTCAGCAAGTTGCTGAACCTGAACTAGATATAGAGCTGATGATGAACCATCAACTTTGGACCTCGTCTTTACGAATGAGGAAAACATGATAGAAGCAATCAAATATAACCCAAGTCTAGGAAAAAGTGATCATCTAATCCTAACTTTTATATTTAATTGTTACATAGACCTCGAAGTCAATACGACAGCTAAATTGAACTATACTCAGTTAAATAGTGATTTGGGTGATATAAATTGGAATGATGTCATAGGGGAAAACCCAATAACTGAGGCCTGGAGCAGCTTTGCTGAAACCATAACAAAATCATTAGATAACTCAAACCCAGTGAGTAGAGCTAATCCTAGGCCTACCAGGAATAACCCCTTAATAGACAAAAATGCAATAAATGTCATTAGGATAAAGCATAGGAAAAGGACTAGATATAAACATTGTAAAAATGAGAACAACTACAACGATTACAAAATTGCTAGAAATAATGTAGTGTATGAACTAAGAAGATGCAAATATGATTATGAAAAGGATCTGGCATCAAAAATTAAAACGGATGATAAACTATTTTGGAAGTATGTAAGGTCAAACACTAAAACCAAAATATCGGTTTGTAACTTAGAAAAACACAATGGAGAACTAACAAGGAGTGATAAAGAAAAGGCGGAAATATTAAATAATCACTTTACCTCGGTCTTTACCAAAGAAAACATTGTTATGATTCCGACTATAGAGGAAAAACCAAACATAACTAGGCTTATCAATATAAATATCACAGAAGATAAGATAAACAAAATTCTAAATGATATAATGTCATCGAAATCCCAGGGACCTGACAACCTGCATCCAAGAGTATTTAAAGAATGTGCAAATACACTGACAATACCCCTTACACAACTAATTAAGAAATCAATGGAAGAAGGGAAATTACCTGATATCTGGAAGACTGCTAATGTAACTGCAGTCTTTAAATCTGGAAAAAAATCTAAACCAGAGATTTATCGACCAATTAGTCTGACACCAATAACATGTAGAATCATGGAAAAGATTGTTAGAGTGGAACTAGTCGACCATCTCATTAGGTATCTTCTTATATCAATACATCAACATGGTTTCACGCGGGGCTGCTCCTGTGATACTCAGTTGTTGGAATGTATAGATGATCATCTATCTTGACTTCAAAGCTGCGTTTGACAAAGTCCCCCATAAAAGTCTACTTAGAAAAGTTAAAGCCATGGGAATTTCAGGCAAACTTTATGACTGGATAGAAGATTGTTTAACTAATCGAAAACAAAGGGTAGTAGTAAATGGGAAGGAATCAGGCCTCATGGATGTCACAAGCGGGGTTCCTTAGGGCAGTGTTCTAGGGCCCTTACTGTTTCTGATATATATCAATGACCTCCCCGAAGCCATTTCCTGCACCACTAAATTGTTTGCAAACGATACAAAACTTTACACATGCATTAGTGACCCAAGTAATACACAGAATTTACAGGATAACATATTCAATGCATGTAACTGGGCTAAAAAAATGGCAAATGGTATTCAATGCCAAAATATGTAAACACCTTCACATCGGAAAAAACGATGATGAAAACGATGTGTATTTTATCAAGGATCAAGCAAAAAAATTGAAAAAATTACTAAGGTATCGCAGGAAAAGGACCTAGGGGTAACTTTTGACTCTAAGTTAAAGTTTTCTAACCATATAAGTGGGAAAGTCTCTAAGGCAAATAGGAACTTAGGACTAATATTCAAAACTTTTACCTATATGGACATAGAAATGTTCCTCTGCTTATATAAATCCCTTGTTAGACCTCACCTGGAATATGCCACAGTTGTCTGGTCTCCATATCTCAAAAAAGACATTAACACTATAGAAAATGTCCAAAAAAAGAGCTACCAGAATGGTAGGTAATCTCAGCAACTTTCCATACCATACAAGACTTACTATGTTAGGACTACCAACCCTGGAGTATAGAATAGAGCGAGCCGATGTGATTCAGGTTTACACAATTTAAATAACATCGATGTAGTAAACAAAATTAAACTGTTCACTATGGCCCCGAATACTGGCACCCGGGGTAACTCAAATAAATTATTTAAGAAAAGAGCAAGAGTTGATATTAGGAGGAAATCCTTTGCTTACAGAGTGGTAGATTCTTGGAACAAACTACCTAACACAGTAATTGAGGCACCCACCATAAATTCATTCAAAAGTAGGCTAAGCAAACATTGGGCACAACATCCTTCCAAATTGAGACCAAAAAACTAACAAAAAAACAAACAATACAACCTAAAAAGACAAAAGTGAACCGGATGTCAGAATGTCTTAATGACAATACCAGAATATACAATTATCAAAACGGGCCTAAGAAACGACGGTTTAGGATTGGCTTCGAACACAGTATCAACAGTATCAACATGATAAGTGGAAGGTGCAAAGACAAAGACTGGTTGAAATACAAAAACCTCCAGAAGACTGTCCAACAAATGACTAGACAAACAGAGAAACGATACCCCCAAGAAGTAGTCAGTGAAGACTTGAAGAAGAACCTAAAGCGTTTCTGGTCTTATATCAAGAGCAAGAAGCAGGAATCAGAGGGGGTGTCTCCACTCATCAATAAAGAAGGTTTTCTTCAGAGTGATAGTACCAAGAAAGCAGACATCCTAAATGACCAGTTTCAGTCGGTTTACACACAAGAAGACACCAGCTGCATGCCAGACAAAGGTCCCAGCCCATATACATCAATGCCGAAAATTAAGATTGTAATACACGGCGTATCCAAACTTCTGCGTGACCTCAACCATCACAAGGCAGCTGGTCCAGATTCAATACCAACATTTATTTTGAAAGTAGCGGCTGAAGAAATCTCACCAGTTCTCTCAACGATTTTTCAGACATCTTTAAACACTGGCGAAGTACCAAACGACTGGAGAGAAGCGCATATCATACCTTTATTCAAGAAAGGCGACAAACATCAACTTGAAACCGGAAATTATAGACCAGTCTCCCTTACATCAGTGACCTGCAAGGTCCTTGAACATATTGTCCACAGCAACATTATAAACCACTTTCTGAGAAACAGCATCCTCTGTGACAACCAGCATGGATTTAGATCCAAACGTTCCTGTGAAACGCAGCTGATCACTACCATCCAAGGAATCGCCAGCCAACTACGCTCTGAAGCATTATGGAGTGAGAGGCGAAACCCTACAGTGGATCCAGTCATTCCTCAGCTATAGGAAACAACACGTCCGGCTAGAGGGGTCCATATCATCACAGGCAAGCGTTTTGTCAGGAGTACCCCAGGGAACAGAACTGGGCCCATTATTATTTCTGGCGTTCATCAATGATCTACCAGAGTCTACATCTTCGGAAACTAGGTTATTTGCAGACGATGGACTCTTATACAAACATATAAGGTCTACAACAGATTCAGATGCACTACAACAGGACCTCGAGTCCCTTGAAGAATGGGAGACTAAATGGCAGATGAGTTTTCACCCTGAGAAATGCCAGGTCATCCAGATTGCATGGACATCAACTTGAAGCAGTGGACTGCGCCAAATATCTTGGAGTCACCTTCAGTGAAGACTTATCATGGAAGACCCAAGTGGACAGCACAGCAGCCAAGGCTTCAATGTCCCTGGGTTTTCTCAGAAGAAACCTATACAACTGCACCAAGGAGGTCAGAGATAGAACTTACAAGTCCCTTGTACTTCCAACCCTATCATATGCCGCAGCAGCATGGGATCCTTACCTCGCAGGGGACATCAACAAGCTGGAAAAATTACAGAGAAGAAAAGCAAGATTTGCCTTAACAACTGTTGGGACAAAACACCAGGCTGTGTGACAAGAATGGTAAGGGACCTTGGCTGGCAGACATTAGAAGGGAGAAGATGCAAACAGAGGCTAACAATGCTCTTCAAAATACAGCATGGTCTCGTAGATATGGCACCAGGAGATATACTGCGCTTCAACGACCGCAGAACCAGGGGAGGCCAGCGATTATACCAACCAGCAGCCCCTCAGAATGTCTACAAGTACTCCTTCTACCCTCGTACCACACGCGAATGGAATGTTCTGCAACTGCAATCACCGACACCAGTTCATTAGAAGATTTCAACGCTGCTCTTGACACCACCACTGCAGCCTTATTCTTCCGAGCGTAGTATCATCAGCGCCATGTACATAGTTTTAATTGTAAAATACCATCGTTTTTAACATTTTGGAGGATGATCGCTGTCTCATCACCTCAGTAAGGTCAACATTACAGTCTAAGAAGACTCCTGACCTTTTATTGGAAGAAGAAGAAGGTTTTGTTTTAACGTACGCACATATACGTTCTCAGGGTATATTTCAGTTTTCATCCCAGGTTCTGACGTATTCTGAACATTTGACCATTTATATTTCAGTTTTCATCCCAGGTTCTGACGTATTCTGAACATTTGACCATTTTTTTGTGTCGTCATTTTTTTTATTATATAAATGTAGCACCTATCCTATAATGTAATGATACCCATGAAATCAACAGTCACAACTCTCGTTAAAGTCCCTACATTAAACCTGGGCTGATAAAAATATAAAGCCCTGATTAAACATGGCTACCATCAGCCATCTTTGTTTACATAGTGTTATATAGTAAATACCTGAAGTGACTACTTCTCTGAAATTAACTGACGAATTTTAATGAAAGTTAACAGGAATGTTGCCCTTAATGTCTATCCCGCAATCAATAGGCATAGTTTACAACTTATGTACTGTACGCCGTTTCTAAAACTAATGATTCAAACTCACAACATAAACGGCTTGAACCAGCCAGTGCAAACCCCAAAACTGGTCGAATTAAGAGTTACCAACTCATCATTCATTTACTCATATTCAATCACAGGTATTTTAAGAATCCGTAAATGAATCTATACTTTTAATCGACACAATTACATTATTATATGACCTGGACACCTGGACAGAGTTTTGAAAGACGGTTTTGTAGTGTATTTTTGCCGTTATTTGGCGGGTTAGTTTCTATACGGTTATCGCATGACACTTTATACAATTAAAGAACAAAACCGGACGGCGTGCAGAGTATGTGGTGGTTTTTTTCTTTCACAAAACAAATGTCCCGGAGTCTTATTTGAAAAAACAACACAACAGTTTAATGTAAGGGAAACAACTCCAGTTAATTCATGTTGATAGCTATTATGAGAGTTATTTATCTTGATATTATTATGTTTTTATCTTAACATTTTCAGCGCATTTGAAGCTAAATGTATATATGACGTTCGACTTTTTCGTGGTGGAGGCAGACCATCCGACTTTCCCCGGGTAGAACCAGTACTGTATACTTCAGGCCATCCGTAAGCATCGACAATTTCTCGAAGAACACGAAGAACAGTTACTTTCTATCCGGGGAGCATTGCACAATTATAACGTCTTTATTAAAAGTCTTCATCATGTTTTAGGTGCTACTAGAGTGGTGGCAAAAACAGTGAATTCATGTGGCTGCAGCAAAAAAAAAGTAGTGTATTTCAATAGAATTTACAGCATATCTGCAGTTCTTCAGGGAAGAAGGTTCTAGGCTATTCCGCAGACTGTTTGATGTAAATGGTGGGTGGTCCTGGAATGTCTAGTCCTGTAAGGCGCGTATCTGGAGGCCTTTTCCCATTACGCAAAATTGGGTTTGACAGTGTTAGGAGGTCCGGGGGCATGCTTTCCCTGATATTTTTTAAAATAATGACGCCAAATTGTGCGTGTTGGCGTATTTTGGCAGCAAAATGACTTGATGATGAACCAAAAATACACGGACTTCCTTACAGATTTTGATATTTTTACTACACAAGATTGCCAGGTGCGATCTTGAGCAAATTAAAATTAATTTAAATACAGCTAAAAAAGGTTTTGCTTTTCAGGTTTTCATTACGCAGCTGCGTATCTGCGTATAGGCAGGTACGCGCCTGCCTGTTGGCGCTATATAAACCTTATGTGTGTGCACCGTAAAAAACACACGAGTTCAGTTATATACTAAACCAAATTGCTAAGTAACCACCTAAGAATATGTCAATAATATTCTCACTGTTTTGTGTATTTTGAGCTTGATTAGAGATACTGTAAACTGCAAAATCGTCTGCTCTGATTGAATGAACATATTTTAAAACTTTTAAGTCAATGTGTTTTCTTAGAAATAAGTTATAACACTTATACAACTGGGTATATAGGATTTTATTAGGTACTTCGAATTAGTAAAGCTTTCGATGTTCCTAATTCTAAAATATGCCAGTAAAAATTATTTTGACATCATGTTTTACTAGCATTACCACTACAAATGCGTTTGCAAAAGAAATTTTCGAAATATATAATGTTAACGCTGAATTACAGTTACTTGAATTTCAAACAATATTCAATGTAAAGGGAGGTAATTTAAGATTATCCATATTTCATATTTTTTATAGACGGAAAATCTGCGATAAATGGGTCAAATTTTTATGTTTTTTTTCATACCAATTTTAAGAATTTTATATCTTTAAGCGATGTTTGACTCATGTTATGTGTTTTATTAGCGCATTTCATGTTTTCATATAAAGGGAGGGTAACTCTCAAAAGATGTAACAATTTAAACAAAAAATAAATGTTTTACAAACTATGGGTCAAAACAAAATACTTATCATATATCTATTCTAAAATATATTTAAAATAAGAAAATTAGTTCAGATACAAAAGTTGATACTTAGCAATTATGTTCAGTATATATACAGCTGAGCTTCAAATGGCCTCACTGCCTTGAAAATTAGTTTAAAAAAATGTTGTATATTGCATGTCTGAAGAGACAACCACTCTCTATCATTCATCTCTTATGATTGATGCTGCTGCTAATGCAGTGTTTGTCCGTTTATAGCTAGTAAGTTATTACAGTGAGTCTCTTATTACTTCACTGCCACGGTTATTAAAAAGGAAAAAGAGAAAGGTCACATCCATGGGCGATATCATCGGCGGAGTCGTCACCTTTGCTGTTAGCGGCTAAAGCAATCAATCCGGAACAATACTTGCATCTTAGTTGATTATTTTTATTTGAAAACAAGAGGCCCAAGAGGGCCTGTGGACGCTCTACTGGCTCCAGATAAAGTTTATGTATAAGGGGCCATAACTCTTTCAAATATCGTTCAACCAGAACATGGTGATGATATACGCAACTAGGCTTGGTACTGATTGTCCCTGACAAGTTTCGTTGAAATCCAGCCAGAGGTTCAGGAGAACTAGTCTGTACGAAGTTTGTGTATTAAAACCTTTAAGGGGTCATAACTCTGCCAAAATTCATTCAACCACAACACGGCAATGACAGGTACAACTAGGCTTGGTACTGATCATCCCCATCAAGATTCATTGAAATCCAGCAAGGAATTCAGAAGAGACTAATCTGGACAACGTTTGGCTATTAAAACCTTTAAAGGGCCATAACTCTGCCAAAAATAATTCAACACGAATATGGCGACGATATGCACAACTAGGCTTGATACTGATCATCCTTGTCAAGTTTCGTTAAAATCCAGTCAGGGGTTCAGGAGAACTAGCCCGGAAAATGTTTGTGTATCAAAAAACTTTAAAGGGCCATAACTCCACCAAAAATCTGTTAACCAGAATGCCACGATGATATGCACAACTATGCTTGCTGCTGATCATCCCTGTAAAGTTTCGTTGAAATGTGGGGAGGCGTTCAGGAGAACTAGTCCAAAGTTTGTGTATTAAAACCTTTAAAGGGCCATAACTCTGCCAAAAATCATTCAACCGAAACACGGCAATGATTTGCACAACTAGACCTGATACTGATCATCCTTATCAAGCTTCGTTCAAATCCAGCCAGGGGTTCAGGAGAACTAGTCCAGACAAAGTTTGTGTATTAAAACCTTTAAAGGGACTCCACCAAAATCATTCAACTGGAACACAGTGACGATATGTACAACTAGGCTTGGTACTGATCATCCTTGAAAAGTGTCACTGAAATCTGGCCAAATGAAGGCCCTTTCTTCTTAATCAGGCCAAAATATAGCATATTTCAGAAAATCAAGGGCCATAACTCCGGTGTAAATGGTCCAATCTGGCTGTTTTGAAACTTGTTGGAGCTTTCATTGATAGTAACAATCTGGTAAAGTTCGGATGAAAAATGAAGGCCCTATCATAGTATTAACGAGGCAAAATATAGCATATTTAACTAAATCAAGGGCCATAACTCTGCTGTTTCTCGTCCGATCTGGTTGGTTTTCAAACTTGTCAGAGCTTTCATTTATATTAACAATCTGGTAAAGTTTGGTAAAGATCGGACAAAAAATCAAGACCCTTTCGTAATATACTTTTTTCAACTAAATCAAGGGCCATAACTCCACTGTTGCGGGTCTGATCTGGCTGGTTTTCGAACTTGTCCAAGCTTTCATTAATATTAACAATCTGGTAATGTTTGGTAAAGATCGGATGAAAAATGAAGGCCCTATCGTCTTAACGAGGCAAAATATAGAATTATTAACTAAATCAAGGGCTATAACTCTGCTGTTGCTGGTCCGAACTGGCTGGTTTTCGAACTTGTCCAAGCTTTCATTGATATTAACAATCTGGTACGGTTTGGTAAAGATCGGATGAAAAATGGAGGCCCTATCGTCTTAACGAGGCAAAATATAGCATTTTTAACTAAACCAAGGGCCATAACTCCGCTGTTATTGGTCCGATCTGGCTGGTTTTTAAACTTGTCCAAGCTTTCATTGATATTAACAATCTGGTAACGTTTGATAACGATCGGATGAAAAATGAGGGCCCTATCGCCTTAACGAGGCAACATATAGCATTTTTAACTAAACCAAGGGCCATAACTCCGCTGTTACTGGTTCGATCTGACTGGTTTTCGAACTTGTCCGAGCTATCATTGATATTAACAATCTGGTGAAGTTTGGTAAAGATTGGATGAAAAATGAAGGCCCTATCGTCTTAACGAGGCAACATATAGCATTTTTAACTAAGTCAAGGGCCATAACTCCGCTGTTACTGGTTCGATCTGGCTGGTTTTCGAACTTGTCCGAGCTTTCATTGATATTAACAACCTGTTAAAGTTTGTTAAAGATCGGATGAAAAATGAAGGCCCTATCGTCTTAACGAGACAAAAGTTAACGACGGACGACGGACGACGGAAGACGGACGACGGACGACGGACGGACGGACGGAAGACGGACAACTCGCCATCCCATAAGCTCTGCTGGCCGTTGGCCAGTAGAGCTAAAAATGAAGAAAAAGAAGCTTTCAATGAAAGGGAAACAATTCGACTTAATTCATCTATTATGAAAGTTATTTCCCTTGATGTGTTGCCTTCAGCGCATTTGAAGTGTTTATGACGGTAGATTTTTCGTGCCGGAGCCAGATCACCCCAGAACCAGTACTGTATACCTCTTGCCTTCCATAATAATCGACACGTTCTCACCTACAAGTCCAGCTTCCAGTGGGATTCTAACGCGCAGCGGATGAGAAGTGAGAAAACGCAACGTCTGAAACATTTTCGAAAGGGAAACAATTCGACTTAATTCATGCTGATATCTATTATGAAAGTTATTTCCCTTGATGCCCTCAGCGTATTTGAAGCTGTTTATGACGGTAGATCTTTTCGTGCCGGAGGCAGATCACCCCAGAACCATTACTGTATACCTCTCGCCTTCCATAATAATCGACACGTTCTCACCTACAAGTCCAGCTTCAGTGGGATTCTAACGCGCAGCGGATGAGAAGTGAGAAGGTTTCAAATGCAACGTCTGAAACATTTTCGCCTCTCACCGCTTCGGTAAGTATATTTGCCACATTGATCATCCTAGTTTTTGTGTGTTTTAGTGTGTGTGTTTTTGCTTTTGTGCGTTATAAAAGGTTTAATTAATTAAAATCCGCAAAATGTATCATGTTAAAGGGACACATGGCAACCTTGAGTATTTATCAGCATTAAATTAACACATCTACTATGTGTCTACTGAAGGTTCAGTGTTATTATACGAAACTGATTGGTTCCGACAATTTCTCATTTGAGTATTCTGTATAAGGCCAGAAAGAAAAATACCTGTGTTTTCTGGTTACTCGGTTGAAAAAATTAGGGTAGGTAGGTAGGTATTTTTTTTCTTTTCTTTTTTTTTTCTTTTTTTTTTTCATGGATGTCAAAACTAATCGGATTCTATTTTAATATATATATAGCATCTTTGTTAGGGGCTTAATTAAGTTTTAATTCAGGAATGACACAGCCTAAGTGTCCTATCATGCTGACGCACACACATCATCTTTTATATTGCAAATATTTGTTTGATTTTTGACATTACGCTTAGTATTTATAGCACTTCTCAGTCTTTTGGATATTTTTTTTATATAAAATCACATACCTATAAATAACAAATATATAGGATACTGTGAAATGTATATCTGTTTCACGTGGCAGTGCGGAAATTAATGGTATTTTTATACAATTTCTTATTTAGAAAAACTATTATAATCCCATATTGCCATTTATTTTAATATGAATCTTTGCATGACAAATGTTCTTATCAAAATCTGTGAATGTTCGAAGAAAAAGTTAAGGTGCTACGTGATAATTTGGACACTTCATTGTCTATAACTACATTACTCTGGGACATTTTTTCAGGAAAACTTAAAACATGTTTGTTTTCAACAAATAACACGGAAATCTTTTTTTTTATTTTTTTTTTATTTTTTTTATTTTTTTATGATAAAAAACTGTAGGGTCGGCGCCAAAAAAAAAGGGACGGTCGGGTAACCAGAAACACAGGTATTTTTTCCCCCGGCCTAAGTATTAATCCAGTATTAAAATACATTGTAACTTGAAACCTGCTCTTTTCAAATTGTCCTTATTATTCAACCATAGGTTGATATAGAGTATCGGTGTTATATAAATCAGCAATTGTATGCAAAAGCAATTTGCTTTGAAATACTAAAAAAAAAAAAAAATAATAATAATAATACTAAAAATAATAAATTAATACTCGTCAGATTGCATATATAACACATCATTTAAACAACATAATACATATATACTGCTGTAAGATGATCGTAACAATTAAAAGTGATGGTATATTGATTAAATATGCAAGTGATCTTGAGAAATATTTTCTGATTTATCATACATAAATGATCATAAATTTCTTTCAACAGGGCTTTCAACGATTGCTGTGTGTGTGCCCCTTTAAACTAAAAATCTTTAAATGGCATGCAGATTAAAATGGATTCGTGGTAATTATGAATGATTTACTTTGTTTTTGCCATGCAGGACGATGCCGCCACAATTGAAAAATAGAATCCTGATTTTCCGATGCATGTTCACAGCCAGACCTCATGCATTCATTCAAAGTTTATGTTTTGAATATGATAGACAATATGCAAAACAATATTAACAAGTCTCCCTAAGCTCAATATTTTGCCAAGCTAATGTAATGGCGTCACTCCCAAGTGCAATCTCCTTCTGCTATGTCATGACCCCACTACCCCACCGCCCCCCCCCCCCCCCAACCCCCCCGCTCTCCTCTTCCCGCCCCTATCCACCCCACACTCTCGACAACATTAAACGCCCGCACGCAACACTTACGCCTTTTTGCCAACAACGGTGTATCTCGGCAAGCACGTAACATTACGCCTTCTTGCCAATAACGGTGTATCTCGACAAGCACGCAACATTACGCCTTCTTGCCAACTTCGGTGTATCTCGACAAGAACGTAACATTACGCCTTCTTGTCAATACTTGCTTGCTAGCCGAGTATGAGATACAGTCTTTTCAATTTTATTATATTGTTTGTTTGAATCCACCTGGTCTTTTACGTCATTTTTAGCACATGTTAGGTCATATATGACGATTTTTTTGTGGTAGAGGCAGACCACTCCATTTTCCCCGGATAAACAAGTGTTGTAATATACCTCCCGCCATTCGTAAGAATCGATACTTTCTCACTTGACAAGTCGAGCTCCCAACGAGGTTCAAACCCGCAGCGGGGAGAGGAAAACGTTTTAAACGCAGCGTTTTTACTATCCCCGCCAAGTAAGAGAATTAAGAATATGTATAATGAACACTATATGTGTAATGAACATGAACACTATATGTATGATGAACACTATATGTATGATGAACACTATATGCATGATGAACACTATATGTATGATGAACACTATATGTATATAATGAACACTATATGTATGATGTACACTATATGTATATAATGAACACTATATGTATGATAAACACTATATGCATGATGAACACTATATGTATGATGAACACTATATGTATATAATGAACACTATATGTATGATGAACACTATATGTATATAATGAACACTATATGTATGATGAACACTATATGCATGATGAACACTATACGTATGATGAACACTATATGTATGATGAACACTATACGTAGGATGAACACTATATGTATGAAGAACACTATATGTATGATGAAAACTATATGCATGATGAACACTATATGTATGATGAACACTATATGTATATAATGAACACTATATGTATGATGAACACTATATGTATATAATGAACACTAAATGTATGATGAACACTATATGCATGATGAACACTATATGTATGATGAACACTATATGTATATAATGAACACTATACGTATGATGAACACTATATGTATAATGAACACTATATGTATATAATGAACACTATATGTATGATGAACACTATATGTATGATGAACACTATATGCATAATGAACACTATATGTATGATGAACACTATATGTATATAATGAACACTATATGTATGATGAACACTATATGCATGATGAACACTATATGTATGATGAACACTATATGTATATAATGAACACTATACGTATGATGAACACTATATGTATAATGAACACTATATGTATATAATGAACACTATATGTATGATGAACACTATATGCATAATGAACACTATATGTATGATGAACACTATATGTATATAATGAACACTATATGTATGATGAACACTATATGTATATAATGAACACTATATGCATAATGAACACTATATGTATGATGAACACTATATGTATATAATGAACACTATATGCATAATGAACACTATATGTATGATGAACACTATATGTATATAATGAACACTATATGCATGATGAACACTATATGTATGATGAACACTATATGTATGATGAACACTATATGCATGATGAACACTATAGGTATATAATGAACACTATACGTATGATGAACACTATATGTATGATGAACACTATATGTATGATGAACACTATATGTATATAATGAACACTATACGTATGATGAACACTATATGCATAATGAACACTATATGTATGATGAACACTATATGTATATAATGAACACTATATGTATGACGAACACTATACGTATGATGAACACTATATGTATGATGAACACTATATGCATGATGAACACTATATGTATATAATGAACACTATATGTATATAATGAACACTATATGCATGATGAACACTATATGTATATAATGAACACTATATGTATGATGAACACTATATGCATGATGAACACTATATGTATGATGAACACTATATGTATATAATGAACACTATACGTATGATGAACACTATATGTATAATGAACACTATATGTATATAATGAACACTATATGTATGATGAACACTATATGCATAATGAACACTATATGTATGATGAACACTATATGTATATAAAGAACACTATATGTATGATGAACACTATATGTATATAATGAACACTATATGCATAATGAACACTATATGTATGATGAACACTATATGTATATAATGAACACTATATGCATAATGAACACTATATGTATGATGAACACTATATGTATATAATGAACACTATATGCATGATGAACACTATATGTATGATGAACACTATATGCATGATGAACACTATAGGTATATAATGAACACTATACGTATGATGAACACTATATGTATGATGAACACTATATGTATGATGAACACTATACGTATATAATGAACACTATACGTATGATGAACACTATATGCATAATGAACACTATATGTATGATGAACACTATATGTATATACTGAACACTATATGTATGACGAACACTATACGTATGATGAACACTATATGTATGATGAACACTATATGCATGATGAACACTATATGTATATAATGAACACTATATGTATATAATGAACACTATATGCATGATGAACACTATATGTATATAATGAACACTATATGCATGATGAACACTATATGTATATAATGAACACTATATGTATGATGAACACTATATGCATAATGAACACTATATGTATGATGAACACTATATGTATATAATGAACACTATATGTATGATGAACACTATATGTATATAATGAACACTATATGTATGATGAACACTATATGTATGATGAACACTATATGCATGATGAACACTATATGTATATAATGAACACTATACGTATGATGAACACTATATGTATATAATGAACACTATATGTATGACGAACACTATACGTATGATGAACACTATATGTATGATGAACACTATATGCATGATGAACACTATATGTATATAATGAACACTATATGTATGATGAACACTATATGTATGATGAACACTATATGCATGATGAACACTATATGTATATAATGAACACTATACGTATGATGAACACTATATGTATATAATGAACACTATATGTATGACGAACACTATACGTATGATGAACACTATATGTATGATGAACACTATATGCATGATGAACACTATATGTATATAATGAACACTATATGTATATAATGAACACTATATGTATATAATGAACACTATATGTATGATGAACACTATATGTATGATGAACACTATATGTATGATGAACACTATATGTATATAATGAACACTATATGCATGATGAACACTATACGTATGATGAACACTATACGTATGATGAACACTATATGTATATAATGAACACTATATGTATGATGAACACTATATGCATGATGAACACTATATGTATATAATGAACACTATACGTATGATGAACACTATATGTATATGACGAACACTATACGTATGATGAACACTATATGTATGATGAACACTATATGCATGATGAACACTATATGTATATAATGAACACTATATGTATATAATGAACACTATATGTATGATGAACACTATATGTATGATGAACACTATATGCATGATGAACACTATATGTATATAATGAACACTATATGTATATAATGAACACTATATGTATGATGAACACTATATGTATGATAAACACTATATGTATGATGAACACTATATGCATGATGAACACTATATGTATATAATGAACACTATATGCATGATGAACACTATATGTATATAATGAACACTATATGTATGATGAACACTATATGTATATAATGAACACTATATGTATATAATGAACACTATATGTATATAATGAACACTATATGTATGATGAACACTATATGTATGATGAACACTATATGTATATAATGAACACTATATGTATGATGAACACTATATGTATGACAAACACTATATGTATGATGAACACTATATGCATGATGAACACTATATGTATATAATGAACACTATATGCATGATGAACACTATATGTATATAATGAACACTATATGTATAATGAACACTATATGTATGATGAACACTATATGCATGATGAACACTATATGTATATAATGAACACTATATGTATATAATGAACACTATATGTATGATGAACACTATATGTATGTTAAACACTATATGTATGATGAACACTATATGCATGATGAACACTATATGTATATAATGAACACTATATGTATGATGAACACTATGTATGATGAACACTATATGTATGATGAACACTATATGTATATAATGAACACTATATGTATGATGAACACTATATGTATGATAAACACTATATGTATGATGAACACTATATGCATGATGAACACTATATGTATATAATGAACACTATATGCATGATGAACACTATATGTATATAATGAACACTATATGTATAATGAACACTATATGTATGATGAACACTATATGCATGATGAACACTATATGTATATAATGAACACTATATGTATATAATGAACACTATATGTATGATGAACACTATATGTATGTTAAACACTATATGTATGATGAACACTATATGCATGATGAACACTATATGTATATAATGAACACTATATGTATGATGAACACTATATGCATGATGAACAATATACGTATGATGAACACTATATGTATGATGAACACTATATGTATATAATGAACACTATATGTATTTAATGAACACTATATGTATGATGAACACTATACGCATGATGAACACTATACGTATGGTGAACACTATACGTATATAATGAACACTATACGTATGATGAACACTATATGTATGATGAACACTATATGCATGATGAACACTATATCTATATAATGAACACTATACGTATGATGAACACTATACGTATGATGAAAACTATATGTATGATAAACACTATATGCATGATGAACACTATATGTATATAATGAACACTAAACGTATGATGAACACTATACGTATGATGAACACTATACGTATGATGAACACTATATGTATATAATGAACACTATACTTATGTATGATGAACACTATACGTATATAATGAACACTATATGCATGATGAACACTATATGTATGATGAACACTATATGCATGATGAACACTATATGTATATAATGAACACTATATGCATAATGCACACTATATGTATATAATGAACACTATATGCATAATGAACACTATATGTATGATGATGAACACTATACGTATGATGAACACTATATGTATATAATGAACACTATACTTATGTATGATGAACACTATACGTATAATTAACACTATATGTATATAATGAACACTATATGCATAATGCACACTATATGTATATAATGAACACTATATGCATAATGCACACTATATGTATATAATGAACACTATATGTATGAATGAACACTATACGTATGATGCACACTATATGTATATAATGAACACTATAAGTATATAATGAAAACACTATATGTATATAATGAACACTATACGTATGATGAAACACTATACGTATGATGAACACTATATGTATGATGAACTCTATATGCATATAATGAACACTATATGCATATAATGAACACTATATGTATATAATGAACACTATATGCATGATGAACTCTATATACATGATGAACACTATAAGTATGATGAACACTATATGCATGATGAACACTATATGTATGATGAACACTATATGTATATAATGAACACTATATGTATATGCATATAATGAACACTATATGCATATAATGAACACTATATGTATATAATGAACACTATATGCATGATGAACTCTATAAACATGATGAACACTATACGTATGATGAACACTATATGCATGATGAACACTATATGTATGATGAACACTATATGTATATAATGAACACTATATGTATATAATGAACACTATACGTATGATGAACACTATACGTATGATGAACACTATATGTATATAATGAACACTATACGTATGATGAACACTATATGTATGATGAACACTATATGTATATAATGAACACGTTATGTATGATGAACACTATATGCATGATGAACACTATTTGCATGATGAACACTATATGTATATAATGAACACTATATGCATGATGAAGACTATACGCATGATGAACACTATACGTATGATGAACACTATATGTATATGATGAACACTATACGTATGATGAACACTATACGCATGATGAACACTATACGTATGATGAACACTATATGTATGATGAACACTATATGTATATGATGAACACTATACGTATGATGAACACTATATGTATGATGAACACTATACGTATGATGAACACTATATGTATATAATGAACACTATACGTATGATGAACACTATATGTATGATGAACACTATATGTATGATGAACACTATACGTATGATGAACACTATATGTATATAATGAACGCTATATGTATAATGAACACTATATGCATGATGAACACTATATGTATATAATGAACACTATATGCATAATGCACACTATATGTATATAATGAACACTATATGCATAATGCACACTATATGTATATAATGAACACTATATGTATGATGAACACTATACGTATGATGAACACTATATGTATATAATGAACACTATAATTATGTATGATGAACACTATGCGTATGATGAACACTATATGTATATAATGAACACTATATGCATAATGCACACTATATGTATATAATGAACACTATATGCATAATGCACACTATATGTATATAATGAACACTATACGTATGATGAACACTATACGTATGATGCACACTATATGTATATAATGAACACTATATGCATAATGCACACTATATGTATATAATGAACACTATATGTATGATGAACACTATACCTATGATGCACACTATATGTATATAATGAACACTATATGCATAATGCACACTATATGTATATAATGAACACTATATGTATGATGAACACTATACGTATGATGAACACTATATGTGTATAATGAACACTATATGCATAATGCACACTATATGTATATAATGAACACTATATTCATAATGAACACTATATGTATAATGAACACTATATGTATAATGAATACTATATGTATAACGAACACTATATTTATGATGAACACTATATGTATGATGAACACTATACGTATATAATGAACACTATATGTATAATGAACACTATATGTATATAATGAACACTATATGTATAATGAACACTGTATGTATATAATGAACACTATATGTATAATGAACACTGTATGTATTATGAACACTATATGTATATAATGAACACTATATGTATAATGAACACTATATGTATATTTTTTCTACATAACGTGCATTTGTTTAATCATAAATGTTATTAAAGGATTGTTAGCCTCTATATCAAAACTAGATGAGAATATTTAAACTATTCTAAGAAATGTATACATTTTCAATGAGAAGGTATCCATTTTTGATTGAATAACTGATTTTCCGAATAAACTATGCCTGTATTTCTTTCACCTACATTTGATATATTAGGTTTATTAAAATACAGAAACACACTAGGTGAAATTTTGACTGCAGTCATCTGCTTTTATTTGACATACAAATTATCTACAAACCTACACATATAATTATGATTATACCCCAATGTCTCAATGCTAATAGATAAAAACGACTAATTTAAATATTTAGCGATGAGCATTTATCATCTTAAATTGCAAATTGTAAACTTATTTCAAAATTCATTTTTTAATTATCAATGAATATTTCTAGATATTTAATCTGATACATATGTCCTTTAATGGAAGTTGATAGGCTCCATAAGATATAGGCTCCATAAGATATAGGCTCCATAAGATAGGCTCCATAAGATAGGCTCCATAAGATATAGGCTCCATAAGATAGGCTCCATAAGATATAGGCTCCATAAGATATAGGCTCCATAAGATAGGCTCCATAAGATAGGCTCCATAAGATATAGGCTCCATAAGATAGGCTCCATAAGATATAGGCTCCATAAGATATAGGCTCCATAAGATAGGCTCCATAAGATAGGATCCATAAGATATAGGCTCCATAAGATAGGCTCCATAAGCAAATTCTGTGAACGTATATCCCCCGCCGTAATATATTTTACTTTTAAAAAACAACAACGCCGCCTAGTGGGGCCTATAGAGGGTTGAGCGTGAAACTATTGTAATATTATGTATTATATATTATTATGTCAGACACAATAGTTTCCTCTCAACCCTCAATATACGCCTGTCATAAACTTTTTTTTTCATACAGTGCTTTCTGAAATAATGAACACATATGTTTAATTAAAATTTCCATGTATAAAAAGAGACATAGATGTAACACAGTTAAAGAAGGCTGTTGTGTTGTAAATAATTCCATATGCTTAATCTTCAACACGTAAGTTGTCATGGTTATATGTATATATATCCTGCTGATGAGATGAATAGATACTCAACATTATTTTCAAACTGAATCATTTCATTATTGTAAATCTTATACTTTGAAAAGTATTAGCCATAATCAGAAATATTTAGTTTCTAGTTAAAAAAAAATTCAATGGGGAATAATTCAATTAAGAGTTATGGGCCTTTGTCAGATGCATAACGTGTTATTGATGAGCAATTTAAGGCAATAACCTTGGAGTAACTAACACCATCGTGAAAAAACTGAAGGCATTTCATCGCATCATTCTGGTGAAGATGTTAATCAATAAATTAGAAAATCTGGCCATCCGATTGTTTTGAAATAAAAGATGAAAGCTTTAAGTACCTGTCTAAACTTCCAAAAAATTAGATACTGATTTTACAAATCTGACTGGCAAAACACTTTTCACAGTTGTAAAATCACCTATCTAGCATATTGAAGTGTGTTGTGGTGTTGTTATCAATTTGCAAGAACTGGAAATTGTGAAACTCTGAAGTCTGTAAGATTTCAGTTACAACATGATGTAACACTTGAGGAGTTCGAAGAGTTTTCCAAACAATACAGTCATGTCTGTTTTGATTTACATCCTTCTAGATTTCATCAATATACATTTAGCTAGTAATTAAGCATTACCATCTTTGTGAATTGTGTAAACCAGGCCTAATATTCATCAAACTTTTGAGCACAAGAATCGGACTCGACTCAAAATCTTAAATTCTTTAATTCCAAATAAAAACAATTTTAGAAGTAAACAAGTAATTTTAAAGGTAATTTAATAGAAAATATCTAAAAATCACAATTCTTACCTATACTTTTGTGTTGATAGGGTTTGCAAAAAAAATAGATTTTGAGTGAGTCTGATTCTTGTGCTCTAAAGTTTGATGAATTTAGGCCCTGTTGCAGTATTGAGTAATGGGTAATGCATGTATAAGAACCAAGACAGTGCATTAATCTAGAATATTGATGATGTTCAGGGATAAATGTAAAAAACCGAACAACATATGTTATCAAGTTGTTTTCACATTTGTTAAGTATATTAAAAAGCACATGATAATGTTTACAATCTTTAGTTAAATAACATGCTCATGTCTTTTTTAATCTTTAACCATCTGAGCACAAAATTTCAGTTTTTTTTCACATTTTTCAGAGCCCTATAAAATAAACCTCGTTTGAAAATAGTGCATCAACCCCTTTAAAATATGACCAGTACATAACATAAATATAACAGAAGGGTTAAAAGCGAAACTATAGATATATATCTTTTTTGTACATTTCCTTTAAACTAATAAGGTTCAAAATTATCTGCAGGCAGAATCATATGTATTTTCAGGCATTGTAAAACACTTAACATTAACCTTTTTACAAATTAAACAAATTAGTATTTAATTGCTGGGATCGATTATTGGGAAATCCTTCAGGAGATGGTAGGCGTGTTTTTTTCTTCACGAACGAGCATATGCGAGATATCACCTAACTTAGAAAATAGGCATTTAAAGTCACTCTACCGCCAACAGCAGACACATTTTACAACAAATGGAAAACCGCTTCTAAGCCTACTAATTATAAGGTATATGTGTAACTTGCGTATGTTGCAAATCTAAACTCTACAACTACCAAATAACCCCCTTAACCGACCATGCAATACATCCCAGTATCGTGCTTCGAATTATGAGTTACCAACTCTTATCCAGTTTACGCATGTATACTCAATTACATGTATTTGAAGTACCCTCTACTAAATATAGACTTTTAAACTGCACATGTATGCCGTATGCCTACTTTTGTGACGCATGGAAATAG
The DNA here is from genome assembly GCA_037043455.1 of Cyrtodaria siliqua. Taxonomy (NCBI): domain Eukaryota; kingdom Metazoa; phylum Mollusca; class Bivalvia; order Adapedonta; family Hiatellidae; genus Cyrtodaria; species Cyrtodaria siliqua. The sequence continues at coordinate 408,946 of JAWPHD010000296.1, forward strand.
CTTAGAAGTATGGTTAAGTGGTGTAAAAAATTACCTGTTGTTGGCAGGAGAATGACTTTAATTAAGCGGAAAAAACACTTCAATGATTAAATAATAACAAAAATATGTTCATTTTTACACTATAGACATTGATGAACATTTTGGAGTCATCTCCAAATATGTCAGGAAGAAGTAAGACAGCAGTTATTGACTCAATCCGAGTTATCTCTGTTAGATCATTGATAGTGTTGGAGTTATTTCTGTTAGGTCATTCATAGTGTTATCCATTTCCTTAAGAAATGCTGTGAACAGATTCAGCTTTTTCCTGTCTTGCCAATTCCAAAAGTCCGGTTGAATACCTTGTTATGTTATTCTTAAATATATTTGGACATTTCTTCTTGTTAAGAACTCTACACATTTCTTGATCAACAATATTGGATAATTTTAATGCTGGGTATTCAACATTTATTGTTCTCACTGACGCACATTCATTTACAAGTTTTCTTCGGTAAGCAAAAGTATTTTCCATTGATTGTTGAATCAAATCAAGATCCATCCTAGGATTCTTCATTTCTTCCGTCATGGCTTCAACAAGATCATTACAAGAAGTTTGATTTTCACCAATAGGTAGGCTTGGAAATGTGTTTAAACCCTTTGGGAAATACTTCCTTTTTTGTTTGTTTTCTCCGTATCATGCAGCACTTGCCTGTTTACGTTTCCTGTAGTTAACAGTTGGAACATTCAAATTCCTCCTTCCATTTTTCAACTTGTCACGTATGGAAATCACCCATCCATCATATCCAGTTTTCCCTGTCAGATAAGGATGTTTATTCACAAGGCACTTTGCAGCACTGGTAACTTCAAAACTAGTAGGATAGTAAGTGTACTCGTACATGAAAATCTCATCAACCAAAATTGTTAAAAGTTCATGTTTGCAACTCCAATTTAATGCCAGTTCTTTTTCCAAGTATTGTTTCAACGGATGAGAATATTTTTGCTCTGGCAGGATAAATTGATTCGGCCATTCCCAGATGTTGATGACATACTTGATTCAGCACTGGAATTAGATTCCGACACGTATATAGTGTAACCAGGTTCATGATTTTAACACTTAATTACATTTGTATCGGTATCTGTTCTCAAGACACACTGAAGTTTTACAAGGTTTTTTAAATCACTTAGAGCATCGTCGTTAACATCATACTTTTGTAAAATTATTTCAGCATTAGTATATGTTTCTAACCCAATTTTTTCTTTAACACTTTCTTTCACCAAGACTGTATCAATAGTTGTCACACTGTTGGATGATGCTCCATATATATAAATGTACATAATGGTGGTCAAATATAATTTATGCAAATTTGATTAAGATAGCTAAAAAAAGCTAAATGTTGATGCGAAGTATAGTGGACACTATGGCTCACCATATACGCGCAACATATGTTCTTTTACTTATAATTAAATACCTTCTTCTTTCTTGGTAAGGACAGGATTCCTAATGGAACGTTCTATTGTCCTGCAGAGTGGAGTGAGAGTACCGCTCTCTACTGAAGAAAGACAAAAATATCGGACAGGGAAAGCAGCATTCAAGGACGACAGTCAACCTCAAAACAAACACGCAAACAGACAAACGAGAAGGCAAAAGTAATAAAAAATGCAAACGACATCACAAACACAAAAGAGTTGACAATAGGGCTACCGCCGTGGAACGGTCAGTGGCAACAAAGCCCACTGGGGGTTTAAACCGGTTCTAGGGTGCACCAAACCTCACACTTACCCTACTGTCATCCCATTAAAACAGGACAGTGTAAATAAAGAAATCCCCGACATGATCTAATCGAGTTGTATAAACAGGTTAAAGCTATACAAGCTCTCGAGCAACCTAAGTGGGCTGATAGTGCTGTCTGGAATCCCTACAATGTAAAAGCATCTGTTACTGCTGATAGTAAGCGATTCCACTCCTGGATTGTCCTTGGGTTAAAGGAGTATTTGTACACAGTCTGAATAGCGGTTGATTGGTAAAGACAGTGGCTACCTCTGGTACGCCTATCGTTGTGACGTAATATATTACTGGCATCAACGTCTAAGAGCCCATGATGGATTTTGTATAGCATACTCAGGCGATGCTCGCTGCGTCGTTCTGCTAATGGTTTCCATTTCAGACAGCGGAACATCGGGCTCACGCAACCTGGGGTTCTGTCCTTGTAATTATTGTTAACAAATCGGGCTGCTCTGCGCTGGACTTGTTCGAGTTTGTTGATATCCTCTACTGTATGAGGGTCCCATGCTAAGCAGGCGTACTGCAGGGTTGGTCGTATACTACTGTACAGTTAGCTGTCTATTTCACTTTCATAGTGCACTTCCTGAGATTCCTGCGAAGAAAGCCTATAGTTCTAGAGGCTTTGCCGGCAGTGCTGTCCACATGGTGTTTCCAAGAGAGATCGTCACTGAAATTCACACCTAGGTACTTACGAACTGGGACAACATCTAGTGTGAGTTTATGAAGAAAATAGTGAGTTTCTTTCTTGTGGCGGCTGTTTGTACATTTCTTAGGGTGGAATTTCATTTGTCATTCGCTTCCCAGTCTTCGAGAGACGATAGGTCCTTCTGGAGATTGGCTGAATCATGCTCATTGTTGATACGCTTATATAAGAGGCAGTCATCTGCAAATAGCTTCACTGTGGAGTGCAGTACTGATTCCGGCAAGTCGTTAATGAATGCCAGGAATAGTAATTGGCCTAAGACAGTGCCCTAGGGGACCCCAGAAAGAACATCAGCTTGGGAAGACTTGGACCCTTCAAGTAGGATCTGCTGCTTTCTACACTCCATGAATGATTTGATCATATTTTCGCCTCTGATGCCATAATGGTCCAGTTTGTAAATCAATATCATGTTGGACACTTTGTCGAATGCCTTGGCAAAATCAAGAAGAATCATGTCAATTTGGTCATTTCCAGTGCGTAGATTTGCAATGTCTGGGATTGTGGATATTAACTGTGTCTACAGGATCTTCGTTTTCGAAAGCCGTGTTTGTTGTCTCTTAGTATTTTGTGTTTGTCAAAATAATTCATTACAGAGCTATGTATTATATGCTCTAACATCTAGCATACAATTGATGTGAGCGAAACTGGTCTGTAGTTGGCGTCAACTTGTTTTTTCTTTTTTGAAAAGGGGGGACTATCAATGCTTCTTTCCAATCTATAATGTGTTGATGAGCCGTTAAACAACATTCAATTCTTTCCAATATGTTGGAAGCTCTCGTCTGTCAATTGACGCCTGGTGGATGAGAGTCAGAATGGGGGCTATTGCAGCTGCCCGAAGCATAAAGGCGGGTATGTTGTCCGGCCCAGTGCAATTAAAGGGCTTCAAGCTTTTAAAGAGTTTTTTAACCCCCTTACGGTGGATCGTTATTTTTGCTATTTGTGGGTATGGACTTGGTCCCTTGTCTGGCAAATTATTTAGGTCTTCCTTTGTGTAAACGGACTGAAATTGCTCGTTGAGTATTTCTGCCTTCTGGGAGCTGTCACTATGGAGGAAGCCATCTTTATTTATGAATGCATCTACTCCTGAGGATTCTTGCTTCTTGTTCTTCACGTAGGACCAAAATCTCTTGGGGTTCTCTTTCAAATCGTTGCTGACAACATCCTCCATTAACGCCTTATTGGTTTTTCTAATGGAGCTTTGGCAAGTGGTTTGGAGGCCTTTGTACCGTGACCAATCTCTCGGGATGTTTGTATTTTTGGCTTTTTTATGCGCCTTCTGTTTTCTTCTCATGGCCCTTCTTATCTCGGAGTTAACCCAATGGTGTGTGCGTGTCTGTTCTGGGAACGTTTTGATGGAACATGCTCCTCAACAATGCTGTGTAGCACTGTTTCGAAGGTGCTCCATATTGTCTCCACTGACATCTGGGTGGTAGGACAGAAGTGTCTGCCACATTTCTGGATAACACTCTTTATTCCTTCAATGTTCGCTTTCTTCCACAGGTATATTAATCTACGTGGAAGTTTTTTACGGGTAGGCTGGATAGCTGTATCGTATAAGACTATGTCGTGGTCAATTGCAAGGCCTATAGAGAGTAGTGTCTTGCATCGTATCATAAGTCAGGGTGGCTGGTTAGGATAAGGTCGAGTGTGTTTTGTAGTCTGGTGGAAAAGTTCGCCATCTGCTCGAGACCCATATCCAGTGCAATGTGAAGGAACATCTGGCTCACCATGTGTGGGTAATGTTTTCTACCCGCGTGTTGTTGGACAATGATATGTCTGGGACATTAAAGTCTCCACCTACTATATGGCTAGCGTTCTTGTAACTGGAATTCAGACTGGTGATCTCTTCATATGGCTTGGCCAGGTAGTATTCGTCAGTTCTATCATGCGGTCTGTAGTATGACGCAATGACTAATTTCTTGTTGAACATTTTGAACATTTTGATGGTACCTGATATCATCTCTGTGTGTTAGCACTTAGTAACATTCAACAGCTCTAAGTTGTCTTTGACTGCAAGCAGGACACATTCGTTGTATCCTGTTGTAGAGCTAAGGAATTCGGCTGTCTGAACCTCTTCGGATAACCATGTTTCAGTTTCTATGATTATATCTGGGACTGCAGTTTCTATGAGAACCTCGATGTTGCTTCCTTGTTTCCTAATGCTCTGAACATTTATGTTTAAGATGCGCAGAGTCTGTTTGCATGATCTTGTCTTTTGTGATGATGTTTTGGGTGAGGATGCAGCTTCCGGGCTTCCTAGTGAAGAAAACGTAGAGTTTTGTATGCTATTGGAATTGACCTGACTTCTGTTTGTTCGACTAACGTTTGATCGTTCTGGAATGATGAGGCTGTTGCCTTCTTGTACGCTAGAGTATGTGCTACCTATACTACTATGATCCAATACAGGTACTTCATATACGATACCCGCGTGGTTTGGGGTACCGCATTTTGGACAGGACCAAGGGGCCGATGTATTTGCGTAGTGGTCAAATTCTGTGGCGTTCATTCCTAGGCAGGATTTGTGTGACCAAGTGTCACATACATTGCATGCAATGGCTCTGCAAACAAAGTCTTCAACTTCATTGGTTCAATACATGAGTATTTCAGTGTGGGACCTGGTTTGGGTTCAAGCCCGCTGACCATCAATAGTATGCATATCAATCTGCGGGGGCAAACCGTGCCTCTTCTGGTGTTTGTTAACGAAGATTTACATCTGTGAGACTGGGCTGACACTAAAGGTTGGTGACAATAGGCCGATGTGTTGGAGTTTTCTACCATTGCCGTCCGTGGAATTTGACTCAGGGTAAAAGAAAATCGTGGCGTTGTTGTGGGAACTATACGAGTTTTGTAAATTCGACCAATCAGTCTCAAGTGAGAGTAATACAAGGGTGAAAATCATACAGTAACTTCGTCTCAGCGCGGTTTATTGACACTCATTTAGAAAGGTTACAACCCATGACCCTTTGGGTTAAAGGCGTAATTACACCATTGCGTTTGTGCTTCCATGGTGTATAGACAAATAGTGTCTAATAGAAATGTTTCCCTGCCTTACTATTGATACACAATGCAAACTTGTTATTATTAACTATAATTCATCCAAATGATGTATTGGGAACATTTATTAGTGTTTGTTTGAGATATTTAATTATAATTGTCATAGACAGTAAAGCGATGTAAAATGAGGTAATTTGGTCTGTGACGTGTCAAAATAGAACGTGACGTCATTCAACAGATTTACTTTTTCTTACATGATACATGACTTCCTGCTTTTATTGCATTATTGCAATGGTGCAATGTAACCTAAAGGGAACTAAATGGGATAAGGGTTTAACTTGTAAAATATTATTAATATGCATAAAAACACTGACTTTGTAGCATACGGCTATTATCAGTTTTGATTTTAGTGAAATTTGTGACATGTTTGAGCGTGTATACTCAACTAAAAATAGATAATATGCCACAAGTTGATGGATTTTACTAGGAAAACATGTTTTGGTGTGCAATCTGAATATTGTACATATGCCAAGTCCTGCTGGTTACTAAAAAAATGCATGTTTTATTGATGTTTATTGAATTATTTTGATAATTTGTCATATTTGTCAAATATATTGCCAAGAAATGTCATTTCATATGACAATTCAAATAGCGTAAAACTAAAACTAAAGAAAAAAGTCTTTGAATTTGGTAAGTTTCAATTTCTATGCATCTTCAAATGTCAATATCTCGGTTAATACTAGTTCAATTTCCACAAATTATGCATTTCTGAGCATGATATATAGCTGAGAATATGAACACTTTACATTTAAAAATTATGAACGTTTTGTGGTTCTCTTTAAGATACTTACACCATTGCGTTTGTGCTTTCGTGGTGTATAGTCAAATAGTGCCTGATAAAAATCGTTTCCCTGCCTTTCTAGTGATACAAAATGCACCATTTTGATTGCTTTTTGTTATTGTTACCTCTAATTCATCCAAATGATGTACTGGGAACATTTATTAGTGTTTGTTTGAGATATTCAATTATAATTGACATAGATTGTAAAGCGAAAGTAGAAATGGGGTAATTCTATTTGTGACGTGTCAAAATAGAACGTGACGTCATTCAACAGATTGGCTTTTTCTTACATGATACATGACCCCTTGTTTTTATTGCATTTTTAGCATGGTGAACTTATTCACCAAGCTATAGTTACCGTGTTTTTTCACGAATCCTAACTACAGCCTCACTGATGAATCGACGCATTGCCTGAAAAAGAAGACCCATATTTTAACAGGTGTTTCTTCTTTTCTAGTGCGGATACAAATAAGGTAATGTCATTTAAAAATTTCAAATAATTTCTTCGACACATTGTTTAAGTTATATATTGTTTATATAGCTATCCATCGTTTTGCTGTGCGGTCTATAAATAGATCAATCATCATCATCACATGATCATCACGTGATCTTGCATAACATGTCCAACAATATATTCATACGCCGTATTGATCTCCTAGGATAGTTTATTGAGATTTGTAACCAGATATTTTTTATACTTTATTTCTCTTGCAACACCATCAAACGCATATCTTCCATCTTTCTTGGATTTATATATTTAAGAACTATACATATAGGTTGTGACATGGCCTGTATAGTCTTCATATAATATTTAATAGGTTTGGTCAGTAATGGTTATTACATAAGCAACTATCCTTTGTAATTCCTTCTCCAATTGCGCGTGAAATTTCATCTGGTACCCTACTGGTACACATCGCCTGTGTTTACCTCGATAACACGGACGGTAACCATTCCCGCGCGTCTCTTTGAGAGGAGGTCATTACATTCTGAACAATGTAATCGTAAAGATATGTGGTATTTGATGTTTTATGAATACATGTGTGACAGAACAGAACGCATGATTGTGCCAGACTGTACCGAAATTGAATCCCATTAGATGAAATTGCGTAGCTTAGACAGAATGGCGGGGAATTTTGTATCTGAGTTCGTCTCAAATAGCTGAGGTCTTCCTCCACCAATTAAACTGGCCGCCATACATAACTTAATTGTTCTGTTGATAAATGGCTTAAAACACCATGCAAAAAAAAAAAAAAAAAAAAAAAACCGAAACCGGTTTGATGAATCTGGTTTGGTAAATCCGTACGTTATAATCAAATGCTAAAACTGAATGAATAAGAAACAATTAGTGATATATAAAAAAACAAACATAAGATACACAATCTGTATTAGACCAAAAAAGAGGTGTGTTTCCCCTACCAGCTCTTAATAAAATAGAGTAGGTGGGTAGGGATTTTTTTTTTTGGCTTAATAAAGTTACACACCTATTTTTTTTTGACCTTATCTCAATAAAATGAGGCCTAAAAAAAGGTTTGCGTCTACTTTTGTGACCCATAGGGATCTGTACAATAAACATTTCTATGTGTTTACTCATTTTATTAGCTTTCGGCCAAAGGCCTTCATCAGATTATACATTTACCACTAAACCACTACATTATTACTCAATCCAATGTATTTAACATTCATGGCACTGAATAACATCAGGTCACGTGATAAGCAAGTGAATCCAGAAGGGATTGTTAACTTTGCTCGCGACCTGATGCTATTCATAGTCCCGTGAATGTTAAAAGAATAAAATGTATTCCTTATATTTATATTATTATTGTACTCAATCAATACCCATATGTCCCGTTTCTCAACCATTGTTTTCTCTAAATTGATAAAAACGCAGAATAACACCTATATTTATCACGGCAAATGGGACCGCGTTAACGTAAAGCCTTGCCTTCCTAAACTTTTATGGTATACTCACGTCACACCTCACTTGTTTCTTCTTGAAACGTCATAGTTTTAACTGCGCGTGAAGCAATTACAATGTGATTCATGGTCAAATTGATGTTTCTAGTTTTGTATGTGTTATACAAGTACTTACATTAGAAAGGTAAATATAAATGAATGAAATGATGTCAGCGTCATCATGAATAAAATAATAAATTGAGTAAACACACAGAAATATTTAATAGACATCAATATTTTTCTGAGTGTATTTTTAATGTGGTTTGTTGTTTAACCCCAGTTAACAATAAAAAAAATAATGTGAATGCCTGGTCTTTATGTATATTTTAACCCTTGGGTAAATTTTAATATTAAAAGACTTAATATGTCTTGAAATCATTGAATTTAAATCTGTCCTTCAAAGCCTGCATATCTGTGACCAGTATACACAATAACAGCTTTTGATTAGTAATACAGGATTGTCAGGTTTATTAAGTTTATTTACTATTGAATGTTTTATTTATTTAATGAAATAACAGTTAATGCATGGAACATTCAATACACACCTTGTTCCAAGGTACATCCAAGGTTCTGTTTTAGCCATCCAAAGTTAGAGGAAAAAAACAAAATAATAAACAAAACATCCCTACCCTACCTAATTTTTTTGAAGATGTTACCCGAAAAAACACTTTTTTTAGGTCATTCGTAGTGTTCCGAATGATCCGTCTTGAATCTGCACGAATCCATCCCGAGAGCAGGATTCGCGGTTTCTCAAATCTTGTTCAAGATTTATCAAAACTGTTGTAAACAAACTGTATGGATTTTGAATCCAGTTCCGGTTTCATTGTAATCAAACACGACCTTATTCTAAGACGCAATTTCATCATAGTTCACCATGCTCTCAGTACCTTCGGTACTTTGATTATATTGGCGGACGCTCGATCGTTTGATTGATATGTGTTTTAAAAATGTTTGCGGAGGAAAACGCGCATTTTTTGTCCTATATAAAACAAAGAAGGAAAATCAATGTGCAATGTAACCTAAACCAAGTTACACCCTACTGTGTGTTACGCAACCTTGGTTTCACAAATGACCGGCCGAATGACTGTACGCAACACACGTGTGTTACCTTTCTCGTGCTAAATGCTAGTGTTTGCCAATATACAGTAGGAACGCCAGCCCTATGGCGTAGGAATATCTATCAAACAAGGTCACGTAAAAAAATCGATAGCAAAATGACATTATCGGCGAAATTGAGAATGGTCAGATTTATACACCTCTTATCTATAAACGGTGATTATGATAATTATTATAATATTCACAAAGTACATTGGTCGTACATAATTCTTGTATATTTCATATAATTCCCATTAATAGTTAAAGGTATTTTTCAAAGGGATAAATTTAGGTTGTTTTAAGGTTTAAATTGCCGACAATGCGCTTTTCAATCAAATTCAATTTATTTTGTCATTTTAGAAGGGAGAATAAAAACAAATAATGTACGTGTGGATGAATATTTCCTCTGTCCATATGTAAAAGTTTAATAAAATCGGAGACAAGCACTTTTTTCCCTCGAAAATTAACTAACATGACCCACCGACTCAAATCGACCCACCGACTCAAAGACGGCAAAATTCATATACATTTACAGACGCGACCGGGTACACAAGAAATAAAATAATGCCATTATTTCAATACATATACTTAAAAAGTATGTGTCCATACATTCCAGATTAACTTTCCGATCAATACATGCTTTGGGTTTAAGACAGAGTGCTCAAATTAGGTTTTAACAAACAAAATTGCAACGGTACGTCGGTCTGGAAACGAAATCAGGATGGTGAAACTATACGCTACGTGTTACTTTCTGAATCAGAAAAAAATAGCGAAAAAAACGAAGTTTTATTAGCGAGAATGATCTGTTTTTATAAAAATGTGTTCATTAACATGTCTACTATTAAAAACCAAAATTTAAAGTCAATCAGAAATTAATATTCACGCGGGATATAAACTCGTGGAATTATGAAATCATTTATAAGAGATATATTGATCATTGTTCAGTATTTAATAAATTATTAGAGTAGAATGTTCTCAGTTTTTCTCAGGGACACCTAATATTACGGTAGTATCCCTCCAACTCCACCGCCTCCCCACTCCCCCTCCACACCGTATACATTAAGTTGCATATACCTTTTTTAAATCAAATTCTATTTATTTTGTCATTTTAGAAGCGAGAATAAAAACAATTACATGTACACCTAAATAATGTTTTCGTTTGTCCATATGTAAAGTTTAAATGAAATCGAAGACAATTACTTTTTTTTTCCAAAAATTAACTAACATGACTCACCGACCCAAAAACGGCAAAATGCGTATGCATTTATAGACGCGACCGGGTAAACAATAAATGAAATAATTCCATTATTTCAATACATATACTTAACATATATGTGTCCGTGCATTCCAGACTGAAATTCGGATGTGCCCGTCGTGCTCGCCGACGTAGCGCGCCCAATTCTGAAGCGACTTTCTGAGTGTAAATAAATGGGTCTGTTTAAAATGGAAATTCGTAAAATAGTCCGTAAGATGCAAAGAAATAGTCCATGTTCGCGGAAGAAAACTGATATGTTATATAGGTCCGTGGCGCTCTACTGATATAAAGTGGAATATAAGTGGTCCAATTACTGTCAATAATGGGTTTGACATTTATATGTATTTATAATGATTTTGAACGCGTAAAATAAAACACACACGACCCAACAGGAGAAGTGGCTGTAAATTGTAATATACCTGTAATTGTGCTAGGCTTGCCCTGATTTTTTAATCACATGGGTACAGCAAGCGAAATTTTATGAAGCGAAGTTTAATCAGCTATTAACAATAATATTGGAGCATACAATTACAAAGTATTATTTCAGTCCACCGATGTGGGTGTAACTTATAAGTTCAAACAAAATAAGAGTTACACTGCTATAATTGCAGAAACAATTCCTCAAACACAAATAATGAAATAAAACACTAAAACGTGCTTTATATTTCATTTACTTTCGTTTTTGTTTCCTCAAAGTGTTGGTTTTCAATAAGACTAGTGTTATATAGAGTGTAACACTAAATTTAGTGTCACGATTACATTTACATTTTTGGCTTATTCTTACACAAACGTTTTACAGTGTAAGCCCAATAAGGAGCTTTTTAAAGGAAATATATCTTACTCTGGGCTAGCAATTTGGAACGAAATCCCAGAGCTTATACGATCTTGCACGTCAGTTAAATCTTTCTGAAACAATTATATATTTTAGTGGATAAAAAAGACTGTATAACTGAAATTGTTTTCGTTAAAATAAATTGTTATTAGATCACAATATAGATTTTTATTTCTTGTGAACACTTTTGTTTCCATTATCAATATCGTTGTGTTGCTATAAACTTGTATATATTTTTGTTTACTATTGTAAAGAGGGCCTCAGGTAAGATTAATATTTTTACTAACTTGGCTACTCTCTTAAAATAAAGTCTTCAATTCAATTCAGTTCTCCAAGCCTCGCGTCATATAATTTTATCCAACTTCTAGACCCTCAGAAAAAGCCTGGTAAAGACCCCACACCCCCTCTCCCCCACCCTATTTATTCAGTTCACTGTATTATTCATACTGATACAGCACATATCACATTGCCACTGTATGTATGACTGAATCCATAATGTGGTTGTATGGTGATGTATGTGTGTGTGTGTGTGGTGGTGGGGGGTGGGGGGGGGGGGGGGGGGGGCGACGTGGAAGCAATGAACATAAACAAGTGAGAAGAGTAGCAGACTGTTTTATTGCGCCAGTTTGTGGGAGGTTATACATACGTGTCAAGTCACGCATTGGGCGTGAGACACATGTGTCAAGTCACGCATTGGGCGTGAGACACACGTGTCAAGTCACGCATTGGGCGTGAGACACATGTGTCAAATCACGCTCACTCATTCTGAAAATTTTGTCTGTGATTTTTGTGACAGCAGTTAATATATTTTATAACACAAAATGTTACAATTTAGTATAGTTCAACCACGATCCGTGTATTGTGTGTCTTAAATGAATTGCATTAAATGCATGATCATATAATCTGTATTACGAATATACCTATAAGCTAAACTTTATGAAATTCAACCGCAGACCGTCTCGGTCTTCAGTTGGCTTCAACCCCACTGACTCCTTAATCAAGGGGCAATCACGCCTTGGGCCCCATCTCACTCTTGACTTCCATTCGGTGTTGACAGCTATATGTGCATAAATTGCAACACCTCTCATGCCCACTAACGTGAACTGTAATGGTGTGTGTACGTATGTGCGTGCGTGCGTGTGCATGTGTGTATGTGAATGTTAACTTCAGACATGCTGTCAATTTTATGCAGTCAACTTTATGCAGTCAGATTATTCCTCTGAAACCAAGTGATATACAAATAAAGAGGAGCGTCTGTAGCTAGCAAAACGCAATTATACGACTTCGGCGGGGGAAAATACCCAACAGTATTGCGGTATTCTGTTTTCTTCCATTTCGTAGAATAATTGCATTTTCAAGGCTTTCAATATTTCAGTGCTATCTCTCTAGTTTAGGAAAGCAGTGATGACAGGAGTTATTGCGGATTGTCAGTTTACATCACATAAATGTTATCTGCGACGCACAAGTGCCTACTGAATATATGCTCAACAAAACATATAACTCAAAATGTCTGATTTTCCGTCTAATATTAATGTAAACATTGATTATTATTGGATGATAAAAATGTACAATACATGTATTTTGTTTTCATTATTGGTCTTGATTTAAAGAAAAACAATTAATCATGTAATGCATAAATGTGAAATATTGGCATGTCATAATCTGCAGGTCTTTAACGAATACTCAGCATATTAAATTCAATGTAAGTCCAATGGAATTCATTTTCAATGTTGATTTTCAATGAAAATTGAAATACTAAGTTCTAAAATTGATTAAATGGAAATGTTATTTTCTCCTTTCAGAAGGTAAGATGAATTCATTTTGCTTAAAATCACACACACACATTGACACATTTTTATGTAGCTTTTGTTCATTTTTACCAATCAACAATACCGCATAGTTACATTAAAAATAGAAGGAACAGTACGGAATCGATTTCGTGATATCGTAATTTCGCGTTTTAGCAAGCGCGAAAAGTCAAAAACAAACGCGAGGATGAATCTCGCGTTTTCGCCCTATTACTGGAGGCGAAATTGCGAGGTTCATCTTCGTGTTTTCGCGCATAATCCCGCGTTTTTCATCTTGTAAAAGTAACAAGGACTGTACGAAATGTCGAAAACAGGAGATTTTAATCACAAAACCTCGCCTTTTTGTACCGGGTGAAGGCGGGAAATCATCCGGTGATAATATATAAAATGCCCGTAGTTACCAATGGACATCTCTAAACTGCTAACATCTCTAAACTGGCACTACACATGCGGCCGTTGTAAATCCCTAAACTGCGGCTCCTGCGTTACGGCCATTGTGAAAAAGTGGAATTTGTTGGGACGTAATGCACAGTTCATTATTTCACAGTTTATTCTATATAATTGCTATTTATGAGTAAAAAACGTTGATTCTTTTTCGTCTTATAATAAATCTTTTGTATGGCAGTCTACAGAAATGCCCAGAAAAGTTACTCAGCCAGGTTGTGTTATTAAACAGCCATTTACTGTTACATACTCAGCAGGGCCCATACACAGCACTGGGCAGAGATATCAGGTTTAAAGAGGAGCGTCTGTAGGAGGAAAATGATCAGACAACAACAGATGGGAAGTTTGTGATTTGTAAAACTGCATGTATAAGGACAAAGCACAATATATATGAAATTTAATTGATAAAATGTATAACATATTTATGAATATTTGTAATTAATTATGAATACAAAATAGAGCCACTTCATATAACAAATTTAAAGAGAATGTATGAATAGCCAAACAGGCTCTATTATTGAGAGTTCTGAAAATCTTTGGAAAATGTGAAATAATTATCAAAATCGGATGATAAACAAAAATGTAAGATGTTCTAAAACGGTTATGGGAGCTGTCATTTTGAGAACTATGACGTCATAGTTCCAAATTACCATATGTGGAATATTTATAAATATCATTTAAAGCAAATCAAATCTCTACAAATGAATGTAAAATCCTTCTCTGGTCATATAAAGCATTATTGCCATGAAGTATTCATATTTTTCCTACAGTTGCTGTCATTTGTTCCTATAAATCAACAGAACCTTCATATGATCATATCTTCTGTGTTGATCTTCCGATTTGGATACTTCTTTCACACATTTTCAGAACTAACTCTCAATAATAATGATTGTTTAGCTGTGTCCCTACATTCCCTTTAATCACTGGTTTCAATGAATCCCACTTATACTATTTCTGTATTTACTTTATATGCAGTCAGTTCTGATTTTCAAAACTGGTTTAAATATATGACATATTCTCTGTTGTATTACATTTTAAATTCAAATACAAATATTTCTTAAAGTAGTGTTCTGTTTTTTAAATTACGTTAGTAAAGCTAAGTAAAATAAAAATGTGCATGTCCTACTCATATTCAGCTATCTAAAACATTTACTTTTATCATTTTAGAAAAAAATATTTTTCCTATACTTATACAGTTAAGAACACAGGAAAGAACACACAAGGCAATAGGATTGAAAAGAAGAAAACAAATCCAATAACCTGTGGTCATTAAAAGCAATTGTACCGTAACCCTCTGTGTATAAGAAATACTTTTTTGTGCCGTCTGCGTAGCGTGGCCGACATTTAGGGATAACTTTGTCCGTCGTCGTCCGTCACACTTGAACCTGAAACCTAACCTTGGCCATAACTTGAAAAGCATTTGACATATGTTCACGAAATTTCACCTAACCTAGCTCATATTGATCTGTGGTCATACAACTTTATACAGTTCTTCCTTATCAACTATCCATTGCAGATGTATGACCCAGTCCCTTTTCATAAACTTTGACACTTCAAACAAAAAACTGCTCCATAATTCATGAAGGATTGCACCACGTGTCTTCCAACTTTGTAGTTAGATTGTACTTGGTGAAATAAGCACACGGCAGGCGATACAAGTGTTCCGAGGAAACCCTTCTAGTTTTACCTAAAAATAGTGTGAACATCAATCCCAATAAATATGGGGAAAACACTTTACAAACTAGTTTTGAACAAATAATAGTAGAAACTGGTTAACAGTATGCAAAGTATGAAATAACATCCAAAATAGTATGTTGTATATATTTAAAGGGACACGCGGCAATCTTGTTTTTAGTGCGTTTTTAAACTTAGGGCGTCTCGTTAGTGTTCAACATAACTTGCATATCTGCAATCATTAATATTAATTATTCAAATAGTTAAAGCAAATTGTTTTTATATATTAATAACTTTTGATAATATTGCACCAAAAATATAATATGGTAGAATATTGAAGAAAATTGAAATTATAAATTTTTTTATTGCGGCGCCAAGTGTTACATTTAATGAGGAAATATGTGTATCTTTATGTTAGTTTTAATGCGAAAACATGTCTATATTAATAACTGACGTTATCTATCATTAAAATAAAAGAGGGAAAAAAGAACTATATCGGAACAATCGATGAGGTTTTATTTACCAACGCTGTGCTGCATATTTACCAACGCTGTGCTGCATAGATAAAAACATTTTATTGAGCAACAAAAGCAATATATTATGCCTTATTTATGTGTTGAATACGTTCCATTTACATTTAACAGCTAAATGCTTAATAGTTAGATACTTTTTATAATACAGTAAAATAATTACAGTTCGCAGAAAACCTAGAGACGGCTTGCTTGGAACTAACTTCAAATAATCATAGAAATATTTAAGTCTGTAATAAATGTAAATAAAAAATGCCATTAAAAGTGGGTCGTGATATTCTCATGTAAATAGCGCGTGCTCGAACGAAATGATATAAACAGTTTATTTTAGTTAATTAATAACGTCAAATAATCCCACGCGAGTGAAATCGCTCCGTTATCACCCGCATACTTATTTTGTTCTACATTTATTATAATAAATATATATAATAAACATCAGTATGGGTAAAAACATTTCTTAAAACTGTCCTTTGTGACCTCACAATATCCACTTTTAACAAGGATCGCACGTAGGGCCGCAGGAACTGAAGTTTGTTCATCGGTAACTACGGGCTTTTTATATATTAAGGTCTAATTACACTAAATCAACAGGATGTGTTCGCCTGGTGCATCGAATTAGTAGTTCTGTATTAAAGAGTGCTAATATATTTTTCTTTAAAAACTTTTTTTAGTGCAGTTTCCTGTTATTTTTTGGCTGTAACTGTATTCTGGACATGTTGTTGATATTTGAAAATGCAGCTCATCATGTTTTTGACAGTTTTTGATATAAATTTGAGAAATGAAAGTAGACAGGGTATGAAATTGCATGGGGTAACTAGTGTTGACCTTTGACCCGGTGTTAGTATACAACTGAAGAAATGTTTCTTAGAAGGTATTAAACCCCCTATTTCCTTGTTGATGTTTAATAGCAGACATGTTTATTTGCATGATAAAGTAAGTTTCCCAGAATTCTAACGAGCTTTGAGTTTTTAACAGGTTGTCAACATTCTAACTTTACTATGGAAGGGCAATGGAGACTCATTTACGCTAT
Source organism: Cyrtodaria siliqua (assembly GCA_037043455.1). Taxonomy (NCBI): domain Eukaryota; kingdom Metazoa; phylum Mollusca; class Bivalvia; order Adapedonta; family Hiatellidae; genus Cyrtodaria; species Cyrtodaria siliqua. The sequence goes on from JAWPHD010000296.1 coordinate 425,864, forward strand.
TATAACCTATAAGGAGAAATCATGTATTTTTCAGAATTGCATAAAAAATGATTTTCTAGGCATTTATTTTGTTTGAATAGGTGAGTTGAACTCAGAAACAGAGAAAAAAAATATCATTTTCAGACTTTTAGACTATTTTAGAGTGTTTTTGGCAACTTTTCCTCAAATTTTCTGATTTTCTCTAAAAATGTGATATTTTTGTGAAGGATATGTGGCAAAATGTGAGGTATACATACTCAGGGATGCAAAACAAAGCCACCAGAGGTGATTTGATGAGAAAATGTTGAACGGTTGCTGAGATATTGCTCTTTTTATTATTTCTTAATTTCGCGACAAAATCGACTCGATTTAGTGCATGGTCAAGCGCAGGTAAATCGCAATAATTTCAAGACGAAGTCATTCGGCATTGCGAAACAAGTCAAAATGTTCTTTTATTAAGTTGTTGGGTTGAATCGACCAGTTTAATTAAAAAACATGACGCAAAATAATCCCTTATAGGTCTAATTACACTAAATCAACAGGATGTGCTCGCCTGGTGCAGTCGAAAGTAGTTCTGTATTAAAGAGTGCTAATCTTTTTTTCTTTAAAAACTTTTTTTAGTGCAGTTTTCTGTTATTTTTTGGCTGTAACTGTATTCTGGACATGTTGTTGATATTTGAAAATGCAGCTCATCATGTTTTTGACAGTTTTTGATATAAATTTGAGAAGTGAAAGTAGACAGGGTATGAAATTGCAAGGGGTAAACATAGTGTTGACCATTGACCCGGTGTTAGTATACAACTGAAGAAATGTTTCTTAGAAGGTATTAAACCCCCTATTTCCTTGTTGATGTTTAATAGCAGACATCTTTATTTGCATGATAAAGTAAGTTTCCCAGAATTCTAACGAGGTTTGAGTTTTTAACAGGTTGTCAACATTCTAACTTTACTATGGAAGGGCAATGGAGACTCATTTACGCTATTATAACCTTAACACTAGTTGTTTTAACCGACATTTTCGACTTTTCGCGCTTCCTAAAAGTCGAACTTACGATGGCACAAACTTTATTTTCTATCTATTACTAACTTTTTGAGAAGATATTTTTCTTAAATCTGGCGGTCATCTTGGCGTTAATTGCAATATTGTAGGATTTGTCTCCCTTTGTCCATAAGCAAAATTTGTTTACTGATGTAACAAACAAGCAGAAATATACAGAATATGACATACCCAACAAGTGTCATAAATGTCTGCTGGGTATGTGTCGTCTGTAAATAAAATAGGTAGGAAAGGCTCAGACATTTCACCTGATATTAAAATGTAGATTTGCACAAAAGCGGATATAAAATGTGATATCAGTAGAATTTTACAAATACCTTTTAGTACTGTTTCAATTATTATTAAAAAGCTTTTTAAACACTGTTCTTTGGAAAATAGACAAAGAAGTGGGCCACCTAGAATTGGGACTGAGAAAGATTATCGACAGCTTGAAAGACTTGTAAAAAATTAACCGTTGGGATACTTTAATAAAATAAGTTTACATAACATAGCGATTTAATGAAAAAGGAATATAAACGTGTCTGAACGTACAGTGCATCTTATTGGAATATAAAAGAAAACTTTCATACAGGCACCATATGATCTACAGCAATGAAGATGTATTCATTGAGATTAAGAGAAGTTGGAAGGACATTGTTTAGAGCCTGTATTTATGCATTTCACGGAGAATTTTGAGTGGTATCAGATTAAAACGACATCTAACAAAGTATAAAGGTAAGACTATTTTCAAAAGTTTTGATTTTATTTACTTTCCCCCCAATTTATTTGTGTATGAAATCTCCTAATGTTCAATTAAATCCAAGATGGCCACCAATTCACCATTTCACAGGTTTGTACATCGAAGTACTTGAAAAACGCAACTTTGTTATACTTAGAATATATCCTTTTAAAATACCAGTGCCATACTTTCAGTACATTAACACTACTTGGCATAACATTATATAATGACCTATTTCGAGACTATTGTATTTGGGTGGGGTGGGAGGGGGTGGGGGGGGGGGGGAAAGGGATGGGGAACGGGAGGATGAGAAATATAATTTGTATAAATAACTTTAAATCGCTGTTAGACATATACACTTGCATGAGGAAATGGTATCAGACGATGAGACCCTCCCAATTTAACTGTTGTATGAAACCAACATATTAAAGTATTTGATTAGTTGTGTTTTGGTTTTATTTTTGTTCTAAAAACAATGAATTATCAACAAGATTCTGTATTTAGTATTTGTTAATATGTTTGTGTTTTTCTCTTCATCAACGTACATTTCGAAGTACTATTTACTTGACGCTTTAAAATATCAAAATCATCTAACCGTGAAGACCGATTGCGTCTAGGGTTTGAAAACCACGTTTTGCACGGACGCGCTGCAGGAAACTATTTTTTTTCCGGAAAACTCGATACACGTTGCCTGTCAATATCCGGCAGCAGGTCACTGGTATGTTGCACGGCTGCATGTCTCAAAGGCGCATGCCTTTACAGTGTTGTAGTGCCACATGTCTGCCATTAACAGACTTGGAAACTGGATATGTTTGTGGCAGACCCCGACCTTGTCGACCAAGACGTCACTATCCAAGCCCAACATCGGCGGGAGAGGATTCGAACATCTAGTGCTACAGCAAGTACAACGCATGGGTTCCACGGGTAAGAACAATTAAATGAATTGATTTGTATTTTAATGAGTCTTGACAGTCAAAATAACCACCCGTTTATTTTACGATTAATATATACTGAAAGGAAAAAAGAAACTAATAATAAAAGATTGCCTGTACTACACTATTACATGCACCTTATTCCATGTAATATTCCAGATATACCTCAACGTGCTTTTTACAAAAATGGGGTTACAGCTAATTACAGAAAGGACAACTCTGTCATGTAGTAGATCTTTTAATCAAAGTAAATTCATAAATGTTGAAGTTTCGCTTGAAAAGGTCAAGCCATTTCAATATTGTGATTAATGTTAAGAGATTGCAACGTAGCATTCTGTCGATAATGAAACTTTAAAGGGGTAACCATCGGCCCTGTTTAAACCTTTCCGAAGAACAGGCCGAATGTCGCCCTATACCATCCGATTAGCAGTAGCATATTAAGCATACAATGTAGCGGATACCCATTGTGCGTTTCTTTTTCTTTTCAGTATACATCCCGGCATTATCGTATGGGTTTTCGTGTAAGCATTACTCTAATTGTAGATTACAAGTAAACAATGTATTGCAAATTGGAAATGTATTTTCTAGAACTAATGATATATCACAAGACTGTATGAAATCACAACTAAACGTATTTGATCTTAGTTGTCACATTTAAAACATTATGAAGGCTGTCCATCGTGCATGTACCGTGTACCACGTCATATGTTTTCGACGGCGTTCCTAAATAGCATCAGGACTCTATCTACAGTCCCTCATGGCATATGATTAAAGTTGTTACCAAAATATAACGTTATAAAAACTAGAAATTATAAAGTTACTTCAACGCAACCGTTTTAATATAATCACATGGACGTTAAGATAAAGCTTCGTTTATTTAAGGACGTTCTCAGAGAGACTGTGTTGGGCTCCTTTGCATCTTGGGTATCCCTCAGACATACATGTATCTAATGTTCGTACAGAAACATACATGCCCCCATCTGCAACATGTGTCACATTGCAACCGGTTAAGAATGGCCATATTGCATAACATCTAAACTTGTTTGCATATAATACACATTTGAGGATTATTCTTGAAAACGTATATATACTGTACTCTGTAAGGGGTGAGGGTGTAAGAGGGGTGATGATTTGTATGCCTAACTTTTGTGGTACTCTGTAGAGTAAAACGTGTAAGAGGGGTGTAAGAGGGGTGATGCTTTTTATGCGTAACTTTTGTTGGACATTTTGCCATGAGATTTTTGTGTTGACAATGATGTCAGTGCAGACGAACATTGTATTTTTAAATTGGTGGTGTGTTAATCTTGTAATAGTTAGTTATTTGAAGTGAAGTTTTGGGATTAGTGTGAAAAGCTAAAACGGGTAATGGAGTTTTCTTTTTTTACAACTTACTTCTGAAATATACGTTTTTCTCAAAAACTATTTGCTGTGGTATTTCATTGTGTTTGTTAACAAATGTTGACATGGTGTCCTCTGAAATGATGCGCAATTCGAAAACATATGAGATAAAGGAGACCGTCGAAAACACAAGAATATTTATAAATCTATGTACATATATCCACGACTTTACGAGAATAATTTGCCTTACTGCAGCAAAGGTATCAGGGATAAGAAAAAAGCCCATCTATAGTGTAAACTCAATGAACATGAACTCTGTATACCACTCGACTGGTAAGAATTGTGGCGGCTCCTGTGTGTCTTAAAGAGGTTTGCCTCCAGATTTCGGAATTAATATTTACTAGATCTTTACTATGTGTTTGGCATAGGGAGAAAATATGTTCTGCAAAATAACGTGTACATCCATTCAAATACTTAAGCCTAGTTCAATAATGCAAACAAAGTAAGAACGTAGTTCACACAATAGGTAATGAATTAGGGAAATGTCGGCGTACTCACTGCGTCTCAATTTGGCATTTCAATATAGATCAAGGTATTTGTTTATTTACACGTGTGTGTTAATACATGTTACATTTAGAAAGGGTATGGTGTTTATTTAAACATGAATTGTAGCATGGTCTCTGAAAATTCCATTTGTAATAGCACATGTGTTAATCCAAACTCACTGCAGTGGTTACTTCTCCTATCTGTTACAGTAACCACTGCCACCACGTACATTTATAGCTGAAATCCAGCTAAGTTTAATTTTTTGGTTAAATATTTATTAGGTCAATATTTCAACTTGCTTTGTTCATAATATAGTAAAATAGTGTGAAAAACGGTATCTGGTTACAAAAATAATTTATTTATAAAAAGAAATCCAATTTAGCGAATATATATTTATTATGCACACCGGTTACTTGGTTACTTGTAACCAAACATGTATTCCATTGAGAACTTACAGAAGCTGTGCGTAAATTTAAGAAATTACACCCAAGCCAAAACAGGTTGAATGTTTTCAACATCTTCTCGAAGGTGATGATGTTATTGCCAATTTGCCTGTTGGTTACGGCAATAGTTTGCTGTACCAAGCATTACCCAGTGTATCGCCATTTTGTAATCACATGGCCTCAGCCATCGTCACGTGATTTATGTGGTGGCAGGGATTATTGGCTACAATATCACTTCGGAGGTTGATAACTCGTAGCAACCTCGGCGCAGTGATATTGTAGCCAATAACAGATAGGGGAAGTAACCACTGCGGGGTTTGAACTCGTAGTTGTAGTACACCATTTACAATCCAAGCAGCAGCACACTTGACATAGCCATGCTACAAAACAAATAGGGTATGGTTTCATCTCGTTGGTTAATTTAAACACCTCGGTGGGCTACGCCAATCTCGATGTTTAAATTAACCAACTTAATGAGACCATCCTCTATCTATTACTTAGTACTATTTTATAGATCTACGATACTATTTCGGATTAATCAAGAACGATTCATTTAGCCCATGCTGGAGGCTAGCCCATTTAAGCAATGTGAAAATTGGCTGCACTTACGAAGGTGTGAGTGTTTTTTGCATTTTGTTCATTCTGCATAGTCTTTGAATTAAAAAATGTTGCGTCACTAGCCCGAATTCTTATATACTCAATGAAAAACCGTAATTTTCCTTTAGCCCGACTACATAAATTAAAAAAAAAATCACTAGCCCAAAAGACAGTTTACTAGCCCCGGGCTTCGGGCTAGTGGTTTAATTAGAAGATTGTGATAATAACTCGTAAGTAGACATCTAGTGACTTGGTAAACACTATTAAAGGGACACACATCAATCTGGAATTATTTAGCATCCAAATGTTTTTTTTATCACCTTGATTTATTATCCAATATACTTTTGACTTTAAAACTGCTTCCCTATACTTAAATACAATTCAGAATTTTTTAATTGTTCGTGGTTATTCTATTACAGGGTTTAATATATTATTGGTGCAATATATTTTCCAATGAGCAATATGTAAAACAAATTTGCTTTGAACTATTTATATAATTATTAATACTGATTTTAAATTCATGCATATTAAGTAGCAAAACTAACGGGATGCCACAGTTTATCAAAGTATTAAATATATTTCATGCAACAATGGAGATCTGATATAGAAGGCAGTAGAGTTTTAACGCTATATAAGGTGGTGAAAAAAAATTGATTTTTAAACATATCTACAAACAGTATGATCCAAACAATTAAGAAGTCGTATAACAAAAATAAGATTATCCGCTCATTGTTTAAGAATAGAAACAGGGAGATAGTCTAGAGGGAGAACAGAGAGAAAGGAAAGAGTGTGCGAAATTTGTAACACTTACGATATTGAAGACGAGTACCATTTTATTTTGATCTGTACTACTTACTCTAACATTAGAAACAAATATTCCTAAATATTACACAACCAGACCAAGCATGTTTAAAATTGTGGAATTGTTGCAGTCATTAAACAAATATATTATTCTTAATTTAAGTAAATTTATTTCCGATGCGCTTGTATTAAGGCTTGCTACATCCAATTTAACAGACTAATAACTAGACATCTTATTTAAGAACAACATCGTTTATCATTGACATACCCTAATATGTGTATTTTTTTGTTTAAATATGTATGAAGCAAAGAAAAACAGAATGATTATTTTGTTGTATATGCAATGTCAAAATCTGTCACGTGTGTGTATATTATAATTGCCATATATTTGTAATGATGAAAAAGTGTAATAGTTTAAGTCAATGTTAAAAAACTTGCAAATCATACTTAATAATGTTTTGCAAGCATAAAAAGGTATTTTAAGGCAGCTCGTATAGTCTGATGAAAAAATATCCAATAAGTTTTCCAAAGTCAGAAAAGGCTGGTGAGATACCCTAATCCGCCGTTAGTCCGAACCTAATATGATGCATATATATGCGAGAAGAGAAAGGAAGTTATAGAATTTGGTGTAAAAGTAAATATACAAATCGAACAGGAAAAGTAACATTCAAGGACGACAGTCAACCACAAACACACACAGAAACGAAGCACAACTTTAAAGATGAATAAAAGGCAAACTAAGACATCACAAACACTAAAGTGTTGACAATTATAGGGAAACCGTCTTGGAACGGTCAGTGGCCAAAAAAGGGGAGCCGCTGGGTGTCTAAAACAGGTTCTAGGGTGCACCAAACCTCACTCTTACCCTATTGTCAACCCAATAAACGGGACAGTTTAAATAAAGATGTATTCTCTAACAAACAAGGCAGCATTAATAGGCAGTATAAATAAAACACATAAATGATCATGTATATATACTATTAAATAACAAAAGCATAGAAAGTCGCAAAGTAATTACTCATTGAATTAGCAGCAGCCAGAGCAACAAGAGAATAAACCGTTAAAGGTACGACAAGACACGACTAAAGACAAACATCAAACGCCACCGTCCTAAAGGATTTAGATAGACGTCACCATATCAGTCCGGTCATCGCAAAATCAAAGAGGAAAGCAAAGTTGCGAACTGTAAATGGGTCCACCACTAAACTTGCAGTGCGTTGCAACATGATAGGGTCATAACCTATTTTGATAAACTTTCTAAGTTTAATAAAGATTGTATGAAAGTTTGTATGACCAAGGTTTTAAATTGGTGATCACTGAGGAAGGAAAACATGTCCTGGTATATCTGTTTAAAGAGAGACTTGTTTATGTCGTCTATATGCTCAGTTACAAACGTGTGATGCTTTCCATGACATAGTTTACGTAAGTCAAGAACCAGTAGGTCATCAATATTGTCCTTGAATATACTTTATAGTTCCTCTACTGTGTCATTCTAACTGTCTTATGAACATCCTTAACGTGTTCATGATGGCAAAGATCAGAGTCCATTTTTTGGACTGATGAATTATTGCAATAACTGAAATTAACAGATAACTCAGGCCATATCTGGTTCAGAGATCATCCAATGTGGAAGCTGTGCTGTGTTTACAGCACATACAGCAGCTCCACCTTCTTTCACAATCTTATATTTCTGCTTGGGACCTAGTGCATTGGGTATTGATGAGACAACACAAAGGAAATTTATCTCACACACGGAGATGACTAATTTTAAAGTGTAACTGAACAGGACTGCAATTGCAAACTTTTGGTTTCTATTTATGATCGTCATGTGCAATGCTCAATGGTAGACATGCCTTGCTCATACTTCAATGACATAACAGTAAGCCCGGTATAAGTAAGGTAATCACTTGATGAGCTTTCCCTGATACATGTGTTTATTTCAAAAAGGAATCTGCAGTGTCATAGTGACTATTGCCACAAAGGTACTGGTCTATATATAGTCTTCAAACAAGTCTCCGATTGTTTAAGTGCCTCCATTTTAAATACGACGGCTTCAATGCAAAATGCCAGTATGATCTTCACATTGGGTTTCAGGCCAATTTCATTGTTTTTGCTCGGCAACTATATAGTTTAGACGCATAAAACACGTTAGCATAACACATGTCTTCGCATTTAGGTTTCGTTTACTTGTTTTGTATTGTAAATAAGGTTTACCAAGTCAAATAATGTATTTTGGGGTTTTATAAATATATTTTATAATGAACCGACAGTTTCTGATAACATAATTAGTTTAGTACCCTTCAGAAATTCCAAAGGCTTGAGAAAACGTAGAGTCAATCCGAAGTGAAATTTGATTTAAACGTGTAAATCCCTTTACGCCTTAACCATAGGGTGCCTCTAAATAACTCTTTATTGCAATATTGACAAACAAATACTATGCCAAGAAATTTTTCAAATTTATAATTTGTTTATTAGTTGTTGGTAAGAAAGTAATTAATATGTTGAATTTGTAATTATAAATTTTACTATTTTCAACATGTTTTGCCGGCCATTTTGAACCTAAAATATACCCAGATTGTATTTCATGACCATTTGTCTATCACAATAAATTCCGTAAAATCTGACGTGGGTCCATAGCCAAATTGTTTCAGTATGGTATTGTTTAGCTATGTGCAAAATTTGGTGCTTTTGTCAAACAATGCACACATTTTTCACCAATCTGCCCCACTAAAACTCCTTTGCGTGCTAAAACCCCAATTCAGGTGAACTCACTTCTATTATGTAGTTATATAATAGAAACCACGACATCCGCAGTCGTATATTTGTATTGATGTAAATGTCATTAAACGTGAGCTGAGTGCACGTATGTATAGGTATGGGACCACCAATTACTTCCACCATTTACACCAATGTTTAATGTCACATATTAACTTCGAATCAAGTATGAATAATACAGCAGTGTAGTTTTCACGTAGAAACATATATTTTCCCTTGAAAAACTAACACAGGAAAATGTGATGTCATACGACATGTAAGAACTATTATTGTGTTTACTAAACAGGTCAGGGGTACAGCTGTTTTCATTAATAGTTGCTCACACTGTGTCTGCATGGATTCGTGGAAAATGCTCACCAGTAATCTATTTAAATTTATGAATTCACTTCTTATAGATTGAACAACAAAATAGAATAGACATTGGTTATCGTGGCCCCACTCCCCACCTCAACCACCCACTTAAAATACCCGCTTTTCAATACAATAAACAAGAGTATTACCTTTAATAATGGGGACTTTATCCGACTACACATCGGAGCTTTACATGCAATTGGTGGTCTCACACCTATAATGAGATCCCGACAATGCAAGCACGTAATTATATTTCTGTGTATAAATCTAATTTACTAACTTAAGACGTTCTATTACCGTTTCCCAAATTAGATTATGTCGCATAGCCGTTAATTTGATACACAAATTGACTTGCCGCTAAGATTGGTTCCTTAATAAGTTTTATCTCGAGTCTGCTTTATTTCATCAACGCAAATGGACACATTATTTGCATAAAATCCACTAATAGGGCGACTATATGGAAGATGTGTTTCTGTCCAGTGCCGAGACACTAAACTTCGGTCTGGTGCCATTTCATCAACTCCCATATAATTATTGGAATAAAAGACATTAAAACCATGTTAATACAATCCTGTTCCATTATAAAAGCAAAATACGATACCCCTAGATTTATTAAATGCAAGCATAACAATTGCTAAACTTATAAGGGAAAAACATGTTATAAGATTCCGCCAGCGTCGTCTCATGGCTTATTTTTTGTTTGTTTTCAGATTCCATCTGCGTCATCTAATATCTTATCATTTGTTGTGTTCAGATTCCATGTGTGTCATCCCATTTCGTTGTGATTCCATCTGCGTCTTCTCATTTTGTTGTGATTCCATCCAAGTCATCTAATGTCTCATTGGTTGTGGTCAGATTCCTTCCTCGACATTAGATATTTCATCCTCGTCACCTAATGTCTTATCATTGGTTGTGTTCAGATTGTGGTAAAACAATTATATTATCATGTTATCGGGCCCCCACTTTTACCCATTTTTATTTGTTTGCAAGCTTTAGTTATCTCATTAAACGATATCTCAATGTTTAATTCTTCAAACATTTCTTGTAATTCCCATTTAATATCGTTCATTGAATAATAAAACGTCATCATCCGGTTCATGCGGTTGGTAAAATAAGTATGATGCGAAGATTTCAGCGAAAAATATATTCTATCAGTTTTACATTTTGATATTATATAGGGACCAAAATATTGTGTATTTAACTCCTCATACATTTTTCGGAGGATGGTTTTAATATTGTACAGCTAATTAAAATGATGTATGAGGGGCATCCCAGAAATATTGATACTTTTGTTATAACATTTTTATTATCTATTCATTTAAAAAGATATTTGGCACCAATGCAGTTTCATATATTATCTTCTATTTCCAAAACTGATGGCACGAAACACAAGTTTTGTCGTCGCTATAGCAACCATATAATGCCGATGCGAGGAGGGTCTAAACGGTCTCTTGAGTTGCTTAAGAAATAGTGATATTACCAGTGAATGTAGACGTCAAATTTGGCGCGCTTTAGTGTGTGTGTTAGACGACGTCACACGCACACGCTCAGTAAATTTTGACGTCATATCCGTTTCCGTTAGTAAACAGTCGGTAAACAATGAGTAGCAGCAAACTTAAAGATCCGAAGAAAATGACGTCAACAGATCCGCATGAAAGTCGCGCAGTAATCAAATTTTGTTGTGAACTTGGGCAGACACCTACCCAAACATTGAAACTAATTAACCGATCGTCTATGAAGTCAACTGTATCTCGTGCACTCGTGTTCAGGTGGCACAAGCGTTCTAGTGAAGGACGTGCATCGTTACAAGATGATGAAAAGAGTTGAACGTGTTTGACGTCATTGTTGCAGTTTACGACGTCGTGACGTCGCTATGACCGTCCCCACTTCAGCATAGTACTCCTTGCACAGATGTGAATATTTTCAACATTATATGTACAATTATCATGATTCTTGGTAATCTGGTGCACAAAAGATGAAACTATATTTTCGTCCGTCTGTCGTCCGTGCGTCCGTTAAATTTTGCCTTGTGAACACTCTAGGGCCTTCATTATTATTTGATCTTTACCAAAGATTGTTAATATCAATGAATTCGTTCTAGTTTGAAAACCAGCCAAATCGGATCAGTACCACTGGAGTTATGGCCCTTTTTTTTTTTGAAAAATGCCATTTTCTGCGTTGTGAACACTCTAGCACCTTCATTTATTATTTGATATTTACCAAACTGGCACATATTGTTAATGGCGATGAAAGCTCGGAAAATTCCAGAAACCAGCTATATCAGACCAGGAACACCGGAGTTATGTGCCCTTGAATTATTGAAAATTGCAATTTTCAGCCCTGTGAACACTCTAGCGCCTTCATTTTATATTCGATCTTTCCCAAACTTGGCCAGATTGTTGATATCAATGAAAGCTCGGAAGAGTTTGAAAATCAGCCAGATCAAACCAGTAACACCGGAGTTATGGTCCTTTTTCAATATTTGGTAATGTACACTGGAAACCCCAGGGGTCGTGGGTTCAAATCTCAATGGAGGGATATTTTCCTTTTTTTCTCCATAAGAAACATTGGTTCATGGGTTCAACTTTTTATTATTAATTTATTTGTTTGTTTTTTTTAATCTTTTTTTTAATTTTTAATTGTTTTTTTAATTGTTTTTTTTTTAATTTTTATTTTTTTATTTTATTTTTGTTATTTTTTAATTTTTAATTTTTATTTTTATTTTTATTATTCTCATAAGTTAAACATTGGTTCTTTTTTCTTCAATTTTGTTCAAATGGTGACACTGGGGTCAAATTTGGCCCCACCGCAGGGGTCATAGTTTTACATAGACTGATATAGGGAAAAACTTAAAAAAAACTTCTTCTCTGAAACTACAGGAGCTAAAGGTTTAATGTTTTGTATTTATTATCAGCTTATATTTCTCTAAAAAAAAATCAAATGGTGACCCTGGGGTCTAATTTGGCCCCGCCCCAGGAGTCACAGTTTTATATAGACTTATATATAGGGAAAAACTTTAAAAATCTTCTTCTCTGAAACTACAAAAGTCAAAGGTTTAATATTTTTTATTTACACTCAGTTTATGGTCCTCTATCTAGTGGTTTGAATGATGACCCTGGGGTCAAATTTGGCCACTCCCCAGGGGTCACATGTTTTACATAGAGTTACATAGGGAAAAACTTTAAGAACAACTTCTTCTCTGAAACTACAAGAGCCAGAGGTTAAGTATGTTGTATTTACCATCAGCTTATGGTCCTCTACCAAGTTTGTTCAAATGGTGACCCTATCCCCGGGACACATGTTTATATAGACTGACCTTGGGGTCAAATTTGGCCCATCCCCAGGGGTCACATGTTTTACATAGAGTTACATAGGGACAAACTTAAAAAACATTCTCTGAAATTACAAGAGCCAACGGTTTAATATTTTGTATTTACACTCAGCTTATTGTCCTCTACCAAGCTTGTTTAAATGGTGACCCTGTGGTCAAATTTGGCCCCGCCCCTGGGTCACATGTAAAATTTGGTTTGGACACCATATAGCCAGTAGAGCGATACAGGCCCTTTTGGGCCTCTTTTTTATTTATTGTATTGCTATTGAATTCCATTGAAACATCTTGTTTCTGTTCAGTAAATATTCAATGTGTAATGTTTGTTAACGTTATTATTTTGTATTATAGGCGAAACGTTACGGCTAATGCAGCTTTTAGTAAGTTACTTCGTATATAACTTAATCAAAAATATAAGACATTAACTCTGGAACAAACCCGTTGTTTCGAGAATGATTCTATGACATGATTAGTAGATTGTGTCAACACCTGTTTTGATATTTTACGTTATTAATTAGTAATTTTAGCATTTTTTTATTGTTTAATTCCATTGAAACATCTTGTTTATTCAATAGTGATAGTTGTGTAATGTTTGTTAACGTTATTATTTTGTATTATAGGCGAAACGTTACGGCTAATGCAGCTTTAAGTAAGTTACTGCGTATTTAACTTAATCAAAAATGTAAGACATTAACTCTGCATGGAACAAACCCGTTGTTTCGAGAATGATTCTATGATTGTGTCAACACCTGTTTTGATATTTTGCGTTATTAATTAGTAATTTTAGACCATTTGTTATTGTTGAGGCGAACAAGGGTTGCACTTTCAACCAATATTCGTGTGTTGAATAACATTGCGTAGAAATGCATAACTTTCAGAATAGCATATGTTTAGACCCATCGACTCATATCTACACGCACGTGTGACTTTTATGTGGTCGTTAAACTAAAATTCGAAAACTGATGGGGAAAAACAAGTTTTTGTTGCGAAATAACTTCATATATTTATGATACAGACGCGTTAATCAGCAATGTTATGTAGCTTCTGCTTTTATTATTGAATTATCTGTAAGACTTATGGCATGTCATCTCAGCCAAATTCTTGTCTGCTGCAAAAAACGTAACGTCTACTACTCGGAAATATAAAGTTCAGGGCTGGATCCAGGTGTGGAGTGGGCGTATCGTACAATTATTTAAGGTTATGAGAATGTATGATGCATTGGTTTTGCCCTGTAGACTGGATTTGCATCCCTCTAACCCCTGTGCAAAATCTAAAACTAAAATGGTAGACAATTAATAAAATTAGCGAAATTGTCATGCCAGACCTGCCAAAATATATTTAAAGTTAAGATGGATATAGGAGGTGTTGTTCACTTGATAAGACGTTTTTTTTTGTATCAAAATAGAACCAGGATTTCTTGCAGCATGAAGTAGATTTGTTTGTATGGTGTTTTACGTCATTTTCAACACATGTAAGGTTATATATGACGGTCGAGTTTTTGTAGTGAAGGCAGACCACCCACTTGCCCTGGGTAGAACCAGTACTGTACACCTTTCGCCATCCGTAAGAATCGACACTTCCTCACTTACAAGTCGAGCTCCCAGTGGGATTCAAACCCGCAGCGGTGAGAGGCTAGCACGAAGTCGAAATACGACACATGGAACGGGCAAAGAAGGGTGCTTGTGTGAGAGTGGAGGTACCTCCATTCGAGAATTTATATATGTACTACATTGAAAGGGAAAATTTGTAATGTGTTAAACTAGCGGAGTCTCTTAAGTTTGACCACATACTTAATTTGCATTTGTTCAGTCATTAATATTAATCATAAGAATTGTATAACTCGAAGTTGTTTTTAAAATACAACTAACTGTTGATTATATTGCACCAATAATATATGTAAACGTTTGGTAGAATAAAGAAGAAAAACTGAAAACTCCAAATATAAATAAGTATATGCCAGCAGGATACTGGATTAATAAATCGCGACGCTAATTGTCATTCTTGATAACAACTTCTAGATTGTCGAGCGTCCCTTTAAAATCCTGCGATCGATCTGTCGTTGGTGTATTTAGTCATGTATGCATCATAGTTACAGTTACTAATTTCAGCAACTGAGTATGGCGTCCGTATCCAAATGTAAATATTCAACAGTCGAACAATCGAACAATTTCTTTAGATGTGTTCACATCACACCGCACATTTTAATAAATATGTCCCTTTATGTGTTATCCCACTGAAACTGCATTTAAGAAAAAAAGAAACAAAATTGAACTGAAATAATCAAGAATATCTTAACATTAAACTTTTATCTAGTCAGTAGTATCCTTAATTGTTAAACACACACTTGAAACATATGTGAATAATTTAGTTTTAGACTAATTTATTTTACATCGATTTTAACAAAAGCTCTCGATGTCATCCTGGGTTGAACTTCAGATAACGTGTCTTGCTCAGTCACACAACATATATGGTCATGCCGGGTATCGAACCCACGACATTTTGATCATCGGTCCAATGCTCTATCTCTAGACCACTGCGCTCAATTAATTAATTAATAAGTTGATTAGTTACCACTACATTAAGTAAACCTAGGCTTTAAAGGGGAGAACGGCAAGCATCAAGACAATTTCAATTCAATTCACATTTGACCAAAACACATTTGCTTTGAGCAATTCAAATAATGATTAATAACGATTTGCAAGTATGCAAGTGTTGTAGAAATGCTAACCGGATGTCTCGAGTTTTTTAAAAATAAATCCGTTAAATACAAATCTATTAGTGATGCAATAAAATCAACACTTTTGCAAGAACAATTTGCTTTGAACAATTTAGGAAACGAAAAATGGAATTTCCTTTTTTTTTTTTTCGTTATTTTATATTTGTTTTACTACATGAGATCGCTCACATGTAAAATGGTAGTGACCAATCAGATTTCAGATCGTAACTATTATTTGATACGAATTGGTGGTGCAACTAACCAACTACTATTTGTCTACTGACCTGAAGGGCCATATAAGACAACATTTTTTTGAAACCATATTATGTTTAAATATTTTAAAAAGAAGTATACGAAACTACATCTGTACTACTGAATAAATCTGATTGGTTCCTACGATTCTGCATGTGAGTACTGTGCAGCATTGTACTCATCAATAAGAAAAATACCAACATAATCTTAAACATTTTTTTATATTTTTATTTATTTATTTTTTGCTGTTGTCAACAAATGTCTGCTTATCTATGACGTCTTTACTATACCATTATTTGTCGCAAAACGATAAAACTCTAGATTTTCACGAATTACGATAGCGGCGTTACGCTAGATTTTTAAGACAATTATAATAATTTTCTTAACAATCTAGCATAATGCCGCTATCGTAATTTTAACGATTAAAATCTAGATTTCCAAAAATTACGAAATCGGCATTACGCTAGATTTTTAAGACAATAATTATTGAAATAATTGTCTTAAAAATCTATCGCACGGCTATCGTAATTTTTGAAAATCTAGATTTTTATTGTAATTATTGTCTTAAAAATCTAGCGTAATGCCGCCTTCGTTATTTTTGAAAATCTAGATTTTTATTGTAATTATTGTCTTAAAAATCTAGCGTAATGCCGCTATCGTAATTTTCGAAAATCTAGATTTTTATCGTTTATAAAAATCTAGATTTTCAAAAATTACTATAGCGGCGTTTACGCTAGATTTTTAAAACAATTGTAATAGTTGTTTTAAAATTCTAGCGTAACGCGGCTATCGTAATTTGTAATAATTGTCTTAAAAATCTAGCGTAACGCGGCTATCGTAATTTGTAATAATTGTCTTAAAAATCTAGCGTAACGCGGCTATCGTAATTTTTGAAAATCTAGATTTTATCATTTTGCGACTAATAATGGTATACTTTATTTCGCATCGTAAATAAAGTCCTAGATAAGCAGACGTTTGTTGAAAATAACACTGATATGAAGTTTACCACAACTTACCTGAACGCAACACGTCTTCGAAGATAATTAGCATAAAAACATGCACGATACAGTAGCCTCAGTGGAATTCATTTTCTTTTTTAAAGTACTTTTTCGACTGACTGACTGACCCAGAATTTCTGGCAGGGAATAACTTTGATAAGAGCTAATGGAGCTTTGATGTTAAATACATTTACTATCTCTACTATAACACATGTCTTAACTCGGCTGTAAATGAAAGAAAAAGATCATAGCTGTATATGTTAATTTATATTTATAATATTATCAATAAAATGCTACGGAAACAAATCTAATTATACAACGTGTCAACCGTTTCAAACAATTCTAACGTCACCATTCCACTTTGCAGTAAGGAGGTAACGTTGCAGTTTGGAGATTGTGTGGAACGCCTGCCTTGAGAAGCTAGTGGGCAACGTCAACTCTTTACTTTGCATTGATATGCTAGCAACGTGAACTCTTTACTTTGCATTGAGAAGCTAGTGGGCAACGTCAATTCTTTACTTTGCATTGATATGCTAGTGGGCAACGTCAACTCTTTGCTTTGCATTGAGAAGCTAGTGGGCAACGTCAACTCTTTAATTTGCATGATATGCTAGTGAGCAACGTCAACTCCTTACTTTGCATTGATATGCTAGTGGGCAACGTCAACTCTTTACTTTGCATTGATATGCTAGCAACGTGAACTATTTACGTTGCATTGAAAAGCTAGTGGGCGACATCAACTCTTTACTTTTCATTGATATGCTAGTGGGCAACTTGAACTCTTTACTTTGCATTGATATGCTAGTGGGCAACGTCAACTCTTTACTTTGCATTGATATGCTAGTGGACAACGTCAACTCTCTACTTTGATATGCTATCGGGCAACGTCAACTCTTTGCTTTGCATTGAGAAGCTAGTGGGCAACATCAACTTTTTACTTTGCATTGATATGCTAGCGGGCAAAGTGAACTCTTTACTTTGCATTGATATGCTAGTGGTTAACGTCAACTCTTTACTTTGCATTGATATGCTAGTGGGCAACGTCAACTCTTTACTTTGCAATGAGAAGCTAGTGGGCAACATCAACTCTTTACTTTGCATTGATATGCTAGCGGGCAACGTGAACTCTTTACTTTGCATTGATATGCTAGCGGGCAACGTGAACTCTTTACTTTGCATTGATATGCTAGTGGGCAACGTCAACTCTTTACTTTGCATTGATATGCTAGTGGGCAACGTCAACTCTTTACTTTGCATTGATATGCTAGTGGGCAACGTCAACTCTTTACTTCGCATTGAGAAGCTAGTGGGCAAAATCATTTCTTTACTTTAAATTGATATGCTAGCGGGCAACGTGAAATATTTACTTTGCATTCATATGCTAGTGGGCAACGTCAACTCTTTACTTTGCATTGATATGCTTGTGGGCAACGTCAACTCTTAACTTTGCATTGATATGCTAGTGGGCAACGTCAACTCTTTACCTTGCATTGATATGCTAGTGAACAACGTCAGCTCTTTACTTTGCATTAAGAAGCTAGTGGGCAACATCAACTGTTTACTTTGCATTGATATGCTAGCGGGCAACGTCAATTCTTTGCTTTGCATTGAGAAGCTAGTGTGCAAAGTCAACTCTTTACTTTGCATTGATATGCTAGTGGGCAACGTCAACACTTTGCTTTGCATTGAGAAGCTAGTGTGCAACGTCAAGTCTTTATTTGGCATTGCTTTGCTAGTGGGCAACGTCAACTCTTTACTTTGCACTGATATGCTAGTGGGCAACGTCAACTCTTTACGTTGCATTGGTATGCTAGCAACGTGAACTCTTTACATTGCATTGAGAAGCTAGTGGGCAACGTCAACTCTTTACTTTGCATTGATATGTTAGTGGGCAACGTCAACTCTTTGCTTTGCATTGAGAAGCTAGTGGGCAACGTCAACTCTTTACTTTGCATTGATATGCTAGCAACGTGAACTCTTTACTTTGCATTGAAAAGCTAGTGGGCAACATCAACTCTTTACTTTGCATAGATATGCTAGCAACGTGAACGCTTTACTTTGCATTGATATGCTAGTAGGCAACGTCAACTCTTTACTTTGCATTGATATGCTAGTGAGCAACGTCAACTATTTACTTTACATTGAGAAGCTAGTGGGCAACATCAACTCTTTAGTTTGCATTGATATGCTAGCGGGCAAAGTGAACTCTTTGCTTTGCATTGAGAAGCTAGTGGTCAACGTCAACTCTTTACTTTGCATTGATATGGTAGAGGCAACGTCAACTCTTTACTTTGCATTGAGAAGCTAGTGGGCAACATCAACTCTTTACTTTGCATTGATATGCTAGCGGGCAACGTGAACTCTTTACTTTGCATTGATATGCTAGTGGGCAACGTCAACTCTTTACCTTGCATTGATATGCTAGTGGGCAACGTCAACTCTTTACTTTGCATTGATATGATAGTGGGCAACGTCAACTCTTTACTTTGCATTGATATGCTAGTGGGCAACGTCAACTCTTTACCTTGCATTGATATGCTAGTGGGCAACGTGAACTCTTTACTTTGAATTGATATGCTACTGGGCAACGTCAACTCTTTACGTTGCATTGATATGCTAGTGGGCAACGTCAACTCTTTACTTTGCATTGATATGCTAGTGGGCAACGTAACAGTTTTACTTTGCTTTAAAAATCTTTATTTATTAGGTATCAGCATCCACATTTATTTTCTTTGTTTTACATAATTAAAACAATATTTACACATGGTTATTTTCCACATTCTTTATCACATTTTGGATTTGAGAAACACAAATAGACAAATCATCATTAAACAGAGATGCTCACGATGCTGTTGTTGTTGTTGTTTCGAATGTTTAACATCCCTCCACCCGATGACCCGATAAGACGTCTTAAAGGGATGGGTACAATAGAGTATGGACTATGCTAAATGGGCTGATAGCGCCGCATCACATTTAAGATGTATTTGAGTCGAGTATAACTTGTTTTTGACCAATAATTACAATATATAAACACACTTAAAGCTACAGAACCAATACTTTAAATGCAACTAACTCTTATATGAATGCGTCACGGCTGAAGTAGTTTCAGTTCGACATACATCAACAAATCGCTATATACGCCGACAATCGAGGCTTATAATATCATACTTTTATCTAGCCTTCGTACTGGTAACATCTATAAACATATAGCGTCTATATATATATATATCGGCAACACGTTGTGACTGTTGAAAATGACATATATCTAACATTTTACCTGATGACTATATTACTGATACACAATTTGAACGTTTTTCTGAAGATAAAGTATGTAATAGATATGGTAGAAACTTGTTGGAATTTCGTATAAATACAGGATTAAGGATAATGAATGGTAGGGTAGGAGGAGATACATATATTGGAAGGTATACTGTATCAAAAATAAAGCAAGTAGTGTAATAGATTATATTTTATGCATACCAGATCTTGTTAATTTATTTCGTACGTTCGAAGTTCAGGAACCGACATTACTATCTGATCACTGTGTTGTGAGTTTTTCATTAAGTGCAACATATACAGGGTAAAAAGATTAACTTTATCTATAAATGGGATAACGATAAAAAATAAATAACATTGATGGTTTTAACCAGTCACATGTTAGATAAAAACTGAGTCATATAACCGAACAGCTATCGGATGAGCTGGATATGAACTTAGATGCATTTTATGATATTATTAGTGATGTATGTGACCCATTATTTAAGAAAACTGTGAATACAACAGAAAAAAAACACGGAGGTAATAAATGTATTATCAATCAAAAGTGGTTTGATGATATATTCAAATCAAAACGAAAAGAGTTTTATCAACTGTTAAATGTATATAGGTCGGATAAAAGCGACATTAATAGAATAAATATGGCATGTTCATCAGAAAAGCATATTACTGTAAATAATCTAGCTACTTATGTTTTTGATGCTCCCAAAATCCGAAAAGAATTATATTATAATCTTTAAATAATGTATTCTCCCAAGAGGTAGTCTACATTTTGAATATGACAAATGGCATTTTTATCTGTTGTGTAGTGTTGAATTGCGTTTCTGTACTAAATAAATGCCTTTGATAACTATTTGTATAGTATATTGGAAATATTATTAATGAAAGTGATTTATAATGCTATATTAAGCAAACTGTAGTATTATTTAAGATTTCGTATTGCCATTGAGTTTGTTATTTGAAAATTGTTTGTAATACTGTATACTCATGGACCAAATGGTCTACTGTATTACTGAATAAAAAAAAGACAGCACACTTTTACACAGATGGACACAGTATCAGTGATTTTAGAGTGCTGGGTTTGGAGAAACTGAATGGGGACGAGCAATACCGGAAAACCATTGAGCAGTTATGGAAGAGTAAGCTGCGAACATACCGGCCATATGGCATCAATCTGAAGGAATAGCGCGCCTTTACACTCGACGTTATGACGCGCCCACAACGACGTCACGTCCGTTTTACTTGTATACATTGAGTAGTAAATTAGCCCTGACGAAGGACGTAGTCCGAAAGCTTGGCGGAGTTTAAAAAATTAACATAGAGTCTTTATATATATATATATATATATATATATATATATCCATTAAAAATAATTTTGAACTTTAAACCAGGGACCTTGCGCACTTATTTGCTCAGGCTGTAATACATGAAGAACCACTAGCCTCGGTTATTTGGAGTTGAGACGTATTTCTAACACTAAAAGGTATACCACAATAACTAGCGCACACAAACTTATTTACCTCTTAACAGTATCGAGATAAAGTTATTTTGAGACGAAGTCCTAAATATTGTTTTAGACCACACCACGGTTAATTTCGATTTGCGACATGATGTACTATACACCGATATATTTCGGCGTGCGTTCAAATGTGTTAAGTTATTTTTCATTTGTAATAAATGGTACTAAATATAAGATGTTTTCAATAAGTCCCTATAGTTCAATGGAAAGATATTTTACTAGAAATTATTGTGTTACTTGTATAGAGATAGGATGCGCATTAATCAATGTCTGTAACATATAATGTCCTGCGTTAAATACTCAATTTCACCATGAGCTGGAGAATATAAAATTAAAAAGAAAGACAAAGACAAAGAGACGCGCAATTTAAGTATAGGTGATGTAGCTTTAAGCAGACTATAGTCTGTATTGCACGAACAAGACATATCAAGTGTATAGTGAACATGAACCTAGTGTAATTATATATAAATAAAGAACAGCATACACTAGTTTTACGTTGTCTCCACGATATTATTCATTCCCATGAAATTTAGACCCCAAATATGGCATTCGAACGACCATAAAAAATTGATGGTTTGCTGTTTCCCTACCTACCTACGAAATAGGACCCTACCCAAAAGTTTTTATAGCAATTCTTTAACGTTTTTGTTTGTTTTGCTATCTTCGGTATATTTTTCTTTAATTTCTAAATGTGTTTACTGTCCTTGGCAAAAAAAATATCACCTACGTACCAACACATTTATGAAATCCTGGGTCGGGAAACACCAAAACAAATGTTTTTTTACGATGGCTTTATTAGACAGAAAGTATTATGTATATGTGAAGAATGTTGTTCTATGTAAACGAAAATACATTGAAGGCTTCTAACCTACGGTGGTATTGATCTCCTACTCTGACTGATTTTATTGAGTACAGTTTTTTCGGCTACTGTTATTTGTTCTGACTTCTGTTATTCAGTACAGTTTTGGTGTGCCTGTTGTTTTTCAGTACACATGTGTCGTATCTCTGTTATTCAGCACACTTGTGTTGTGACTACTGTTATTCATTACATCATTGTTGTGACCGCTATTATTCATTCTGTCTGCTGTTATTCTGTACACTTTTGTTCTGACTGCTGTTAGTTTTTACACATTTGTTCTGGTTGCTGTTATTCAGTACACACTTGTTGTGACTGCTGTTATTCAGTAAACATTGTTGTGGCTGATGTTATTCAGAAGACGTTTGCTGTAGCTGCTGTTTTCCGGTACGCATTTGTTGCAGCTGGTATTATTCAGTACGCGTTTGTTGTGGCTGCTGTTATTCAGTTCTTACTTGTTGTAGCTGCTGTTATTGAGTACTCTTTTGTTGTAGTTGCTGTTATTCAGTACACTTTTGATGTGGCTGCTTTTATTCAGTACATGTTTGTTGTAGTTACTGTTATTCAGTACACGTTTGTTCTGGTTGCTGTAATTCAGTACACATGTGTAGCGGCTGCCATTATTCAGTACACGTTTGTTCTGGCTGCTGTTATTCAGTAAACTTTTGTTGCAGCTGTTATTATTCAGTACATGTTTTTGCGGCTGCTGTTATTGAGTACACATTTATTGTGGCTGTAGTTATTCAATACACATTTGTTGTATTTGCTGTTATTCAGTACACTTTTGTTGTGACTGATTTATTCAGTTACCGTTTGTTGTTGCAGCTGATATTATTCAGTACACGTTTGTTCTGGATGCTGTTATTCATTACGCGTTTGTTGTGGCTGCTGTTTTTCAATACACATTTGTTGTAGTTGCTTTTATTCAGTACACTTCTGTTGTGGCTGATTTATTCAGTTACCGTTTATTGTTGTTACTGTTATTCAGTACACGTTTCGTCTGGTTGCTGATATTTTTTTTGCAGCGTTAGTATTCAGTACACGTTTGTTCTGGCTGCTGTTATCCATTACGCGTTTGTTATGGCTGCTGTTATTTAGTACTTATTGGTTGTAGCTGTTGTTATTCAGTACACTTCTGTTGTAGCTGCTGTTATTCAGTACACCTTTAGCTGCTGTTTGTCAGTACACATAATATGGCTGCTGTTATTCAGTACACATTTGTTGTGGTTGCTATTATTCAGTACATATTTGTTGTGGTTGCTGTTATTCAGTCCACGTTTGTTGTGGCTTCTGTTATTCAATACACTTTTGTTGCGGTTGCTGTTATTCAATACATATTTGTTCTGGTTGATGTTATTTAGTACACGTTTATTATGGCTTCTGTTATTCAATACACTTTTGTTGTGGTTGCTGTTATTCAGTACACGTTTGTTGTGGCTTCTGTTATTCAATACACTTTTGTTGTGGTTGCTGTTATTCAATACATATGTGTTCTGGTCGCTGTTATTTAGTAGACGTTTGTTGTGGCTTTTGTTATTCAATACAATTTTGTTGTGGTTGCTGTTATTCAGTACATATTTGTTCTGGTTGCTGTTATTCAGTACACTTTTGCTGTGGCTGTTATTATTCATTATAACTTGGTTGTTGCTGATGTTATTCAGTACATAATTGTTCTGGTTGCTGTTATTCAGTACATATTTGTTCTAATTGCTGTTATTCAGTACATATTTGTTTTGGCTGCTGTTGTTCAGTACGCATTTGATTGCCTGCAGTTTTAAGCTATTAAGAACCCGTTGGTTATGGCTACTGGTGTTAGCTGATGCCAGGATGCTGTTGTTAAGGATATTTATTTCTATGTTATGTTAACTTCAGCTACCCCAGTGTAGCTGTGCATACAACAGCTCTATGCGCATACATTGTTGCAACGTACATTTTATTCTTTGTAACTGAACCCCTGTATGGTTAGTGGATTTATTGAAAGCACTAATGTTGTAAGGAGACCTAAACAGCCTGTCAACAATATATTTCCTGAGTGCAAAACACGTTGTTTACGACAATTTTATGTCTCAATGACGTGCGTGCTTCTAAGGATGGCAATTATCATACTATTGCTTTCTTGATTTTGTAGATTTAATAACAGGGTTACATATGAGTTAACATTTACAAGATATTCAGCGCCACTGACCAAATGAAAATTGAGCTGATGCGATGGCGGTTTGTCGCTGTCCGTCCGTCGTTGTCCGTTAGCTAATTCTTGTGAATACGAACGATAGCATAGTATTTCACCAAATGTTATTTAATTTTCAACAACATTTCGAATGAAATTTGCGCTTGCATTACAGAGTAAAATATCTCGAAAAAGAAATAAACGGTTTCCGATTTTCACTAAATTTGCTTAGAAGGTTTATTAAAATAAGATCTCAGATGAGTTTCCTATTGAGAAAATTACAGAATACGAAACGGAGTTAATGCTTAACAGATTTACGTAAGCGGAATCTTTAGTAAACGGGTTAACACTATTACAACCAAATTGCATCTAAAGGTTTGTTACAACCAGATCTTATATGAGATGGACAAAAGTCAACGGACGTATTGCTGAGTTATTGCCATTGATTACGTTTAAATAAGGAAATTATATAACTTTAGTAAACTGTTTCGGAGTTCCAGTCACTTAAGATAGGGAAATGTGTTTTATTGTGTTTGAAATGCATACCATATTCATTGCAGTTTATTTTCAAAGTAAAATTCACTATAACGGTGATGCCATGACAATAACTCACGAACTACATAAGAATCGTTATGTCTGCTTGTATCATCGCCAGACTGTGTGACAAGTATTAAATTAGGGGTACTATATAGCTCACACTTTCTCACTTACAAGTTGGATTCGAGCCCACAGCGGTGAGAGACGAAAATGTTTACAACGCAACGTCGTTAACCCCTCGACCACGGATGCACACTATATATTGCTATAAGAGACAAGATACTAAGTAGAGCGTCCCCATACCCTCGTGTGTATCTTGTTTCAATTACCAATAATGGGCTGGCACTTGAGGGCTGGTGCTAGGTGTCAATAATTATGGTAGTTACCAACAGCTATATGAGCTGTTTAAAGTAGTACAAAGTCGTAATAGAAAACAGTCTCCTCGCAATGGCCTTTATATCGTCTATTTATTCCGAAAAATGATACGATATTCCCAAGCCTCTCCAGAGGAATTACTGTTTTTAAGAAATAAAATAGAATGGCGAGATATTTGAAGAAGAAAATGACAGACATAATTCATAACTTTTAAAAAGATAGTCGGTGTTTATACAATTTCACAAAGATAAATGGTCTGTTATTGCCTATTTTATGGGTAACATTCAGTGTTTTCCTAAAGAATATTTTGATGAAATTATATTGATTGTTCGCTACCGAGCAGAAAGTATCAAAGCGTCATTATGATATGATTTTAATGAGATTGATTACATGCGTTACAAATCAGGGAAGTTAGAACCTATAATTGTAGTTCTTCACCCCATATAAGTGTTAATTGGAGCTGGATGATGATCAATGACGTAACACGCACACATAAGGCATTCGCATCAAGTCTTTGAAGCATACTCTATCTGGACCTAGATCACCATTAATTTTACCTAGGCCTGTTAATAAATACCTAATATAACACATACAATGTAGTATCAGTCAGACCCAAAGCAACACAAAAATGTGCCTTAGATGATGGCGTGACCTGCTTTTACTATTTTCCAAACTGAAAGTAACCACCTTCTTTTTGAATTCTGAGGTCAAAATGACCAAAGTACACTTCAAACTGTGCTTCACAAAAAGTAGTGCAGCATGTCTATCTTACCTTCAATTTTGATATGGGTTTCGATAGAAGCAAGTTAAATGTTTCAAAAATAAGGAAAACATTCAATACATAAGAACCCTCTGTCTTTCACCACTCATTTGCTTCACAGTAACTTACTCAATAGTTTACCTATGACTACTTTTGGGTTCCACAAGAATGAAACCCATGGTACCCGGTCTAGCTCCATCTAGAAGGAATCCACACTGATTACTCATGCTAGCATGGCGGCACCTTAGATTCTCGTCGAAAGAAATCAAAGGTATCATAAAAGTTTTCCAGTGTTGTATAGCCGATTGATCCATCTATTGTTTATTTACATGAAAGTATATATTTGCTGTCCCGTTGCTTCCGGCAAACAAAATGTCAATATTTTGAACATGCCGATCCGTCGACAAACACACAAAATGTGTGATTCCGAACATAACCAGAATTGTCCGAGTTTTCACGAATGATGAATAGATTGTTTACATTTAAAAGCACATAAAAACATCAAACTCCATACATTTATGAGCAAAGTCAGTTTTGCGTGGGGTATCGCGAACTAAAACTGGATGAATTATCAGATCATGCTACAGTACCTTTAGAACGATTGAGTTGTTGTTACTTGAATACATTGTTTATGCTATTTTGAGCCCCTCCCACCGCCTCCCCAACCACCCCCAGATAAAGGATATATAAGTATCCGGGAATACGGGAACCGTGCCCTACTCGTATTGTCGAAAGATTCCTAAGGTTATTTAGCGTGATCGAAGGATAGTCTCCGATACACGGAACCGCCGATTTACTTCACCATCCACGGGGTGGGGATGGGGTTACGACGTTGCGTTGTAAACCTTCTTGTCTCTCACCGCTGCGGGTTCGAAACCCACTAGGAGTTAACGTGTGAGAAAATTTCGATTCTTACGGATGACGGGAGGTATACAGTACTGGTTCTACCCAGGAATAAGTGGGTGGTCTTCCCCTACCACAAACAAAAAATCTACCGTCATATATGGCCTAAAATGTGCTGGAAAATGACGTTAAACGCCAAACAAACAAACGAGGCCAGTGATCTTGCATAAGGACACACAAAAGCCAGTGATACTAGTGAGGCTTTATCCCATGATTTCCAGAGTCGCGCTGGACTACCGCGTACCTCAGTGTTTTTTTTAAGATATCATGTTGTTACGAGAGAATTGTTTTATCGCAAATAAATTATGTTAAATAAAAGAAAATTGATATAGGCACGCATACTAGTGACTCTAAATATAAATAAGAAAAAGACAATAGTTTCACTGAGCTTGTAGAATATCTGACAGCGTTATTGGAAAAATTAAAGCAGGAATTGTTCAAAAATAGTGCTTCTTAATTGCGAAACAAATTTTCCAAACATAAACATTGCCGCCTTATTGTTATAAAGGTTTTGCATCATAATTTCACTCGAAACACCATCTGCTTTTTATCATTCAACACGGCGTAGGCTTAGAGCGTACCGGGTCATACCAAAGATTTTTTTTATAAAAATGGTACTAGTCCCTTGCTTGACGTTCAGCATATAACGATGTAGTTCTAGGACTGGTCGGCCCGGCGTCATTTTACGTTGGCTGGTAGGGGTATCATGTTATGCGTCTTCGGCGTGGTTTTCCAGTGTGGTAGCACTGTACAAGAACAAGAACTTGGGTCATTTTCAAAAAATGGAGAGATCAGATTTGGAACAAAAATGCAAAACGAATATGCGTCATACTAAATTTGATTATGAATATGCGTCAAACTAAATTTGATTATAATAACAGCATAATTGATGATGTGGACAGTCAAAACGTAAAAGATGCAAACACAGAGGATGTGGGCAGTCAAAACGTAAACACAGCGCTTTCAAATAAATGTTTTATGACTATTTAAACAGCAACAACCCTTGCCATGTGTCAGTGATGTTACCGAACTTGTTTGATAAATTGAAATGGTGAAAACTAAAGTATAAAGTAAAATCACACTAACGTGACTCATATATTAATGTGTTTACACCAAAACTAATTATTGGGATAGTTGTCTCTTTATCATTGTTAAAAGTGACAAAAACCGTCAGAATTTGCATTTTTCCCGTATTTTTTTTTAAATAAACAAAATAAAAAAGATTAAGCAATATCTTGCCCCAAACACTATTTGAATTATCTCAAATCACATAATTTTTAAATAGAAATGGCAACTAAAATATATGACAATATCAATTGTACCACTATATCACAAATAAGTAGCGGTAACAGCACATACACTGCGGTAACATCAAGAAAATATTTTGAAACACCAATGACCACTCTAGAAATAGTATCAGTTGTGCGTCATAATTATCACGGTAGACGTGTAGTGGCGTCATTTTGGAATGAATGTAACATTGGCACATCTGTTTTAATACAAATATCAAACAGTTTGGTATTTTCAAATCGTAAAACTAGTGTTGTGAAAACTGGTAACATCAACGACATATTTTGTAACACCAAAGACAACTCCAGACTTATTATCAGGTTTATATATATAGAAAGTGGGTGTCCCGGCTCAGAGATCTCGCTCCGCTCGATCCTGAGCCGGCAACACCCAATTTCTATATATATTACTTGATTTATTAAAACTTTTTTAAAATAGGGGTAGTGAAGATTACAAGTTTAATTTTTTTTATAAGTTATCAAAATTATAAAATGTTTATTTAATACAAAACAAATTTGTTGATTTGTTATTAAAATTACATTTAAATTAACAATTTTCTGACCTTGAATACAAAGGTGGTGGATCGTACTCATACACATTACTAAAACAATTTATTACACACTTTTTAGACTTTTTTGTAAGGTTGCCATTGCTTCCTTTCTTCCCTGCTCTACTAGTTCTTTTTTTTGAGCTTCACTTATTTTAGCCTTTTTTTGTTTGGTGTCTTCTTTTAAACTATTATATTTATCTAACTCATCTAAAATCATTTTAAACTCTTGATCAGATATTTGTGAATCACTCAACGCTTTTGATATTAACTGCTTTATACTATTTAACTTAGCCTCTGCCAAAGTTTTTATTTCATGATGTTTTTGAGCTTTTACATTAAGCTTGCGTCTGATAAAATTAACACAAAAACCTGTAGCTCCACATACTATTGCTGCTATTTCTAAAGGTAGCAAAACTGGAACAGCAAATCCAATCCCAGCCATAATAACACCTGCAGATATCAAGGTAGTGTCAATTCCATCTGTAATATTAATACCACGTTTATATTTTTTATAAAGAGACAGACGTATATCTCGTTCTGTAATTAACTTTTTTTCAATTTCTGAAATCTTTTTTAATCTATAATTTTGTCCGTCTTCCACTGGCAACTCAGGATATATACTTGGTGCCGTTGGTTGCTTCATTTTTTTATTAATAAATAAAAAATTAAATTAATTCAATTAATAATGATGCCACCGTATTTACAGCTGTAGCGTTAGCAACCTTGCATACAAAGTTAACAACAGAACCAGCACCAATTTCTAAAGGTTTATAAAAGTTATCATGATTGCGTGGGATGATGTGAAGCGTTATACCATAATTTGGTTGTTCAACACCATTGACAGAAACTATTACAGTTACGTCACCAACTAATCGTTCACATGCTAAACCTATTCCCATAATCCGTCCACGGCGTGTCATTACATGCCCCACATTTGATTCTGCCCCACCATTACCAAATGAGAGTATTCTATTCAACACAAGTGGGCCCTTAGCCTCAGCAAATATTGTTATAATTCCATATTTAAGATTATCAACTCTATTTTTTAAATGATTAAACTGGTCAACAAAAGGCACAACTCGCCTATATAAATTTTGAACATCATTTATTAAAGCCTCTAAGTCTTCTGTTTTTTTAGGGCTTGGTGGTCCAAATATACTCATTGTTTTTTTTTATAAAAATATATTTTTTAAATAATTTCTAAAACACAACTTATAGGCAAACCGTGATTAAATATCTTGTTGCCATACTCATCTCTAACTTCTATTTTCAATTCAGTAATTGCACCATTCATAAGACAGTGATATTCAGGATAAAAACTTGTATATACTATATCTCCAAACTGCTTATTTACTACAGGTACAACACCTATAATAGTGCTTGGTGCACCATTGAAATAATTACTACTCGTATTAACTTGTTTTAGATGAACATATAACTGTTTATAAGGAGCTAAATCAATTGGGTAATCTCCTATATTAGTACCTGTCAACCATTTTCTGTCCTTGAATCCCAGCATTTTTGAATGACCGCTTGACATTCGTGTTTCTATTGGCGTATGTATAATGGCTGCACCAATTTGGACAATCCTGTCCAGGATAATATTTTCATTTAGCAATTTAAAATCTTCTACCAAGTCTTGAAAGTTATAGAGTCCAGCTGGTTAATGTTTTGTTTTATCTGGGTTTCTTGTCTTTACGATTTCACCATTAATATTTTGCCAACCGATAGTGTATGTAAAACTTTTTAATCCAACGCGCTTTGTTCCATTTCTATTATCGATATACTGTTGTAAATTAATAGAGTTGTCTATGTTTGAAATTGTATGAAACATTTTTTTTAATATATATATATAAAAACACAAATAAAAATGATTTCTAAAGAATTCAAATATAACCCGGATGCTCACTATTCAAATACTTTTAGCAAGAAAGTGATAGATATAATAAATCAAAACATAGTCATTACATCAGACGGTAAAGACTTTAAAGCATCATTTCCCAATGTCTTTGAAAAATACAAACTCCCATACGTCAACTCAGATGCTATAGTCCAACGTTGGGGAACAGATTGGATGTTATTTTGGCAGAATCAGTTAAACTTTGCTATTTGGTGTGCAACAACTGGATGTGGCATTGATTTTAACAACCATCTAAAAGCTGATACTTTGGTTGGTTCGTTATTTCGATTTCATGTCTACTACCAAGTCAGAAGAATATTATTTGAGATGAGTGTAGCAATGCCGCAAGACTCAAATTGGAATGCGTTTAGTAACACATATAACCAAAACGCATACGAGAGAATATGCAAGGAGTTTAACGTTGATTTATATTCAGACTGGAGACAGAAACAAAGCTATAATAATGGTCTAGGAACAATTTATAATTACTGGACAAATATTGGTTATCAATCTTTGGTAAATACTGTATACGACAACAAAACGATGAGTTTTACAGTCTATGAGAGTGATAAAACATATCACATTGATTACATTGCACAAGGATCTGAGGCTGACAATAGTTGGTCTACTTTTATACTAGATTGTTCATTTGGATTTACAAGAGCTGGAGTAGAAAGAATCAATGACAGCATAAGAACATACTGCTGGGCAATACTTGGTTCACAATCACAAACAAGAACAGATATACTTGGAACTGGAACAGCATTTGATGCACAGAAACAATTTCTAGCAAATGTAGAGGACGCAATAAATAGCCCCATCGACTTGCCCAGTCAAATTTCAAGATATGAAACCACCCTAAAATATGCAAGAAGTAAAGTTAATTTTGTCTATGGAAGTGGATTGTACATGTCTCCGAGTGACATGGAATTAAGAATCGTAACAATACAAGACTACAATAATGAAATTGTAATAGCAACCGATGCACAAGCATTAGGATTGAATAATGATGTAAATGTAAAACCAGTGCCACCAAAAAATATTCAACCTTTTCAAGGCACCACGACAAAGAAATTTTTACCGGAACATTCTGACTTTGATAAATCAATACATAAAACTGTGGAACATAATCCATCAGAAATACAAAAAATAGCGATTGAACACGAAGATAACAAAACAACTATAATTGTTGGTACTATAGTAATAGGTCTTGATGCATTACTTATTTACGAGATTTACTAAACCACTCTTTGGCTGCCACATACAACAACCCGGAAACAAACACAAGCAAAGCCCATAGATTGTTACCAAGCCAATTAATAACATTACCTGTTGCAGATAAAAGCCATGACACTATTGCACCAATAACTCCTGGAAGTGCTGCAGCAGCTTTACCAGCTAGGTTGGCAAGAAGTTTACCAAGATTAAATAGTTGTTTTTTTATCCAGTCTTTTACACTTGATGAATCAGGTTTTGGAGTTGGAGTTGGCGCAGCACTTGATGTGGGAACAATAGAATTAATTATCACCCCAAGAATCATACCAAATGCAGTTAAAATACTAACAATAGAAATACCTTGCTCCCTGAACAAGGTTTTGATCCTCTCACCAAGAGTTGTATCCTCGTTTAACATTTTGTTTATTATCTCTTTTATCCTGCTTACTTGGTTACGAAAAGCTTCTCTGTTTTCATTAATGACATCCATTCTTGCACCTCTCTCATCTTCAAGGTTTTTGATGCGATCGCTAATTCTTTTTATCTGGAATTCATCATTATCAGTCTTAGCTTGTTCTAACTTTTGTTTTTCTCTTGTTATGTCTTTATCAAGTTGTGTGAGTTTTGCTACGTTATTGGTAAGTTCTTCCTTGACAGTTGTCATCGCTTTTACTATTCCATCCATTTCACGCTTGTCTATATTTGTTTGTGTTTCAGCATCAGGACGCTCAATCACATCCCAGTCATAAAGAGCACTTTCCATTGACTGTGCTGTGTCATTCGCAACACTTGATAAATCTTGTAATGGGATAGCATCCACATTATCTGGTAAATCGTTTATTGTGCTCTCCAATACTTGTCTAAAATTTTGTGATACTTTTGTTTTACTGTCATACTCCGGTAAATTTAAAAACTGTCTTACCGCCCTTGTCCCCCCAGAGCCAATAATCCTGTTATATTCATTTGCCAAAGAACCAAGAGCAAGAAATGTAAAAGAGCCTTGCCTGGCAGTTATTCTTATTCCTTTATCACCAACAATCCAGTATAATGTTTTACCATCATTTGATACTTTAAACTGGTCATAATCCATTTTGTCCGGTGCCATCTTATATCGTTTTTCTATTTCATTATAAAAGGATTTTACAAGATTTTTCTTGTATATTTCAAGTGTGGATTTTGCCAGCTTTCCCCTAAGTTCAGCAATATGATCGCTTTGATTAGAAGACTTCTTCGAACCGGCTCATCAGGCACCATTGGTAAATCATCAAAATATTCATCATAATCACCCGGATCAAACGCAGGATTGTCATATTCAAATCCTCCTTCAGCCATTGTTTATTTTATTTAATTTTAAAAAATATATTTAAAAAATAAAAACAATGTAAGCTTACGGAAACAAACTCAGCCCTCATAGAAAACTAAGAGAGCCTCATGGTGCCAAAGGCATCCGCACAAGTGTAGTAATAACTAATAATCCATCAACAATAGACCAAAACCAGCAACTGCTTGTGAGATTTCCCAACCTAAGTACTAATGATGTGATAGTTCCTCGTACTGCTCGTCTTGCCTTTGAAATAGAACTTAAAAACAGAACAGACGCCAACGCTACTCTATTCCAGAATCTGGGTAGAACAATTGTGAAAAAAATGACAATAAGAATAAGTGGCAATGAAGTCATGTCAATAGATGACAGTGATATATATCATTGTTATGTAGATTTATGGAAAAGCCCTACCGAACGAGTAAACACAGCTTACCAAGGTATTGGTAAATCAAACATGCTAAAACATAGAGTTGGTGCGGGAGATGCTTCCTCAGACACCGGAGATGAAGCTATAGCAGCAGCTTATGGAAATAGATTTTGTATTCCACTGGACTTTGAAATGTTAGAAAGTCATATGCCATTTTATCAAGCGGGGCTTGGTGATAGGTTAGAATATGAATTAACGTTTAACGATTATAACAAAGTTATCAAAAGCAGTGATGCTGATGCATCTTATGTAATAAAAAATATCTGCTTGGAATTTGATACGGTTAGTGATGTTGAATTAGCCAGACAAATAAGACAGCAAACCAATGGTAAGATGTCATTTATGTATGATCGTATCTTGCGACATAGAAAAATAATAGCAAACAAATCTGATACCCTTTGGAATATCAACATTAATGTACCAGCACGGAGCATGAAAGGTATTCTAATGCTGTTTGAAGACCCAGAAAGAATAAGCACAGAAACCTATTACAACCCAAAGATTAAAAAGGTTGAAATGACAATAGAGGGAGTACCAAATCAGTTGTATAGTCAGGGCATGAGGGCATATCAACATTGGGATGAAATTAACAAATATTTTGCCTTGACATCAAAAAGAAACAAAGAGACAGAAATAGCAGCGAGGGACTTAAACTTTACCAGTGTTTCTCTTGAGACATATTTGACAAAATCATATACTTTGTGGCTTGACCTTAGAACATGTGATGACAATTTATTACACGGCAGTGGAAGAAGAATAGAAAACGGCAGTGAAGGCATAACGATATTACTAAATAAAAAAGCAGCTGCAGATCAAACTTTAAATATTTATATATATATAATACAAGATGCGCAAATCAATTTCGAAGATGGAAGATTCAAAGAAGCAGGATACTAGTTTGCAACAAAAATATCCTAAATATTCACACAGTGCCATTATTTGTGGTCAGACAGGCTGTGGTAAAACAGAGTTTGTTCTTGACATACTTGAACAAGAGTATGTTGGAGTTTTTAAACATATAATTATATTGTGTCCAACCATAGAGTGGAACGAGGCTTATAAAAATAGATCCTGGATAGGAGATGTGAAAAACCCAAAAGATAAAAAAATAATAATTGTCAATCCCGTGATCAACGGTAAAGAAATGTTACAAGAACTGTTGCGTTTCTTTTTCAAACAATATGCTGGCCAGCCCACATTATACATTATCGATAATTGCTCAGCCACAAAAGAATTAACAAAGAAAAAATATATGTTATCAGAGTTGGCATTCTCTGGTCGTCACGCTAAACAATCAGTGTGGGTCATTTCACAGAGATATAATTCCGTATTGAAAGATTTGAGAGAGCAAGCAAAATGGTTGTGTATATTTTACACCAAGGACAGAGATAGTTATGAAAATTGTTTGAGAGAAAATGATGTTATTCCAACGCTGGAAGAGAGAACCAGAATAAGAAAAGCTTTAGCAAAGACTAAATATTCGAAGTTGATATTGAGGACTGACCAACCAACTGGTTATTGGGTTGAATAATCTTTTTCAAAAATACAAACTAGAGTGTCCCATATAAACCATAAACTCAATGCACTAACCAATATCGGTACAACATCACTACTCATGTTTTTCGGGGCTTGTAAAACATACCCTCTTGGCTCACATATAAAATATTCTACGCCATCCTTTGTCACAGAAATTACAGGCGTTTCCTGTGCACCTTTTGCATACGTTTGTAAAAACTTACTTTCTGAAACACATATACAACATTTTACGTCATCGTCATCTCTTGTCATAATTTCCAGTGCTGTTTTATTTTTGCCATAATCACTATTCTCACCGTCTGTTATTTTCTCAAATCCATTTTTTCTTATATGATATATTTTTATTATTACAAAATATATTTATTTTATAATATCCGCAGGTATAATACCTTTTTTTTTTTTTTTTTTTTTTTTTTACAACTGTTGCTAATAGTAATACTAACAGCCAAGTAACAATGTTAATAGCAATACTGACCATGAATATAGTATTGCTAATAGCATTGCTCATAGCAAAGTAGCAATGTTAATAGCAATGCTTGCAGCAAATTAATAATGTTAATAGAAAAAATAGCAATGTTAATAACAATGCTATTAACAATACTAACAATTACTAGTTGCATGAATATCGCAGCTAGTTGTTTTGTATTTTATATTTATTTCAAGATAAAAAATAAGATTAATAATATAAAAATGAATGCGGAAGAACTATTACAAAATATATCGGAACAGACGGAACCAGATGAATCAAAGCAACAAGAAACAAAAAAAGAAAGATTATTAGCCATAGTGGCTGGCGGTGGTAGTCGTCAATATTTGGGTAAGGACATACAACTCACAAACATAGATGGCATGTCACCAGATGAAATTAACAAACTTTACTGCAGATATGAAGCAAGGCTTGGGGCAAGCATGACCAAGACTTTAGGCAATTCTTTTATTAACTTGTATGTGATGGGAGTATCAAAATACTTTAATGTATCCAATCCACCAAAGCTGATAGAAGATTTGGAGGAAGACCCATTTATTAATCATGCTTTGACAAGTGCTTGTT
The DNA here is from genome assembly GCA_037043455.1 of Cyrtodaria siliqua. Taxonomy (NCBI): domain Eukaryota; kingdom Metazoa; phylum Mollusca; class Bivalvia; order Adapedonta; family Hiatellidae; genus Cyrtodaria; species Cyrtodaria siliqua. Next base: position 462,380 of record JAWPHD010000296.1, read on the forward strand.
GTGAGTTGTATTACAGGTATGGAATGTGCTTAGCACCATTTACAGCAATACTGACAACTGTTAGACATATTGATTTTAATAAAAATAAAAATATATATATTATAAATGGAGAACCAAGAGAGTGAAGTTATACCTGTTGTTACACAACCTGTTGAACAACAAAAAGTAAAAAATCCAAAACGAGTAGAAGCTGGAAAAAAAGGAGCAGCGGCAAAAAAGGCAAAGCGTTTGCTTCAAGATGTTACAAATCAAAATGCTGCAAAGCAAGATGAAATAACAAAAATAACAATAGGTGAAGAAGAACCAGAAAAAATCAAAATAAACGTATACAAAAATTATATTCCACCGTGTCTGGTTTTATTAGGCATTGCTGGGTTGGGTTTGTATATTTATAACAAGAAATCTGCTACGCAACATGTAGCTGTGCAACCTGTTCATGTTGCACCAAAAGACCCGTTTGATTTTTAATAATTTATTTAAAAAAAATAATTATATAAAAAAAATGGCAGCAAGTATTGACGGAAAACAAATTGTAAATATGATGTATCACGCTGGAGTGGAAACACTTCTAACTGTTGGATATTCTGAGATTGGCAGAAAACTACTAAAAAGATCAGCCCCTAAAGTGGATTTTAATATGACAGATTTTGGGATGCTGTCTGTGGATACAATGTTAGCAATGGCTACAAAGGATATGCTGATTAAGCAAGGTATTATTCCTGCGGATATTATGAAATAATTTTAAAAATATATATATAAAAAAATGGCAAGTGCAGTAGCAATGATGATAGGTGGCGCATTAACAAATGCATTGGCGTTTAGCGGTTCAAATTATTTCTTTTCAAAAATGGGAAGTCATTCAGATGAGGAAAGACAAAGGCATGACAAAGCAGTGGAACAATTAAACGCAGCACAAGCGGAGTGGAATAAAAAAAGAACAGAGAGATTAGATTTTATTAATAAGCAACTGCAAAAAGAGCATCATGCAGAGCAAACTTTTGATGATGTGGATCAGGCTATGAAACAGTATTATTACATAACTGGCAAACATTTGCTTTTGGAACCGGAGCCCAAGTTGAGTGATTTTTATACACCATCTCCGGATCAACAGAATAGAGAAATTACGTTTATTGTGGTGGGCATGGCTGCAACTGGATTTGTGGCGTATACATTGATTTCATAAAAAAAAAATAGTTTAAAACTATAATTACTTTGGATTTCTTTGGAATAACTAAATATGTTTACTTTGAAATAACCTTTGAAAAGACTAAGTCATATGCATGATACCTATTTTTGTTGTTGTTTTTACATGGTTTCAATCCAAGTGGTCGCATATAATATGGTGGTTTAGCACTCTTCTCTATTTTATCTTTGAGATGACCAGGCGCCCATACTTCACCGTTGTCTAATAATGTCAATACCATGGATGGACCATATTCAGTTTCTACTATTTTCGTATCTGTAATAGTGTATATTTTATTTAGTTCCAAGTCTGTCCATTTCTTTGTGCTATTTTGATATTGCTCTTCGAGCAGTTCATCAAATTGTGCAGTTGTGATATCCATTTTTTCTTTATAGTTATATAAAGTTTAATCTTTAGTAGAAAAAAATGGAAAAGATTTATTACAGCCCAAAAGGATTTTGGAGAGGTTACACAGCAGTTAAAAAATTAGCAAAAGAGGCTGGTGTCAGTGAAAAAAAGGCATTAGAATTTTTAAAGAAACAAGCTGTGTGGCAGATTTATTTACCCGCACCAAAGAAAATAGTTAGACCCAGGTTTGATGTTTCTACTAGGAATGGAGTGCATCAAGCCGATTTGTTATTTCTTCCGCATGATACTTTTGGCTTTGGTCGTGGCCGCAAGACATATAAATATGCGTTGACTGTGGTTGATATTGCAAGTAGATACAAAGAAGCAGAGCCGCTGACTTCCAAGGATAGTAAAGAAGTTGCTAAAGCATTTGAAAAAATATACAGTCGGCATTTGAAATATCCAAAGTTATTACAAGTGGATCCAGGCGGAGAATTTATGGGTGCAGTATCACAGTTGATGGCAAAACACAAAGTAAATATCAGACGAGGCAGAACAGAAATAAACAGAGACCAAGCTTTAGTGGAAAGATTTAACAGAACATTAGCTGAAAGATTGTTTGGCTATCAGTATGCTAAGGAAATAGATTCGCAAAAAAGTAATAGAGAATGGGTAAAGAGATTACCAGAAGTTGTTAAAGCCATAAATGCGGAGTCAAAAAAGCCTCCTCCTGTTGAAACAAAAATATTAAAAGATGATCCTATCTGTATGAATGCAAGTGTAAGATATTTATATCAACCCGGGGAACAAAAAGGTGGAAGACGCAGAGCAACTGATCCAATGTGGAGTGTAGATATTCACAAGATTAAAAGTTATATGGTGACGCAAGGCATAAGAGTTTATTATTTGAAATTACCAGCGCCACAGAGAGGATTTGTCAAAGAAGAATTACTTATTGTTCCTGCTGATACCCAAATTCATAAGTTTTTATAGAAGCCATGTGCATCAGTTGTAATTCCATCTTCTCGGATGTATCTTTTTGAGTAAAATGGTGACAAGGTAACTTTGTTTACTGTTATGCCGTATATTTCATGCTTTATCGATCGTAGCATATTCATTTCATGAGTATATTTCTTTTTGTTGAATAATGCATCTTTGTAGTTTTCAAAGTTAATATGTTTGGCAAGTACATATTTTTTTACACCCTTTGCTTTCTTGATAAGCTTTTCATTGGATACCAAAATATAAATATAACTTGGGTCTCAATCCAATATACTCATCTATAGCAACACCATTACATTCATCTTTCATCTTGCCTACTACTTTTTTATTTGTATTATTTTTCATTGGATGATTTTCAGGATACTCACTCAGATCATATTCATCTTTCATCTCATCCATATCTTTGTATGCATCTTCCGTTTTTATATCCACAAGCAAACTATCAGTATCCGTGTATAATAAATCACAATCGCTTCCGTATCTTTTTTTCAGTGTGTTGTAATACCAATCGTACATCATATACTTTGACAAATCTAAAACTGACATTCCAACATAGATTGGTTTGTTCAATGTTAACTTTGTTTTGTTTACATGCACTGCTGATAAGTCATCGGAGAATTTTATGCGCCGATTAAAGTTTGGTTTGGATACTATTTTTCTTATCTTCTCGTTCTCAGATCCATCAGTCCGGATTAATTTTATATCAGTTCGCTTGCGAAGATTTTCCATTGTCTTTCCAAATACAGAGTTGTTCATGAGTTTGTAAAAATCTTTTTCAAAGGGTGATTTTGCAAGCTTTCTGAGTTCTGTATTCAGATTTATATATCCAGCCATCCAAGGCTTTTCGTTAAATTCTATTACTCTGTGTACTTTTTTTAGCTTCATGCCCAAGGATAAGTACAACTCTAAATTTTTATAATGTATCACATAGTGTTCTTTCTTCATGAGATTCGGAACTAGTTGTTCTGTCATGATGTTATTTTCTAGCAAATCTGTCTGGTAAGCAGACAGCCATAATTTTTTTACTACTAACTTTTCTGGTGCAAGTGGATAATTATTATGAGCATCATGAAGTTCTTTTGGGTATTCCAAATCAACTTCAAGCATTTGTCCTCTGCCAGGTTTCGGTTTGGAAAACCTGCCACTCTTGTTTTTCTTTTTCCAGGTAAATCCAGAATATGGAAGTGCTTGACACATTGCCCATCCATAGAGATTATTTGCATCATAATACATCAAGAAGTTATTTTTGTTATTGGGATCATAATCAGCTACATATGGATTATTTGCTTTAGCATGTCGTTTTGACACCATACTAATTCCACCTCGCATCCCCTTTTCTATGAATAAGTGCATATCAATATCTGTCAAAAGTTCTAATTCTATTCCAGAATATTTCAGTAGTGCATCCCAAGATAATCCAGGGCTAGTATAGTAATGCAAAGGATCAAGTTTGTATGAATCCATACATGTTTTTCTGAAAGTTTGAAACACATCCGCCAGCAAAGTTACATCCGCTTTCAAATATAAATTATGATAATCTCTAAGGGTTTTACAACCAAACCTTTTCCACATTTGTTGAGCATGCTCATAATCTTTTTGGGATATATTTTCATCTGATAAACTAGAGTAAAACTTTTCTATTGGCGGTAATTCTGTTTCATTAAATCTTTCCATGCTATCCATGTATTCATACGGATAAACACCTTTTCGTAGAAATGCAGGCTCAAGAGATAGCTTATAATAATCTTGGAGAGTTTTGCAGTCGAACTCTTCCCATACTGTTTTCAAATACTCATAATAATCTTCAAAGACAGTTTCTTTGTCCTTCATACCTTCCTTGAAAAAACTACTACGAAACATTTCTGGCGGTAATTCTGTTTCCATACTGTCTGCATAACCATCCGGATAAATAACTTTTCGCATAGGTAAATTTGCTTGCTTGAATTGATCTTTGGTAATTTTAAAATCACGTGCAGCTGTTGCATCAACCAAATTTGCAAGAGACGTACCCATAAATTGGTAACTATCTAAAAAACTAAGTTGGCCAGCGCTGAATGATATATACTTTTCTGCATTGTTTGGGATGCAAGTAATATTGCCTTTCATTGTATTTATTTTCTGCATGATCAAATGACTATCATATCCTTTGAGGTTGTGAAATACAACAGGGTTAGGTGTTTTGCCTGGGATTATTTTTAATTTCAAATTACAATTTTTATGTGCTGCACCTCTGAATTTTCCTGTGAAATGACAATGGTCTTTTACCTTGCAGTTTTCACCATCAGTTATTTTCTTTTTGCATATCCAGCATTTTGTTGCTTTTTCATACTTTATTTCATCCTGTGGTGTCATGTTTAATGGTTTCGGGTGAGAAAATATATTATTAATGTTGCTCTTCTCACATTCCAACCAATTTAAAAATGTTTCAACTGTATCTTCACCTTGGTAAATAACAGGATCAGATGCTTTACCATCATACCTGACAATTTGATATCCAGATCCACAAGCTTCATGCACACTTGTTATTTCTGATTTTTTCCAAATTTGGAAGATTGGGGTTTAATTATACTTTCAAAGTCAGCAAATATCACATAAGGTACAGGCATCTGATTTTGATGATTTTTAAATTGGTTGATTGCACCCTTTTTTGGCATTTCAATTCGGCAAGAGTTTTTATTAATACCATCGCAGTCTTCTTTGTGCTTGGTAAGTAAATTTGCTCCAGAGTAACCATGAAGAAAACGATCACAGAAATAAGTTTTACCATGATGTTTGTTTTGGCTGTAAAGTAGCTTGTTTAAATTTTTAATGATGCAGTAATGATATTTTGTTTCTTTTGGTTTTTGTTGAGTAGTATTAACAAAATCATCGGGGTTGTAATTATCATCTATGATTCCTTCGTTGTTGTTGGGATCATCTTCGTTCTCTTCTTCAACTTCAACATCTTCAGAAACTAGCAGCAAATTAATTCTTTCTATGTGCTTTGGCTGCTCTGATATTCTGTATGGAAAAATAGATACATTATTATGTTTTTTTGATGCAGTAAATCCATAAACATTGATAGCAAGATCGTTTTGATTTTCTACTTTTGTTATTTGCGGGACTGGAGTTGGAAAATCAACCCCCTCCGTTTTCAAAAAGTCTATGCTAGGATAACTTGATACTCTGTCAGAATTCTTTGCGGCTGGATGCAGAGCTGCATTTATAGCATGAAGTAAACATTTATCATTATAGTTTTTCACATTTTTGACTGCTTTCTTATTTGATACTACTTTGGGCAAAGGAATATATGATGAGCCTTTCAGTGGTTCATACTTTGCAAAATTCAAATAAAGTGTAACACAGTAATCAACTTCTAATCCTGATGCTGTGTTTGTAAATCTTTCTAGACTCTCTTGTATATCAGCAGATGATTTTTCATACAACTCGTCTAATCGCTCAGAAGATAAAAGTATATTCTGTTCACTATGCAGAACTGCAGTGGTATATTTTTTTATCTCACCATCATCTTTGAATAATTCTACGGTAAGACCTAACTGGAATTTTATTCCTTTCATATTTTTCAGCTCCTTGATTATTTGTTCCCTGATAATAGATTTTTTATCACGGAGTAGTTTTAAAGGATCTTTATATTTGCGAGCGGATATTTCATATGCTTTGAAATAACCATATATTGGTTTGTCAACTAGTTTTAATTCGGTTGTATCTTCGATTTCTTCGGTTATGATTTGTGATAAAACCTTCTTATCATCCGGAACCTTCTTCTCAGCTTGTTGCACAGCTTTCTTCTCAGCTTGTTGCAACTTTCGTTTTTTTCGTGCGCGTTCTTTCTTGGCATGACGCCTCTTGCGCCAATTTTCAAATGTTGTAGACTTCGGATCTTCCACCAATTTTGGAGATTCCACCAACTTTGGAACTTCAACCAACTTTGGAGCTTCAACCGACTTTGGAATTTCAATTGCTTTTATACCGTGTAATAATGCTTCCTTATCTAGCACACCTGCATCAAACAGACGCATCATATTTCTTATAGTCTCTTCGTTGTTGTTCATACTTTGTTTGTTATTACATATTAAAACTTTTTTATTAAGTAGAAAAAAATAAGTATGTAATAACAATGGATATCAACATTTGCAAGTTTCTTAAAGTTGGATCGCATAATCCATGTACGCTCAAATCAACACAGGATTCAGATTATTGCAGTTTGCATAAGTATAGATTAAAAACAAGTCGTGTAGTACCTTGTATAATTTGTAAAAAAGGTACATTTGCAAAGTATCATGTTTGTGTTGGTTGTGGTGCGAGGGCGGTTAGAAAATATTATAATGTTTGGGGTGCAAAGATGTATAATTTGGAGTGTTTAAAATTAAGATGTATTGAGGTTTGAAGTAGATTTTGAGAATGAAAAAAAGTTGTGATATAGCAAGCAAATCAGCATTTCATGCTGATTTGTCATAACACATATATATGTTTTGCATCACAGTCATGACCGTATACAACTAATGGCAACATTGTGTGATACATGATACGTGTGATACATGATACATCTGTTTTAAAACAAAAGAAAATCATTTACTATTTTCAAATCTTTCACTTGAGTTATTGTAAAATTGGGTAACATCAATGACATTTTGTAACACCAAAGACGACTTCAGAGTTTTATTAGTTGTACATCAAGGTTATGACTGTAGTTGTTTTGTGGCGTTAATTTGGGAAGCTTATAACACGTTCACAATTTGTTCAAAATCAAAAAGAACATATATTTAACATGAAAACCTGTGATGTGTGCTATAATACAATCGTCATTAATGTTGCTGTATGTGTATTTGATGTCACCTTAATAATAATTTGCGAATTTGGCTATTAAGGTCATACACTCAATTATATTTATTAGAGATAGTGCATGATACATTTGATTCATTTCGACGGCATGTTACATCTTAAACATCATTACACAAACATAACTAAATATGCACATGTTCAAACAATTGTCACTGATGTAACAAACTGATTGTCATTGATGTTACCTCAGGTGTTTGTGCTGTTACTTTTTGTTTTAATTTAATATGAACTTTGTTGAATACATATTCCAACTCTGTTTACAAGCTATCCTAGATTGACATTCAAATTAAGAATGCATTTTTTATCAGATAATAGCGTAATGCTTCTGTAAAATTAATTTGATCCAGTAATAACAATACGATGTATTTTCTGTTACAAAATGATGTATAAGATGTTACTACATTTTTGGCTACATCAAAGACAGTAACATCAATGACATTTTCTAAGAAATGAACAAACAAAAAATGAACAAATGCTCCCCGGGACATTGATTATTTTTGCAGACGACATTATCTTTACAAGACAATTGTTTGTACAGTATTATGTATTTTTAATATCAGATTGCATTTACTTTTAATACTGGTATAAACTTCGAAGACATGACAAACGAATACGTAAAGACACTCACTTAACCTTTTGTACATACATTCAAAAATATAAAAATGTATCCAAAAAACACTCTGTCATCTTTACGGTGGAAGTTAAAACTGTTGGTGGATTCGTTATTTGCCAGAATAACTAAAGGGAGATTACTCGTATTTCATTGTTTATATAAAAGTAACATCACGAACAAAAGTAACAAACCCGTGTGACAGTATATAAACTGTCAAGTTTTCATGAACAAACACAGATGGCAATTGTTTTATCATATACTTGTAAACTGAACACATTAAAGGCATTTGCTGTAGTTTTCCATGCGCAGCTTTTTTGGGCGACTTCTCTTCTAAAACTATTGGATGGATTTTCCTACAAATTAACAGGAATGTTGCTTTTGATGTCTAGTATTTTTTGTCTTTTTTTTATTTTTTGAATTTACTTTTTGAATTTTTTTTTTTGAATTTTGTTTTTATTTAAATATTTTATTTTTGAATTTGTTTTTATTGTTTTTATTTAAATAAAGGCCTATTATTAGATACATAAAATAGGAAAAATATAGCATTTTGTAAAAATTTCAACAAAATTAAAAATTTTAAGCATAATGGTATGGTTCCAAAAACCAATATTAAATCTCAATATGCATGGTGACCTATACATTTAATTGAATATATTGTCTAAATATAAGTTCAAATAAGTGCCTAGGAAGTTTGAACAAATTCTGTTATTAGGAACATAGCAAAAAAGGAAAATATACCATTTCTGTATAATTTCATACAAAACTTGGCCTTTTAGCATAGGGGTAGGGTTTCAATTTTTTTTCTAAACGAGCATGGGGACCTATCATTTTTATTGTACATTTTGTTTTTATATATGTTAAACTATGTGCTTAGAAAGTTTAACAAAATTCTGTTATTGGGAACATACAAAAAAAAAAGAAATTGTATCATTATGGGCTAATTTGTGCATAAATTGTGGTAATGGTCTCAACAGATTTTGTAAAAAAATATAGATTATACATAAAGATGAGCTTTAAATGTTATTGTAATTAAATGTTCTTTACTTTAATACAATTTTAGCAGAATTGCGACCAATGAATAAATGATTAGACTTCAAAAATATCTTGTTTAGCTATTTCATGGAATTGTTCAACTTTTTGGACAGATTGACATGACGGTGGCATTACAAATTATTTTTTAAAATTTTAACAAGCATGGTGACCTAGCATTATTTTTGCCTTTTTTGTCTATATATATAACAGACTTACTTTACACAAAGTTTAAAGAAAATCTGTTATGCAAAAAAAACTATAGAAAATGTTTTAAATGGAGTAAACCTGAAACAAACTTCAACAAAATACCACCTTCTTTTATAAAAGCTTAATGCACGCAACGTGTACTGTACCACTACCGTGGGACAACGATAAATCTGTAGATTTGACATGTTCAGTACCATATACAATTCTTAAATTGCACTGTTATTTTTTTCCCTTTGAATTTGTAAATTGTATATGCCGATATAAATCAAACAAGAAAAAGATGTAATGTAAACTAGATGAAAAGAGAAAATGCCACGAACAGCTATCTCTCCTTTTTTGAAAATGACCTCGTAACTCTGAGCATTGAGCTCGCTGCTAACAGTAGACATGACTGAATGACTGTTAAAAGCGACGTCAATCCCCACTATTACACGCTTTTTATGATTCACTATTAACTTTAAGTACGAATCGATCGTACTAGTTGAGCGGGGACCATGTACACAAACTCGATACAGCCATATATAAGTAGTAACCTATGTATGGTTTAACATTTCGTAATTTAATTAAATATTGCTTTGATCCATTTTGTTTTATTCTCGGGATTTGTGTATTGTTCCATGGGCTCGAGGGCATGTCCACATCCTTCTGAACTAACAGGTATTGTTCAAGTTTAAGAATTATGCATCGATTATTAATCACTATTGCATTTCATATTAATTTTGTTTAACAATTACATACACACGAATGTATACCCCTTAAATCATATGAGCTGATACGTATCAGGTATTTTGGTAAGAGTATCGCTATTCGTATTTCTCCCTGATATATGTGTTTAGTGTTCAAATCGTATATAAAGATGAGTAATATAAGCTTTATTCAACAAAGTAGTTCCAACTTTTCAATGAAAATAATATTAAAGGCGAATGGAGCAATTGTACGTAGTTATACACGACTGCTGCATACCAGACTACCAGATATTTTTTTTATTAACGTAAACCATGAATGTTGGTATCCACAGCGTCAACGAAGTAAAGCTACCGAGTATATCATATAATTTGTTCTAACGGCCCATCAATATACTATCCTAGGTTATTTCGAGCTGCCACATATTGAAGGGAAGGTTACGTAGATATCCTGAAATGGTGGATACCTAGACAAGATACTACCGTAATAACCATGTATGTTTACTACTCTTACTATCGTGTTCATATTACTTCATCACCGAGGATTACAAATCCCGAGACGAAGGATGCATTTCCAGGATGCTAGAGCAGCTCGAACCTCCAAGCCTGCAAATCAGAGGGGCAGGTTCCAGATCTACCCTGTGTAGCAACGCTACATTTAGATCCTTTCTTTTTACATTTAGCGACGCTCACGTTTTTACATTTAAAGACGTTTGCATTTACATTTAGCCACCCTTTTTACATTTAGCGACAAAAGCTTTTACATTTAGCGACGTTCTTACATTTAGCGACGTTTTTACATTTAGAGTGACATGATATTTTAACATCAGACCCTGCCAAACGAAACATTCGTTGAGCGCTGTGGTCTAGTGGTAGAGCGCTGGACCGATGATCCAAAAGTCGTGGGTTCGATCCCCGCCATAACCCCATGTGTTGTGTCTCTGAGCAAGATACTTTATCTGCATTGCTTAGTACTGGTTCTACCAAGGAAGACAACCAAAACGTACATTAGAAGCAAATCGCTTACAACAGGTATATAATTAGCTAATTAAATAAAAGCCAGACAATATAGTGACTGAATGACAAACAAGGGAAATGCCTTGTCTATTTACTATGTTTGGAACAATGTGCAGGCTAAAGGAAATGCCTTGTCTATTTACTATGTTTGGAACAATGTGCAGGCTAAAGGAAATGCCTTGTCTATTTACTATGTTTGGAACAATGTGCAGGCTAAAGGAAATGCCTTGTCTATTTACTATGTTTAGAACAGTGTGCAGGCTAAAGGAAATGCCTTGTCTATATACTATGTTAAGAACAATGTGCAGGCTAAAGGAAATGCCTCGTCTATATACTATGTTTAGAACAATGTGCAGGTCAAGGGGAAATGCCTTGTCTATATTATACTATGTTTAGAACAATGTGCAGGCTAAAGGAAATGCCTTGTCTATTTACTATGTTTAGAACAATGTGCAGGCTAAGGGAAATGCCTTGTCTATATACTATGTTTAGAACAATGTGCAGGCTAAAGGAAATGCCTTGTCTATATCCTATGGTTAGAAACATGTGCAGGCTAAAGGAAATGCCTTGTCTATTTACTATGTTTAGAACAATGTGAAGGCTAAAGGAAATGCCTTGTCTATATACTATGTTTAGAACAATGTGCAGGCTAAGGGAAATGCCTTGTCTATATACTATGTTTAGAACAATGTGAAGGCTAAAGGAAATGCCTTGTCTATTTACTATATTTAGAACAATGAGAAGGCTAAAGGAAATGCCTTGTCTATTCACTATGTTTTTAACAATGTGAAGGCTAAGGGAAATGCCTTGTCTATATACTATGTTTAGAACAATGTGCAGGCTAAGGGAAATGCCTTGTCTAGATACTATTTTTAGAACAATGTGAAGGATAAAGGAAATGCCTTGTCTATATACTATGTTTAGAACAATGTGCAGGCTAAGGGGAAATGCCTTGTCTATTTACTATGTTTAGAACAATGTGCAGGCTAAAGGAAATGCCTAGTCTATATACTATGTTTAGAACAATGTGCAGGCTAAAGGAAATGCCTTGTCTATATACTATGTTTAAAACAACGTGCAGGCTAAAGGAATTGCCTTGTCTATATATACTATGTATAGAACGACGTGCAGGCTAAAGGAAATGCCTTGTCTGTGTACTATGTTTAGAACAATGTGCAGGCTAAAGGAAATGCCTTGTCTGTGTACTATGTTTAGAACAATGCGCAGGCTAAAGGAAATGCCTTGTCTATATACTATGTTTAGAACAATGTGCAGGCTAAAGGAAATGCCTTATCTATATCCCATGTTTAGAAAAATGTGCAGGCTAAAGGAAATGCCTTGTCTATATACTTTGTTTAGAACAATGTACAGGCTAAGGGCAATATTTTGTCTATATACTATGTTTAGAACAAAGTGAAGGCTAAAGGAAATGCCTTGTCTATATTATACTATGTTTAGAACAATGTGCAGGCTAAAGGAAATGCCTTGTCTATATACTATGTTTAGAACAATGTGCAAGCTAAAGGAAATGCCTTGTCTGTGTACTATGTTTAGAACAATGTGCAGGCTAAGGGAAATGCCTTGTCTGTGTACTATGTTTAGAACAATGTGCAGGCTAAAGGAAATGCCTTGTCTGTATAATATGCTTAGAACAATGCGCAGGCTAAAGGAAATGCCTTGTCTATATACTATGTTTAGAACAATGTGCAGGCTAAAGGAAATGCCTTGTCTATATCCCATGTTTAGAAAAATGTGCAGGCTAAAGGAAATGCCTTGTCTATATACTTTGTTTAGAACAATGTACAGGCTAAGGGCAATGCCTTGTCTATATACTATGTTTAGAACAAAGTGAAGGCTAAAGGAAATGCCTTGTCTATATTATACTATGTTTAGAACAATGTGCAGGCTAAAGGAAATGCCTTGTCTATATACTATGTTTAGAACAATGTGCAAGCTAAAGGAAATGCCTTGTCTATATACTATGTTTAGAACAATGTGCAGGCTAAAGGAAATGCCTTGTCTATATCCTATGTTTAGAACAATGTGCAGGCTAAAGGAAATGCCTTGTCTATTTACTGTGTTTAGAACAATGTGCAGGCTAAAGGAAATGCCTTGTCTATATACTATTGTTTAGAACAATGTGAAGTCTAAGGGAAATGATTTATCTATATACTGTGTTTAGAACAATGTGCAGGCTAAAGGAAATGCCTGGTCTATATACTGTGTTTAGAACAATGTGCAGGCTAAGGGAAATGTCTTGTCTATTTACTATGTTTAGAACAATGTGAAGGCTAAAGGAAATGCCTTGTCTATATACTATGTTTAGAAAAATGTGCAGGTCAAGGGAAATGCCTTGTCTATATACTATGTTTAGAACAATGTGCAGGTCAAGGGAAATGCCTTGTCTATATACTATGTTTAGAACAATGTGCAGGTCAGGGGAAATGCCTTGTCTATATACTACGTTTAGAACAATGTGCAGGCTAAAGGAAATGCCTTGTCTATATCCTATGTTTAGAAAAATGTGCAGGCTAAAGGAAATGCCTTGTCTATATACTGTGTTTAGAACAATGTGCAGGTCGAGGGAAATGCCTTGTCTATATACTTCGTTTAGAACAATGTGCAGGCTAAAGGAAATGCCTTGTCTATATCCTATGGTTAGAAAAATGTGCAGGCTAAAGGAAATGCCTTGTCTATATACTGTGTTTAGAACAATGTGCAGGCTTAAGGGAAATGCCTTGTCTATATACTTTGTTTAGAACAATGTGCAGGCTGAAGGAAATGCCTTGTCTATATACTGTGTTTAGAACAATGTGCAGGCTAAAGGAAATGCCTTGTCTATATACTGTGTTTAGAACAATGTGCAGGCTAAGGGAAATGCCTTGTCTATATACTGTGTTTAGAACAATGTGCAGGCTAAGGGAAATGCCTTGTCTATATACTTTGTTTAGAACAATGTGCAGGCTAAGGGAAATGCCTTGTCTATATACTTTGTTTAGAACAATGTGCAGGCTAAGGGAAATGCCTTGTCTATATACTGTGTTTAGAACAATGTGCAGGCTAAGTGAAATGCCTTGTCTATATACTGTGTTTAGAACAATGTGAAGGCTAAGGGAAATGCCTTGTCTATATACTATGTTTAGAACAATGTGCTGGTCAAGGGAAATGCCTTGTCTATATACTATGTTTAGAACAATGTGCAGGTCAAGGGAAATGCCTTGTCTATATACTACGTTTAGAACAATGTGCAGGCAAAAGGAAATGCCTTGTCTATATACTACGTTTAGAACAATGTGCAGGCTAAAGGAAATGCCTTGTCTATATACTACGTTTAGAACATAGTGCAGGCTAAAGGAAATGCCTTGTCTATATACTACGTTTAGAACAATGTGCAGGCTAAGGGAAATGCCTTGTCTATATACTATGTTTAGAACAATGTGCAGGCTAAGGGAAATGCCTTGTCTATATACTACGTTTAGAACAATATGCAGGCTAAGGGAAATGCCTTGTCTATATACTATGTTTAGAACAATATGCAGGTTAAGGGAAATGCCTTGTCTATATACTATGTTTAGACCAATGTGCAGGCTAAGGGAAATGCCTTGTCTATATACTACGTTTAGAACAATATGCAGGCTAAGGGAAATGCCTTGTCTATATACTATGTTCAGAACAATGTGCACAATCGCAGGCTTTCGGTCCTGTCGTAGGTTTATGCTTTATTGCGTGGTAATTGCCATATACTTTTTTTTTATACATTTAAACAATGCCAAGCTGTGTTGATTACATACGGAAAGTGGAGCTACCATAGTGTGAAACAATGATTTCGTTGTTGAAAATGCTAATTCTATATTACCCAGTTGGGAGTTAAATGATCTATTAATGTTTCGTCCGTCGAAGGAGAACTCTATAAGCCTTTTAACATGTCAAACATGACGACTGCAGTAATTGTTATCTTTCTAGATAATAATGCTGTTGGTAGATGTCCACTCCATTTGAAGGAACATGTGGCAATAATATTCACTTTCAATGAAACACTTCTCCTTCTGTGTGTTATCGAAACACAGTATTCCCGTGCTTACATCCTATTTTGTAACTCGTCGGTATAACTGTATAGGCTAACACATGTATACATAAACGTTGAAATATGAACGTTTCTGGCTAGACTAAAAAGGACAACATCTGACAACTGAATCTCCCCACACACTTCGAAAAAAGACAGTGTGTGAGGAGATTCAGTTGTCAGATGTTTTCCTTTGTCACGACTTTGAGCCAAAACATGTATAACAAGTGTACACAAACGAGAAACCTGCCTTTCGTTCGAACATATATATACTGACCATAAAATGTTTAACAAGTAAATAAAAATGTCATTCCCCTTTCATTATATTTCCCCAATTTAGGCCCCCTCAATCAAACGATTTAATGTTTTGCATTCATCAAAGGAAATGGATAGAGAAATTTAGAGTACGGACGTCACTCTGACGTCACAGTGTTACTACACAAAATGCTACACAACAGATAGAGTCTGTCTCAGCCCGTTGGTTATTTAAACGTTAAACCCAGAAGATGTATATGATAACGTTTTAATGTGTTCTTGATTATAGTTTTATATTTTTGTTATGAAATATGCCGTTTTTAACTAAATGGGAGATAACTCTGATATTCACCTTGGATCAAAAATTGTAAGTGGAAAAAAAAATTCATCCTATGCCATGCCAATATTTTTAAATATTTCACATTGCAAAATTACATTCAAATTGTTTAAACTAGATGTGCAATGTTTTTAGTTTCAGTATACTTTACTTCTTATTGATATGTGTACTCGATAGATGAAAAATGATTACAGCGATAGCACAATACCTATGTTGAGCCTCATATGTCACAAACCGCATTTTTCACAAATGCAAAGAATTCTTCACATGTTTTCACAGGTGTGAAAAATGCGTACGCATTCTTCACAGTAGGTTGTGAAAATTGCGGTTCATTATGATGCGTGTGGTTGCCGGGGTATAATACAACCACTGCAAATCCCGCTAGAGGCTGAGGGGTAGGAACCCCCTTCATGTTCATTTTATCATTTTTGTATCATGCTCATTCAAAGTCTTCATCATGACACCGCGTATGCAAACGTGGAAATGTGGCTCCATCGTAAATGGAGTGTTTACTATAGAATTTGCAGCAACTCTGCAGTTCTGCAGGTTAGAAGTTTCTAGGTCCATTCTCCATATTGTGTCTTGATGTAAATGGAGGGTAAGCCTGGCATGTTCATTCCTGTTAGGCGCCATATAACTTTCATGTGTTTGTGCGCCGTAAAACCCAATCCAGTTCAACTCAATTCATTATGATGCACTTCCGTATTGTTCACACCCAGTGAAAATGATACCAAAAGTTACAAATACCTCAGAATTGTACATCTCAAGTTTTATAAAAACATTCTAGGAGTAAAACTGACAACGAGTAATGCTGTTGTTTACGGTGAATTGGAGCCTTATCCATTATTTATCACAAGATATACTAGAATAGTTAGATATTGTTATTTATCACAATGTATACTAGAATAGTTAGATATTGGTTGAAAAACAGAAAATATTATTGTATCATCTATTATAAATCTTTATTATCTGATTGTGAAAGTGGTTTAAACAATTAACATGTCACCAGTTGTCAATCATTTATCCATTTTAACCAATCAAACCAATACTATACCTCCGACAAACAATAGCACGTGCAACAGTATAATAAGCGAAAAATCAACGAGCAATCGAACAATGAAAACAACCGAGCAAAGGAACGAACGAATGAACATAGTCTTTAAGAGGTCATAACACTTGATGCAACACTTACTGTAGAACTAGCCGCTTTTACGGAATCATTCTCCAAACGAACGAACGAACGAACGATATCTTTAAGAGGTCATAACACTTATTGTTTTCTGTAGAAACTAGCCGCTTTTCTTCCATTCCGTGAGTTTGGAAGATGAATTTTCCGAACCATTATACATATATAACAGCTGTGAAATATGCTTATAAGTTAAATATAAGTTTCATTATGACGCGCTTTCGGGAATTCGCATTTGCGATTTGTGAAGAATGCGTATGCAATTTTCACAAATTTGTGACGTATGAGGCTCCATATACATGATTGTTTTATCTCCGAAATAATCGTTAAAACAAAAGTCCTGGTAGAATAATTTCTGCAGAAACATAACTGCAGAAACATAAAGGAGCTTCGATAACCTACTTCCCAATGTGTAATATTTTGGAATTATATTTACAATAGAAAATAGCTATTCCACTATATGGAAATACACTGACGGTAGTTGTCTGCCTTGCATGTTTTTTTTGTTTTTTTATCACTATCAATATCCCAAGCCATGTTGTTGGTACTGTGTCGACGGGAAATTCATGTAAATATAAGAACTTCTTTTGTCCTTTTCTGTTGGCGTTTATGCGGTGTAAATGGCAAATTCCATGAAGCGCGTTATACGTATTGATTCTCATTTTCGGCGTTTATATTGCTTTATACACCGGTAGCAAATGGCAAATTACATAAAGCGCTGTGACAATGCAGTATGCCAAATTGCTGCAGTATGCCATATATATGGCTCACTGTAGCAGTTTTTATGGCTTACTGCCGAAGTATGGCATACTGCGTCGCAAGGTGTAACGCAGTGCTGCTTTTCCATATGGCAAAGTGCAGCAGTGCTTTGTTAATTTTGAGATTGTGGTAACAAAAGTTCCTATTAAATCATCAACATAAAACAACTTGATAAAACTATGTATATATACTCAGTTGCAAAAGAAAAGGGACACAGAGTTTTGTTTAAATTTAATTGTATGAAGTATTTTTAGAATTAAATTGACAAATTTCAAAATGAATATGCCATGTTTGGTACCAAAGTTTTTTATCATACCATTGCCAATATCATGTTGTCATTTGTTTTCCAATAGGTCGAATCATTAAGGGACTGTCGCTTGATAAAGAGGATAGGGTGTAAAGTAAATTTTCAAAGTGTCCAGTTTCGTTTGCAACTGAGTATATATATATATATAAATGAACGTAGTTCATAATTTCGAGTAATAAAAAATAAAAGTCAAATCTGCGAAATTTCTTCTCTAGGTGGAAATCTGAAAACTTATTCAAAACTATTTTAAATTGCAGAACTTGCAATAGTAGAATGATTAAAAGTATTTTCTTGATAATTTTATTGTTTTGTTTAATTTATCCAATTTATTGTGTTCGTAAATGTTGTTTGTTTAATTAGATACGTACTATGCCATGTGGCGTTTTTTCTGGAGTATTTTTCCACATGGCATACTGCGGACCTACACGAGGTCTTCGAGTTCGCCTACTATTGTGCTAGCAGCTACACAATATATAATATATTAAATCATTTAAACTATTAAGTACAAATCGATCGAACGTGAACAAATTGCTAAAACAAAAGGCATTTATTGGAATATACGCATTATGGGTCAGTGAGGTGAAGATTGGGATGAAGGTAGTGAAATCAGATTAAATATCCGTTCAAAGGAGCTTTCAAAATTACAGTTTTAAATATTAAGACCTAAGTCTAGAAATGTATTTGTTGAATTCGGGTAAAACTGACCTTTCCTAGAATAGAATGCAGAAACGCTTGCTTTTATAACCCCACACATGAAGTTTGGGGAAAGATATACTTGAGTCACCATGTCGGGCGGTCTGTTGGTCGGTCTGTTGGTCTGTATATCTGTTGCAGCAATTTTGTTGAGCGAACTAATTCTACATTTATAAAGATATTGACTTGAAACTTATGTATTAGAGTCAGGACTTCATGAACGTCACAACACACCTTCCAATCACCAAATTTTAATTGTATATACTAATTTGAAATAAAAATACAGTAAGATAAAATGTATCTCTTATCAAAGTTCAGTCCTATTTAATGTGTCCAAATTCTAACAGCCAAACTATAACAGAATTCAGATTGCCAACAAGTGAGCTTAGCGGACCGGGGATGCAAGCTTAAAATGTCTGAAACATAGACATGACTTTAACTCAAGACTTGCTTATAGACTCCTCGGACCGCCGAGCGGGCCTATTTTATACAGATTCTCTCGCTGCAACAGCCGTGAGAATCTGACCAGATTTATTGCCTACCACCATGATCAGCAGTCAATCTCTCGTGGCACCAAGTGCGTGGTTCAGCTTTTGATCAGACCCAAATTATAGTCATAAATAGCAGCCATATGGTTATAACTTGACACCAGATTCAGTACCAGTGGTCTTTTAATGTGTTTTGTGGATATATAGTATAAAATGATGAAGTACTGACCACAGCTTAGGCGTATACTCTCGGTAAACAATACATTATTTATTAATTATGTGATTGTATTTATATAACTGACCAACTTAAATGCACGCACGTGTCACACAACTGCCGTGGGCCTATTTTTGATGTTACACTAACATTTCGGTCATGAATAAGCTTAGCTGATATGAATGAATATGATGAAGCATATGTCCTGTACTTTGATAACATGTGAGATACTACAATACTCGTATAATTCAATATATGAATAAACAACAATAAAACAAATACGACTTTAACACACTTTGTATACATGTTTATCATCAAGTGTAGATGTGTCAAAACACTTTATTTAGTATAAGCACTCTTGTGGAGCGAACTACTTCAACAGATTTCACACTTGGTCTACACATTCACAAGTCATATTGCGGAGCAAACTACTTCAACTGTTTTAATGATATTGGTTTGAAATTTGGTATGCATGATTAACATCATATGTGGAGCAAAATATTTCAGAAGCGTTCAGGATATTCATTTGAAACTCGGTATACGCAATCAAAGTCACGTGCAAATGAACAATGAACAAATGGCGCATTTAACGATAAGGGAAGTAACTCTTCAAGATCCTGTTAACAACCACTGATATTGAAATTGTCGCTTTCACATTGTTTTGAAACAATCAAAACTAGAGGTAACACTTGGTGGCGTTAAAGCCGGGATTTCATGATACATATTGTTTGGTATATGCCAGCAAGTGACTTGTTGGACTATGTTTGTAGCCTGAAAACGGTACTGATTCTGCATGTATTTTCATATAAATTAACAGAACAAAACAAAACAAAAAACAATAATGCCAATTATTTGAAGGTGATTGATATTCTGCATATGTGTCCAGTCAGAATAGGTATCACTACCTTAATATGGATGCGTGGGAACACTGTGAAGTTTGGAATGAGCAGAGTCTCAATTACAAAAAACTAAAACATAAAATTATATAGCTTCTTAAGTAAACTTAGTGGAGTGTATCCTTATGAGGTCTTAAGGTTCGTAGTGTGTAACTTCATGACGTTTTCATTATGCATTTTCACGTCAAAAAAAAAAATAAAAAAATTATACAGGACAAATCATTAAACATTTAATGAAATCTGATGTAACAAATAGTGGAGTGTAACCTTATCAAGTCTGTATCATTAGTGGAATGTAACCTTATAGGGTTTTCATAATGTCTTTTCACGTCATAGCAAACTTGAAAAGCAAATATGCAACCATGTAACTATTATCTGTTAAATAATAAAACGGGACGCGACGCGACGGAAAAAATGTTTCCTATATAGCCACCCACTTCTGGCAATTGGCATACTGCTGCAATATAGCATACTGCGTTGTAACAAAGCGCGTTTTATAAAATATTGATCCGCCTTTTTTTCGGCGTTCATGCGGTGACAATCGCCGGTAATAAATGGTATATGCCTAACGCACTTCATGGAACCTCATAATCGCGAAAACATACGAATCAATTCTTATATTTACAGACAATTGGAAAAAGACTGAACAAAGATTTCGCCTGAATATCCACGAGGCAATTTTGGAAAAGTAGGTCCAGTATGAGTGTATTTAAAACAATTTAAAGATGGATGCTACTCTGATCAGAATTAACTTAAGACCAACTAAAAATCATTCTGATTATCTTAGAAATTTTCTTTGTATCCATATCTCTTACGATTCTAGAAGAATAGCGGCAATCAGCTTTCTTATTTTAGCTGTGCTGGCCTACTTGAATTTTGCCGGAATTGAATAATTCATGAAATTTATGACAGCCTTTACTTTGGTTGCATGTTCATTAGCTTTTAGATCAATTTAAAAAAACAACAAAGGAAACACAATCTACTGGAACCCGTGTTTCTTCTCCCAAAGCTCATTATTCCGTATTCCGATACTTCCTTTAACACTAAGGTTCAATTACTTCCCTCTGTTTTCAATGTAATTTATGTCACTAAATAAACTGTTACATGTTTTGATCAAATACAAGACTCTCAACACGAAGATATTCAAAATCAATATTCAGCTTCAGAGATTCAGATGTTTAACGGGTCATCAGCACTGTGTGTGTTATTTAGAGACTCCCTAAGGGAGGCGAAGGATACATAGGAATCCGTGAAACTGTCATACTCTGACTAACGAATATATGCCTATGCATGGTTCTGCAAAATGCGCCGAAGAGGTATGAACCCGGGTCATCCCGTTTCAAGTCCACATTGATATCCACCAGGCGACTCCATCCACATCCTTGAGAAATGGAATTGTTATTTGGAAAGCACTTTAAATAATGACCTGCAGAAAATCCTGGATTGGTCAAAACAATGGCTTGTTAAATTTAATCCGTCAAAAACTAAAGCCATGTTATTCTCTCTTTCAAATGCCATTCAGCCCAACTTATATTTTGATGCTTCTCTGTTAAATTTTGTTGAACATCATAAACATCTTGGAGTCACACTCAGTCGTGATGGATCTTGGCATGAACATATATCAAATATTGTATGTTCTTCAAACAAAGTCTTAGGATCAATGAGAATGATTAAATTTAATCTAAAACGAACAACTCTCAACCAAATATACATTTCATATTTACGGCCTATTTTAGAATATGCATCAATAGTATGGGACAATTGTACTAACTATGAAAAAGATACTTTAGAAAGAATACAATATGATGCAGAAAGAGTAGTTACTGGTCTCACACGTTCTGTTTCTATTGATAATTTACTGAACGGAATCGGGTGGGTATCACTTGCAAATCGCAGAACTATCCAAAAATTAATTTTGGTTTATAAAGAAAAACATGGCGACTTATCACTATATTTAAACGAATTATTTCCTTCTTTAGTTAATGAAATAAATCCATATAACCTACGAAACAATAATGACTTCGTACCCCTGTCACGCCGTACAGAGATGTATTCTAGTTCGATAAAACCATCATCTTTAAAACTTTGGAACGAGTTAGACACGACAATTCGCGACTCCACAACACTTCCAATATTTAAAACCAAACTTAAGACGCTTTTCAAACCCCCCGTTGTACCTAAGGTGACAGGTATCTAACAGTTATTCATGCACGTATTAGAAACAAGTGTAGTAATTTAAATGCAGATCTTTATAACAACCATTTACGGGATACACCTCGTTGTGTCTGTGGAAATGGTTATGAAGATGCCGAACATTTCTTTTTCAGGTATGAACTTTTTACAAATCAGCGAATTCAATTATCATCCGATAAGTACCCAAAAACTGTTATATGGCATTGAAAACTTAAACGATGAACAAAACAAAACCATTTTCTTTGAGGTTCAACAATTCATAAAACAGACGAAACGTTTTCAAAGCTAATATAATTGATTTCTTTCCTCTACTGTCGTATTTTTGATATATGCTTTGTGAGCTTTTACGGAATGTTGGGTGGGCTCGGCGGTATGGCGGTAGGGTATGGGACACGGGAGGCTTATCATGTGTGGAGTGGTTTTTGATGAACAATATTTTGTTTGGTATGTTGTAGTTCTCTTCTTTTCTTCTTTTCCTTTCGATTACTATTGTTAAAACATTATTTCTTTGCTTTGTTTAACTAGATATTGATATAACCATTTTGAACTCTGCCTATTTGGAAAGGACCGTAACTGATGTTGTGATAACTCGTGGTCCAATCCATTTGTAAATGTTATTTATTATTGTAATTTTTATATCACATGTATTTATGTAAATAACATCAAGCAATAAAATATTATTAAATAAAAGGAATGGAATACATTTTCTCCCATTTCTAGTCATGTGAGATAGGAGTTTTACTCATGTGAGATTATAAGAATCCATCATGAGTATCCATGTGAGATAGAGAAATCTCACCCGAGGGGTTAGAATCGCAACCAGGGACGAGGCTCTGCCGAGGTTATCGCATTTTCTCCAGTAAAAGTGTTTTTAAACGTGTTTTATTGTCGAAATATTCGTTATAAAATCATAAACGTGTTTTAGTGTCGAACTATTCGTTATAAAATCCTGCTAATATAATCTTTTCCATCGCTTAATGGAATTAATGCGGGACCACGCAATGGTAGCAATTACATTTTACAAACACTGTTTCCGTTTTTCTAGGAATTCGAACACTTTTGTGAAGTTTACCTCATAGCAGTTTAAATACAAATAATATAACCTGTTGATTATAGACTCCGTTTTATACACAATGACTACCTGATGATTATATACTGCCATTTATATATTTGCGAGTTATTAACAATGACCACTTATTTAATTATATACTGCGTGTTATCTACAATGATAATTATATACTGCGTGTTATACATAATATACTGCGTGTTGTACACAATGATAATTTATACTGCGTGTTATACACAATAGCAGTTATATACAGGGTGTATCCAGTGACAACCAGTTAATGATATACTGCATTTTATACACCCTGACAGTTATATACTACACTGACACATACATACTGCGTGTTATACACAATATATTGCGTGTTATACACAATGACAATTATATACTGCGTGTTATACCCAACTTTCAAATTCACAAATTCTGTAGTTGACCTGATAAAACAGACTTTTGTGTCGTGTATTTGTATGCAGTATTACCGACAAATTTGCATTTAAAACACTGATGTCCCCATGCGTTAGTTAAAAATAATAATTCCAAAGTCACCATCCGATAAAAAACAGTGTTTACATTCTACCTGTTTACGGCGGTGAACTCTTGTCTTCATTTAGCTTCGGAGAACGCAGAAAGCGGTTACGTCACGCCCGCGTGTCACGCCCGCGTGTTACGAATAGATTATGTTTCGTATAAATGTGTTCGTATTGCGCATTTGTTACTGTGACGTTCAAGGTCTTGGCAGTGTACACAATTATGTAAATTAGTCTTTTCCGGACTCGTACAATGTCTGATCAGCTGACTCACGAACAGATTCAAAAAGTAAACAGCGCGAATGACGGTGGTAGGAAACGAAGTCTAGTTTGATGAAGTGGTAGCAAATGTAGTATTTTTAACACGCGTGTCCGTTAATTATGAGCCGTTTGAACTTTGAGTAATGGTACAAACGATTCTCATATTTTTGCAGAGAGAGAGAGAGAGAGAGAGAGAGAGAGAGAGAGAGTGAGACAGACAGAAAGAGAGAGAGAGGGAGAGAGAGAGGATATTTTTCTTGGCAAAACGTTAAACTGGCTAACTTCACTCCACATTGCCTATTGCAAATGTCGAAATTAATTGAATAACAGTTCATATTCCTGAAATAATCTAAGGCGTGTTTGTTTGATTACAGTAATTGACGTTTCTTCTTACCTGCCAGCTACTGCTATCTCTTACGTGATACGTGTAATTTTCTTAATAGATCTTACCTATAATCAGCAGTCGTACGGTATATACCAGCTGTACTTCCTCCAAATTAATGAAAATTACACATTTACAATTACATAATAAGAACAATAGAGCAATAAGAAACAATCTGCTTTGTGGAGCCTCATATGTCACAAGCCGCATTTTTCACAAATGAAAATGATACCAAAAGTTGCAAATACCTCAGAATTGGTACATCTTCGGTTAACATACATGTTTGCAAGAGTTCATGTTAATTGGATTCTTAGTGCAAGCTCGTGAGTCGGAAGTCACGGTAGTAGAACTCGTGCTGTCGTGATATACTATAAGAATCTTTCATGGGTATCCGGTGAAGATAGGGAATTCCAACACGAGGTATACATGCTCTGCCTCGGTTCCGATTAAAACACTTACACCGAGGGTTGGAATTCCCTATCTGAACCGAATACCCACGATAGATTATTTTTCTTGCATATCAGAGACATGCTGTGCGTTGACGCCGCCAGCTACTAACGTTTTGCATGTGTTCCTGCATACCGGATGTTGGCGCGCGTGAATTTTATATCGAATCTAGGGTGAGATGGAAATATCTAGCCCCTGTAAAATGACGGATATCATTGTCCGGTATGCAAGAATATACCTTATACTACAAGTAATAGATAGAGTCTGGTCTCAGCGAGTTGGCTTATTTAAACACCGAGATGGGCTCTATCTGTTTTGTAGCGTGGTGTAATTAGTAACACTATCACGTCATAGTGACCGTACTCTAAATTCTGGTAGTTGTAGTACGGTATAGCCACGCCCCTTTAGTTACCCTAATTTAAACGATTTAATGCTCTGCATTCATCAAAGGAAATGTCACTGACCATGCTACACCTAAATTAAACGATTTAATGCTCTGCGTTCATCAAAGGAAATGTCACCGACCATGCTACAACGTCGCCTGACTGTCTCTAAATGCTTTGAAATCAAAATATTTTTTTTGTCCAAATCTAATTAACTATTCCATGGGTTAATTTCGAATTCTTGTACACTGCACCTTATGAGTAATTTTCTACTGCTATGGCTATTTTCACGAGTGTCAGACTTTGTAATTAATAGCTCGGTTTCTTACATCAGTTCATTGCAAGCCATTGACATCTTCCCATTTGAAAGTAATAGGAGCAGAATGACCATAGAAAGACTTCTGGACCAATCATCACGGTTACTGTGTCGGAACTTAGGTTCGAACTCGCCAAAAGAAACGAACAAATGAGTGAACAATCAACGAACAATGAAAACAAGCGAGCAAAGGAACGAAACGAACGACGAAGTGTTTTAAGAGGTCAAAACATATACTGTAGTAACCAGCCGCTTTTCTTCAATGAGCTTGGGGTATGAAATATCCTAAACATTATACATATATAATAGCTGTGAAATATGCGTTTCATTATGACGCACTTTCAGAAATTTCACATTTGCTATTTGTGAAAAATGATCAAGAATGCGTACGCAATTTTCAAAAAATTGTGAAAAATGCGGTTTGTGACATATACACTGCTTTCTTTCCCAAAAACAACAACAATACGTGATGGACCAACACATGTGTGCTACGTTATGCCATGCACGATTTCGTTTTATGATAAATGTTTGCAAGCCACTGGCATTTCTCATATACTGGTCTAAACGTAATTGTAACATGAAAGGCAAGTAATAACAAGACAAGTGTCTTAGTCCACTCGACCATGTATGAGGATATGTTTCTTTTGATAAGAGAGTATATTCGTTAAGCAATTTAGACATTGAAAATGATTTTCATATTGTAATGACCTGTCTGTTACTTAACCCTTTTAAGAAGTAGTTTTTATTTCAGAAACAAATGAGTATAATATCTCTTTTATTAAACAACAACTATGAACAGTTTCAAAACATTCTTAGAAGTTAACATTGGGATGAATGAATTTTGCATTAACTTTGTTCATGGTATGTTATGCCTAAGGAATGATATATTGACAAAGCATACAACCTAGACTTTTTTAATTTAATGATGAGGAAATTCTATGTTTATAAATGATACGAAATACTATCAAAGATCTATTTTGTTTAGGGTAGATTATAAGAAAGAGCAGATAAGCTAATTAAAATAAAAATGATGTTAGGACCATACATACTAGTCTAGTTAAACGTATTTCTTATTTGATTTGTAGATCATCAGATGTTTATGCTGTTTTGTCTTGGTGACGGTTCCGTATCAGATTATACTCCAATACACTTTATTTGATTTGTAGATCATCAGATGTTTATGCTGTTTTATCTTGGTGACGGTTCCGTATCAGATCATACTCCAATACACTTTATTTGATTTGTAGATCATAAGATGTTTACGCTGTTTTGTCTTGGTGACGGTTCTGTATCAGATCATACTCCATTACACTTTATTTGATTTGTAGATCATAAGATGTTTACGCTGTTTTGTCTTGGTGACGGTTCTGTATCAGATTATACTCCATTACACTTTATTTGATTTGTAGATCATAAGATGTTTATGCTGTTTTGTCTTGGTGACGGTTCTGTATCAGATTATACTCCAATACACTTTATTTGATTTGTAGATCATCAGATGTTTATGCTGTTTTGTCTTGGTGACGGTTCCGTATCAGATTATACTCCAATACACTTTATTTGATTTGTAGATCATCAGATGTTTATGGTGTTTTGTCTTGGTGACGGTTCCGTATCAGATTATACTCCAATACACTTTATTTGATTTGTAGATCATAAGATGTTTACGCTGTTTTGTCTTGGTGACAGTTCTGTATCAGATTATACTCCAATACACCTGATTTGATTTGTTTCGATTTGAGTTGGCAGGCGACCTTGGGAAAGAACTCGGGTCAAATCATCAGTGCAATGGGATTGATGGGATCGCTGACTTCAAGAGACTGGACACATATTCAAACAGCTTTATTATTGAGAGTTCTGAAAGAATTACCAAATCGAATGATATGATATGATCATTCGAAGATTTATATTCCGGGTATCTGAAAGTTCAAAATTATTTTCGGTTGGGTCTGCAAGACATTTGGCATCTGGTGATATATCAGCATTTATCTGTATACAGGCACACGTGTGGTACACGCTTGATAACCGCTTAATACTAAGCTCTCATCGTTCAACATATTATCAACACATTTAAAACAAAGCTGAAAACAGTATGAATACCTGAAATAAAATAAAGCGTGTTGATTTGTCCAACAGTCAACGTATTGATATTGTCCAACAGTCAAACATATTGATATTGTCCAACAGTCAAACGTATTGATATTGTCCAATAGTCAAGTGATACTGTCTAAAGGTCAAGATCAAGCGTGTTGATATTGTCCAAAGGTCAGGATCAGACGTGTTGATATTGTCCTGAGTGAAGGTCAAAATCGTTAAACATTCCATTATTGCTTCAATATTACATATCGGTGTCTTATTGCAGCCCAACCCAGCTATAAGAAGCGTTATATTCGAAAACAGCAAACGTATATCATTCGGACAGACACACCACTAGCTTACAGAAATATTCTGTAAAACTATTGAAGATCACAGCCTTAAAGGGCACGCTAAAATTATGGTCATGTAATTATTGTAACTGTCCCTAAAAAGATATGAGGCAAACACAATATTTACTGGTTTCACACCAAAGTATCCATTAGATAAGTGTTACGAACTTTATCTTAGATAACGTTATGCTGATGACGCCTATGAACATGGTATCCCATTACCGTTAACTGAATTTAGGAATTAGTTATCTTTTAGGAAGACTAATACAATCAATGGACTTAAGGTTCAGATATGGATGCGTAATACTCCTTCGAACTTAATTGGCATTTTTAGTTAAAAAGGTAAAGGCGGGTCAGTCCTTTTCACATCACCATAATTTGACGGAGAGGGCAACCATATGTAGTTTCTTTAAGGACTGTTGGTCCTCCATCTTAAAAAATAAAGGTTCAAAATGGATGGGATATGATGAAGTAAAATTTTCAAACAAATGCATTTTAGGCATGAGCAATGTCAACATTATAGTACATGACAGTAATTCAATGTGGACATAATGTCAGAGAGAATACTTATGAGGTAGAACTTGTGCCCTTTATATCCGAAAAGTTAGATATGATTTTACTCATTTTTTTTTATGCATAACGTTGATGATAACTGAGTCTGAATGCAGCTTCCTTTTGGCGGGAATCTAAGGCGCAGGATGTTAATATGACTTAACCAATATAAAAACTTTCTAGATAATTCGAGATGTTCTTCAAAGAAGTGATCGAGATGTTACGAATGGCATACAGCGTGAACATGTAATCCACACACTTATATGATTATCATTATGTGCAATTACAAAATAATCTTAGAATGCTGTCTAGACATCAGCCCACTATAGTCTCAGTCCCGTCTAGAGGTTATGTTAATGTTTCGTTCATGTCCTGTCAGGTGGGTCCGCGCCCACCACGTTGGTGCAACGTCGAAATCGGGTCTCGACGTCGCCAATTTTGCAACAACGTCTATTCAACACAAACACAACGTTCATTCAACGTTGGTTTATCGACGTCTAATATACGTTGAAATTAGACGTTGTTTCAACGTCTATACAAAGTCGGTTTAACGACGTTGACTGACAACACAGACACAACATCTATTCAACGTTGTTTATCATGCAGATATGCACTTTTCTGCCTAATAAAGGGGTGACCTAATAAATATTGCTTTATTAGGCACTGATCAATAGAGCAAATCAATGTGGAATCCCTCGGCGTTTATTGTACGTAACGTTATCTGACGTCATGCACGTAACGTTGCCTGACGTCATAAAACAAACAAAAGACAACAACATGGCGGCGTCCTCGATAAGCGTAACATTCTGAGAAATAGCTAATAATAGTAATTCATACAGAAAATGTGGATAATCTACATGACTCTCATGACATGAATTATTAGGCTCGGCACGAAAACGAAGAATAGCTCGGCAGAGCCTCGCCATTCTTCGTTTTCTAAGCCTCGCCTAATAAACTTGATAGTAAAAGGCACTGACATAATATTCTCTATTTATCGACGTCTAATGTACGTTGAAATTAGACGTTGTTTCAATCGTCTATTTAACGTCGATTTAACAACGTCGATTGACCACACAAAGACAACGTCTATACAATAAGATTATTACTAGAGTAACGTGTTCTGGAAGTTTGTATCGCCTCGAGTAGGTAAATGTCATATCAAGGTTCACACGAGAGGCGGAGCCTCGAGTGTGATCTTGATCTGGCATTTACCTTCGAGAGGTGATACAAACTTCCAGAACACGTTACTCTTGTAATGATCCTTTTATTATATACCTCTTACACATCATTAACATAGAAATATTTGCATTGCTATTGCATACACATTCAATAAAGCATATTATTTCTCGATAAAGTGCAGCGAGAAAATGCATGTAGTTTTAAGGTGTTTATGTTCATTGGTCTGACCTACTTGTTTTGTTTGTATGACGTAACGTCGTCTTGACTTTCTCGCGCATAGTAGCGTAAAACTTTCTTGAATCATTGGAAAAACCACTGTTCTATTTTTAGTAAGAAAGTGATACTTGTTCTATTTTAAGTAGCATAGTGATAACCTGTAGTGTGATACAGGTTGTTGTATTCCATTGCAAGAAAATGAAGGTACTATGTATATATTATTGATAGGTAATAAGTTGCTTTATCGACGTCGAATATACGTTGAAATTAGACGTTAACAACGTCTATACAAAGTCGGTTTACGGCTGCGTACAGCTAAATATAGCCTGGCTTAAGCCCCGCCTTTTGTTGTGTTCGATTCAGTATAGAAGTGAACGTTCACAGAGGTCAGCAGATATAACTTCGAAATATTCAATATGCATTTTCAGGAAGGATAAACTATAGGTAAAATAATCACCATCAGCTAGGATCATTAAATTAAATAAAACAATTTTTTTTCATGTTTTTGAAAATTTAACATCCATTGAAATTGCATGTCAACATTCAGTGCGGATTCAATAGTGTTTGTAAACACAGACATGCGCAGAGAGGTTGAGCTGGAAAAGTTGTCTTTTTCACACTTTCAAAGGCTTTGTAATGGAAATATCTATGACATAAGGTAATTTAAAGAAAATATGGTGTATAATTCTTGAGATATTAGCTGACAGGTGCTACAGGAGGTCTATGGAAAAGTATTTAGTTTACTGCAACCTAAAGGACTTCCCTGGGAATTCCCTATATCACGTGCTGTCCTGCAAGTCTTTAATTTAATAATTTATTATGGAGTTGAGTTTGGAACAGTTTTGGGGAAGGGTAAATCTGCATCTGTATGGCAAAAAAGCCTTATTTAACCAAGGCATGTACAGTTGTATTGTCTGGACAGGGGCCTCCAGCAGGAACTATGGGCAAATCAGGGTTAATGGCCAAATGGGGCACACACCATTGAGGGGTTTCATCGTGTGGCCTTCATGGCTGCCCACAAGATCATGAGGGATGAAATGAATCATCATGTCAGCATGGGAAGTGTTTTGGAGGTGTCACACCTGTGTCATAACTCAAAATGAATCAATCATGCTCATTTAGTGCTTGAGAGCCATTCAACCAACAATGAGCGAATGGCTTGTAAGCAGCAAAAGCGCTGTTTGAAATTACATATACCACACTGCCTTATTTGAACCGTGGAATTTAATAGAGGTAGGCGTGATATAAAAATGCTACTATTGACCGACTGAAATTAATTCAGTGTCGCCTTAATTACATAATTTTGCATAGTTGTGTTCACGAGTCGTTTTTTCCTCGAGTTTTACAGGAAAGAGAATATTTTTTTATATTTTATTTCTTCCTGGAATTCTCGATACAGTTTGTACATTTCTTTCTTAGTTCTAGTTCTGTTTGCTTTGTATTGTTTTGACTTTTTATAAATCTTATCTTTAATATTAGCTATTTGTTTGACTTTAAGAGCATGCGCGACACTAGAACCACATTTTATAGTGTTACCCACCGCGTTGCATAGTTTGTAGATTGATTCACCCGGACCATTATTAACTGCATGAACAGAACTGTGCGCCCGCCCGATGACATTCTTGGAAATGTTACATGTTTGGGTAAAGATCGCCTCTGACTACGATTACTGCCTTCTACCTTTTGCGTGTTTGAATTTAATTTGTTGTTTTTTCAAGCATACTGGGGCCGTGGCGATAATTTACACATTTTCTAACTAGACTTTCGCTTTCAGGGGACGGAATTAATTCGAAACTGGGTTGTAAAAAAGTGCTTTTCTGTAGCCATGTGGCAGTACTGTCACGCATGCAAACCAAGGAATATCGAGCACAATGTTCATAGTTGCCATGGTAGCAATGTACCACAGAATCACAGGCATAACTTAAAACAGACCTGGTTTTGGCAAAGTCACCAGCATGCGTTTTCATCTCCTGCTCAAATTCAGCTTGACATCTTTGTGAGAGGTCGTTTGCGAAATTGTTTTGAAGTTTTTGTTTTTCCAGTTTAGTACTGGCTGGCATCAAAGAGTTTAACTCTGATAAATTTTGCACAAACTTCCTGTGATTCTGGGATACATGCCTCGTATCAAGTAAAGACTTGGGTTCAGTGTTAGTGGCACAACTGTTAAATAATCTGCTGCCCTATAAGCGGATGAGTCGGGATCAGTGGTTATATATTCCAATTCCAGGCCATCACTTGAGAGATCAGTAAAGCATTCCATGGCCCATTTCTCTTCATTGCCAATATTAGTTGTCATTGGAATGTTTGCTGAACATTCTCCCATGTGATGGCCTGGAAGTGAATCTAATTTATTTTTACGATTGCTGCATAATTTATTTTTGGTGGCTACAGCAATTATTTGATTTGTATCTGTCAAATTCTCCGCAACAAGGTATGTAGTCTGTGTTGCAGGCTGAAATGGCGTCTTTCCTATACCCGAGTATATGCAATTGTTATAAACGCCATCACATTGCGCGTTTATTATATTCAGAGGTGCCCCTCGCATTGTATTTGTTTCCTTTAATTGATTTCTCCTTTGCTTCATATCGTTTGTGTTAGTTTCTTCAATTATCTTGCAAACTTCATTCGCGGTCCTCTGCATTCCAGCACACGATGGCGGAGGGAGGTTAATGCTACAGCACAGATTATCAAAGCTAGTAGCTGCGATTGGCATTTGAGTCAGCCCCACTTATAGGCCCCGGTGTATTGCAGCTGTACGTCTCCCGCGACCGACGGTGAGTATTTCTTCAAACAGATTATGCATGTCTGATTTATATGCACATATATCACATATGGCCTGTTCTCTCCAGCCAAGTCCCCGTCTCTGCTCCGCTGCCAGGTTCCAACTCAGGAACCTTTGACAGGCTGGAGAGAACTTCCCGTGGTCGCGGAAGACCTGGTTCCACATTTCAGCATTTTTCTTGGCATTTACAAGCCTGTAAGTAGAAGAAGAAGAAGAAGAAGAAGAAGAAGAAGAAGAAGATGATTAAAAATAATGATAATAATAATGATAAGTAATAAATGATGATAATGAAAATAGTATTCATAGTAAGCAAGATAATAATAATAATATATTTATTTATTCAAAATACAAAAGACCTTTAGGTCCATGAGTACACAGGTACAACACAATACATTATATATACACACGGCAATAAATGCCAACATATACAATCTATTTTGTCACTTATCATTTTTTTGTCATATATTAATAATAATAATAATGATGATGATGATGATGATGATGATGATGATGGTGATAAAGATAATGATACAAAGGTAATGGAGATAATTCTATAACAAAGATAATGATAATAAAGATAATAATGATAATGATAATATTAATTGCTTACTTTGCATTGGAATTGAATTGAATTGGGGTTTTAAGGCGCACCAACACATGAAAAGGTTATATGGCGCCTAACAGGCATGAACATGCCAGGCTCATCTTCCATGTACATCGAGATAAAATATGGAAAATGGGCCTAGAACCTTCTCACCTTGAACTGCAGAGTTGCTGCAAATTCTATCGTAGAAACTCCATTTACGCTGGAGCCACGTTATTGTTTTTCTGCCACTGCTCTTTTGATGCGAGCGAGATAGCACCTGAAACAATGCAGGGATCATGATGAAGACCTTTAATGAACATGAACAAAAAATGATAAAATGAACATGAATTTGGGGCATTCTACCCCTCTTCCTACCCCTCCAGTGGGATCTGCAGTGGCCCTATTCTTTGCCCCGAGACCAAACGGGGCCCCCCGGGAACCACACGGGGCTACTTTGCATTGGACTCTGCACTTTCGAATACGTCGGGCTGAGAGTCCTTCTTTGGGCGTAGAAATTTATTGGTGTTGTCTGGAAGTTCGTTTTTTTGTACGTTTTCAAAAATGCCCCTGCTTAAGCGCACATTATTTGACCGCACATTTTCTGGGCTTCTATGCAATGAAGTTCCCTTATTGTAAGGCACTCTTCCTTTTTCAAACCTATGTAAGGTTGCAGAGTCAGATTTTTTTTTTTAAACTCATTATTAGGAATCCTCTTTTGACTGTCTAGTATGTTGCTAATCTTGTTTATACTGCAACCTAGGAGCACACAAACACATGCTTATCTTGTTTATACTGCAATCTAGGAGCACACAACACATGCTTATCTTGTTTATACTGCACCCTAGGAGCACACAACACATGCTTATCTTGTTTATACTGCACCCTAGGAGCACACAACACATGCTTATCTTGTTTATACTGCAATCTAGGAGCACACAACACATGCTTATCTTGTTTATACTGCACCCTAGGAGCACACAACACATGCTTATCTTGTTTATACTGCACCCTAGGAGCACACAACACATGCTTATCTTGTTTATACTGCACCCTAGGAGCACACAACACACGCTTATCTTGTTTATACTGCACCATTGGATCACACAACACGTGCTTATCTTGTTTATACTGCACCCTAGGAGCACACAACACATGCTTATCTTGTTTATACTGCACCCTAGGAGCACACAACACACGCTTATCTTGTTTATACTGCACCCTAGGAGCACACAACACGTGCTTATCTTGTTTATACTGCAACATAGGAGCACACAACACGTGCTTATCTTGTTTATACTGCAACATAGGAGCACACAACACGTGCTTATCTTGTTTATGTTTATTACCATTTGGCGTACAAAGAGACTTAATGATGTCATCAATATTGCAATGGGACGTCACGTCAACAAACAAAACCATGACGTTGTGCTGTAGTAATTGCCTTCATAATGATGGCAATTATCTGTTTGTGTTGATAAATAGATTAATAAACTTGACTTGGGGGTGGGGGGTGGGGGGGGGGGAGGGGAGGGGTAGGGGGGAGGGGTACTTTGGAAAATCACTTGAAAAAAATATAAATATTTATATCATTTTGACATAAATATATATATATATTTATGAATAAAACACTCTGATGTATAAAATCAAGCAAGAATATAGGCAATTTAAACAGATTTTATTGAGTTGCAACAAGATTAAAGAGTTGAGAAATCTAAAAAACAATTATTTCAGTCTGCTTTCACTTGAGAACAGCATGTTAAGCTAAACATTTATTTTTTGGTACAATGCAGTCTTCATATTTGTTATAGATGTTGACATAGGGGTACTAATTGTTAAAACAAGGCACATTGGTCATGGTATTTGAGATAAAGTTTTGGTATAGGCTGAGTACAGCTAAATATAGCCTGGCTTAAGCTCCGTCTTTTGTTGTGTACGATTCAGTACAGAAGTGAAACAGAGGTCAGCAGATATAACTTCGAAATATTCAATATGCATTTTCATGAAGGATAAACTATAGGTAAAATAATCCCCATCTGCTAGGATCATTAAATTAAATAAAAAAATATTTTTTCATGTTTTTGAAAACTTAACATCCAATGAACTTGCATGTCAATATTCAGTGCGGATTCAATAGTGTTTGTAAACACAGACATGTGCAGAGAGGTTGAGCTGGAAAAGTTGTCTTTTTCACACTTTCAAAGGCTTTGTGATGGAAATATCAATGAAATAAGGTAATTTAAAGAAAATCTGGTGTATAATTCTTGAGATATTAGCTGACAGGTGCCACAGGAGGTCTATGGGAAAGTATTTAGCTTTCTGCAACCTAAACGACGTCGGCTGACAAAACAAACACAACATCTAGTCAATGTTGTTTTATCGACGTCGAATATACGTTGTAATTAAACGTTGTTTCAACGTCTATTCAAAGTCGGTTTAACGACGTCGATTGACAACACAAAACAACGTCAAGTCAACGTTGGTTTATCGACGTAGAATATACGTTGAAATTTGACGTTGTTTCGATATTGAATATGTGACCTTCCACATATTCCCAGCAAACACACGACGTTATTTCAATATGTTGGATTTTGGTAGCAACGTCTGCGACCTAAATCAGAATATACGTTGAAATTAGACGTTATTTCGATATTGAATGTGTGACCTTCCACATATTCCCAGCAAACACACGACGTTGAATCAATGTTGGATTTTGGTAGCAACGTCGGCGACCTAAATCCAATGTTGGTACAACTTCTGATTTAAGACGTCAGAGCAACGTTGGAGTACGACGTCGTTATGACGTTGTCTTGCATGCTTATGTGATAGGGCATGTTAAGGGAGGTAATGTATAATGTTAATTTACGTATTTTTAATGTGTAATGCAAGGTTATATATTGGTATATATGTTTTTCTATATATGTGTTGATTTACTAATGCATTGTTTTAATTATTAATAGCTTGCTGGCATGTATTATAATTAAGTAGGGTACTTAAAGGTTTTTATCATGCAGATATGCACTTTTCTGCCTAATAAAGCGTGACCTAATACATTTTGCTTTATTAGGCACTGACCAACAGAGCAAATCAATGCGGAATCCCTCGGCGTTTACTTTACGTAACGTTATCAGACGTCATGCACGTAACGTTGACTGACGTCATAAAACAAACAACAAAATGGCGGCGTCCTCGATAAGCGTAACATTCTGAGAAATCGGTAATAATAGTAATTCATACAGAAAATGTGGATAATCTACATGATAAATAGAATAATATGAATTTTAGGCACTGCCTAAGACCGAGCAGAGCTCTTAAAATTAATACTTACGTGATATATCGGATCGCATGTAAAAATTTAACTTGTAAACCAAATATTTTACTCTTAGTAATTATTTTATATTGTTGTGATAAAATACTTACCTATCAATTTTATTGTCAATGACAGCATATCAAATCCTGAAATATCTCTGAATTATGCAAGAAATGGTCAGCATACCAGGGGTCATCCGCCAAGTTGTCATTATTGCCTATATGTATAATAATGATAACTTGCGCATCCAACGCGACGTGCACGCTACCCCTGTTGGATGGACATTGGGTGATTGAAGTTTCATTAAAATGGTCTGAGAAATAAAGTCACATGTTTTTTTAACAAAACTATTGAAAATGTAGATGAATTACATAAACAGTCATGTTAAAAAACACCGAAACATATGAGTAAATTAATTGACTATTCATAATTTCGATCATCAAAATCAGCTGACCAAGCAATGGCCTAGACATTTGACACACCTCTAAATTGTGGTAGGTGGTAAACTCAAACTCGGTCTTTATCATAGTTTGTTTGTTTGAATGGTGTTTTACGTAATTTTTAACACATGTAAGGTTGTCTACTAGTATGACGGTCGATTATTTTTGAGTTGGAGGCATCCACCCATTTTTCCTGGGTAATAATACACCTCCCGCCATCCGTAAAAATCTAAACTTCCTCACTTACAAGTCGAGCTCCCAGTGGGATTCGAACCCGCAGCGATGAGAGGTGAAGGTTTACAATGCAACATCGTTAACCATTCGACCACGGAGACGCTTTGTCTTTATCATAGATGTTCAAACAAGTTTATTGTAACAGTGTGATTTTTTAAAACCAAATTTTGAAAATTATCTTATTTTTAATCTTTCAACTCAAGAGGCACCTTTCCTGGGTTTACATTGTTTTCCAGAGAGAATAGTTTTGTATCAGACATACCTTTTTGGCAGCGACTACAAATAGTGTCATTGAACATTTTCATTTCAGTTCTTCTTTCGAGACAAATTTCACATTTAGAAAAAAATGTACGACTTCTGTTCTATTTCAAAGGCAAGTATAGCATCCATAGCAAGGTTGTATGTTTCATCTTTCTGTAATGGTGCAGCTTCTGGTATGTCATTTATTTGATATGTTTTGGTTAAATAAATATAAAAAGATCGGACAGGGAAAGTAGATTCAAGGAGGACAGTCAACCACAAAACACAGAAACAAACACGCAAACAGACAAACAAGAAGGCAAAAGTAATAATAAATGCAAACGACATCACAATCACAAAAAGGGTTGACAATAAATACCTTTTTCCCCGTTTATTTCTCATTTCCCTCTTCTTTGATTCTGACTGTGTTTTGTTTTCAAGTTTTTTTTCATAATTGATTCCTAGTTTCCTACATAAAGACTAGATGTCATTGGTTATATTAGTGTTGGAATTTGAGTCCTTATTTGGTTCAGTATCGATATATGATGTACTAATATAATTTTCTGAATTATGTTTGCTCTTGTTGCAATGTGTGTTTTCGATGGGTGATTTTTGCTTTTTACTTTTACTACTATCAACATCATTAGAACTTGAAACTGTTCATTGTTCAAAAGGAAGTCAATGGTTGTACATGACAATTCTCCTTCCTTGGTTAAAAAAGAATACATGTGATATTGCTCCGCACGATTTTGAAGCGTACATTGATGTTGTAGCCTAAAATAGAAGACACAGTTTCAATCTCACAAGCTGTGGCCCACCCATGACCATTTATCATTTCCCTCTCGTATTGAAGTTTTGTCATGTCAGGACTGTGGTAAATTTGGACTAACTACTCCATGTCAACCCTGTTATCAGCAATATAAGAGCATATATTTCTCCTATATTGTCTTTTCGACGTGCCTTAAAACACCATTCATTCCTATATTGTCTGAACATATTTACTTTTCCAGTGATGCTTAGACATAGGCAATGAAAAAAGCAGTCACCATCACCAGACACATTGTATTTGTTGAATGGATCATTGTTAATATTATAAGTGGGACACGCTTGAAGGCTGAACTCAGTTGGAAGATTTGTCTCCTGTCAGTTCACTATTTTTAAACAGAAAAGCAATCTGACTTACCCTGCGATGAACTGAATTCAAAAGATTTTTCAATGCACAAATTAAAAAATGTCTTCTGACGGTTTTGACAGCTGTCAGTACAAAACGACACATTGACGTCATACATTGACATCACACATTTACGTCATCACATCGTGATCCCGAAAAATGACGGGATTTGTCGAGTTCTCACGAATGTGTTTTTCTTTGTTGTAAACAGAGATATAAACATTGGTTTAATGAAGGTTAGTTTAATTTTGACAACCAATAACAAATAATAAAACAACTGCTAATGATAAGCATTATTTTAATGCATTTAATAAATATCGCTTCATTCGTAACTACTCGTCATTATCCCGAAGAATGACGGGATTAGCCGAACTAGTACGAATACTCCGAATAAGCGTTTATCAAATTACGAAAAGAGACAATCGTCCAAGTGAAACAGACTGATCCCGTAATGATTTGAGGAAAAAATCCGAAATTGGTTATCAATGGCGGCGCTTCCGGTGCGACACATTTTTTTTGCCCAGCCAGGTACGATTTCAAAACTTGCACATGTGTTATCATTAGCCGATCATCGTCGGCCGCGCCGGCCGAGCTCTGCTCGGTATTATTTCAGTGCCTTTTACTATCAAGTTTATAAGGCTTGGCACGAAAACGAAGAATGGCTCGACAGAGCCTCGCCATTCTTCGTTTTCTAAGCCTTGCCTAATAAACATGACATTAAAAGGCACTGACATAATATTCTCTATAGACTATATATAATGTCTGATGTAAGTTAAATTATTGGTTAATGCATATTATGAGTCCAGACATAGTAGAGAGACGATCAACTTGACGGGTTAATTGTGTTTGCCTGTAGTTCTAATTATAGAACTAAACACACATAATTATGACCTGTCTGGTTCATCGTCAGATTTATGACGTCTAAAAAACTTCCATTTTCAACCAAAATCCCATGTCAATCCAATGTCCATATATTACACTATGAAAAATTACATATCGCCATGATTTCCTAGTCACTTGATTTTTCAAGGTGCTCAGATGTGTTCTTCTCCAAACTCACAAGGGCTAGGGCTTAGATATTATGTATATATCATCATCTAGTGGTCCCCTACCAAGTTTGTACAAATGGTGACCAAAATATTCTTCTCATTTAAATTTATTAATACATTTAAAAATCTTCTTTTTTGAAACCACAAGGGCTACAGCTTTGATATTGTGCATGTAGCATCATCTAACAGAGTACACTTTGCCAGTAGATCGATCCAGGCCCTCGTGATCCTCTTGTTTTCAGGGTTATGGCCCTTTGGATATTTTAACTATGGCCTTCCGTAATGGAAGGCACTAACTTATTTTGTTCAAATTCCCCACATTGGCACCGCCGTGTCAACTTTTATTGGAATACCGATATAAAACGTTATATTGCTCTACTCTCTACCTTACATTTCGCTATTTAAATTATTTCACTGCATGACCTTCAATCACATACATTGTACTTCCCCAAACGCGCCGACTATCTTTTTTTAAAAGATATTTCTTGTTAAGCTGGTATATTGTCGTAGCGCATATTGAGGCATTAGCATAATTGGCGTGATACACGCTTCGGAAACGTTGAAACTTGAGACAACATGCATAATAACCGTTATATGTGTTCAGTATTAGCGTACCTTTTATCGGGATTGTGTAGCTTTAAGGAATCAAAGTACATAACCG
Source organism: Cyrtodaria siliqua (assembly GCA_037043455.1). Taxonomy (NCBI): domain Eukaryota; kingdom Metazoa; phylum Mollusca; class Bivalvia; order Adapedonta; family Hiatellidae; genus Cyrtodaria; species Cyrtodaria siliqua. Next base: position 502,923 of record JAWPHD010000296.1, read on the forward strand.
CATGGACTTATTGGAATTGTGTGATAAAATGGTACATGCACGTTTCTTCAACTGTTTATCTCTGGTAAATTATGTTCTTGATTTTTGTCGTCCAAATGTCCTGAGCATACATAGAAAGATAAACAATTATCTTGATGTCTAAAAGCATTAGGTTTCGCATGCAATTTCATTTTTTTGTTGTTTACGGTGTCATCCAGCACGGCATCGCTCAGCATTTCCTTATTTGAAATCATGTGCATGGAATACATTAATCGAATAACCCGCCGTCGTATCGATATTATACACTTGAATCGCACGCCAGTCGGATTATTTTCTAGATGAGTTTAAAACGTCTTTCTTATGTTCACGTAAACATGTTTTGCAGTCGGGTTTTTAGCTCTACTGTCTGAAAGCCAGCAGAGCTTATGGAATGGCGAAACGTCCGTCGTCCGTCGTCCGTTAACCTGTATATCATTAACCTATCGGGCTTTCTTTTTTTCATCCGATCATCTGCGTACATTGCCAGATTGTTGATATCAATACAAACTCGGACAAGTTCGAAACTCAGCCATGTTGGACCAGTAACACTGGAGTTATGGCCCTTGATTTAGTTAAATATACTATATTTTGCCTCGTTAACACGATATGACCTTCATTTATCCGATCTTCACAAAACTTGTTCAAATGATTAATATTAATAAAAGGTCGGACAAGTTAAAAAAACAGCCAGTTCGGATAATTAACATCGGAGTTATGACCCTTGATTTTCTTAAATATACTATACTTTGCTCCGTTAACACGATAGGGGTCTTCATTTTTCATCTGATCTTCACCAAACTTGGCCATATTGTGTTGATATCAACGAAAAATTGGACAAGTTCGGAAACCAGCCAGGTTGGACCAGTACCACTGCAGTTATAGCCCTTGATTTTCTTAAATATGCTATATAATACACATACTGGACTTGAATGAACAGAATGATACAACCATCCAACCAACATCGATCCCGGGTTCGTCCCCACCCCTGGGGACATATCCCCTGAGTCATAACTTGGAAACCGTTGCTAAATTACTTTTATATTTGGAAAGAAGATCAGGGTTAAGATAATACAATTTTGCAAAGGTTTTACGAAGTTTATGGTAACGGTAACCCTGATGGAGTAGCTTTTAAGTTATACAAAGATTACGAATATTAAAGTCCTCAACTCGAGTACAAGCTCTAGAAAAACGAATAAGTTGAGACACATAGACTCCATAAGAAGTTGCCCGGGGAACTTCCCCATCTAAATGGGGATAATTAACAATATCAAAATTAAAATCATCTCTCTTGTCATATATTTTACTAATTATTTCACCATTTTCAATGGAGAGATGTAAATCAAGAAAAGAAGCGTTAGTATCAGAAATATTAGCTTTGTTAAGTTGAAGTTCTTTAGGGTATATATTTTTAACCATAGTAGAAAAGAAAGGGTTGTCAATCTTTAATATGTCATCGTGATACCGAGAGGTGTCATTAAAGGCCTCAATAACGCCTTCTTGGGTATATGGTGAAAGACTCAACATGAAATCTCTTTCATAGCAATATAAAAACAAATCTGCGACAAGGGGTGCACAGGTCATATCCATAGGGATACCAACAATTTGTCTATAAACGGTCGTTCCATAAAAGCCGAATAGTGTTTTGCCAAAGTTACTTTCCTTGACAAAATATTTCCATTTGTATTTTGACCGCAGCAGACGTACCGCAGCAGACATGAGTTGTTGTTTCTATTATTTTTCAGTTAAAGCTTGATATTTAAAACAATTTGCAAGAACTTCATCTGTATTTTGGCCTGTGTCAAAAAGTGAAATTCACTCAAGAGATATGAAAACGCAACACGGGAATTTCCGCTATATATTGTACGTACAATATGCTGCTTTTAATCGAATGGTACATGGTAGTCTACGTAAGACTTGCCCTTTTGGAAAAAATACTAAAACAACAAATAATACAGCAAATAGTCTTCCTTCAAAGTTTCATTATTAACAGATTACGCGTTTGGCGCAATCATGTGAGCAAACTTAGGATGCAACATTTTGCAAACTATTTACGTTAAATACAGTACTGGACTAGCTCAGTTTTTCAAAGAGCAATTTCAACATTTATGAAGTTCTTGTTACAAGGTGTAGTGTGATTAAAACGTCTACAACATCACAGTTGTGTCCTTTCTCTAATTAACTGCAACTTTTTTTTTACAAAACATCTTGGGATTTCTTTGGAATATTATGTGCAATTAAGTGTGCAGTATATACAATATATAGCGGAAATTCCCGTGTTGCGTTTTCATATCTCTTGAGTGTAGATCAGTCCCATTTAGTGGGGGTCCCATATGGCATATGGAAAAAATAATTTGACTAGTCTATATGGAAAAAATTGTTTACATGGACAAATAGGTAAATTAAAAAACTCACATAGATCTAGCATATAGAAAATAATATGTTGGCAATAGAGATATATGGCATATGGAAAAAAATAGGCTCATATGGCATATGCAAACAAAATCTAACAGAGACTCATATATCTACTACCTAATTGTAAGTTACTACTATATCTACTTAATACGCTGTCTGCAATAACCATAATGCACTGTCCATATACATACATGTAATGTATAGTACACTGTCCATACAGTTATAGTATGTGGTGCTCATTATGTCCACCAATAAAGCATCTAACGCCGATTGGATCTCCTGTTTGCAGGCGTCTGTAATTATGCTGTCAACACAACTTATTTTCATTTATTGTTCTATGGCATGTGAGAGGATTCAGCTTGGCCAAAGTTGTCAATGTGTACAGTAAACCTTCAAATACGTGCAATTTTCACGAAAATATTTCTTTTGAAAATTGCATGATTCAGTCATTTATAAGACTCACGTCTTTTCTATGGGTGATAATACACACGTATCAGTTTCCTGTTTGACTGAATTGGAACTGACGAAAGACTTTATTTAAGAGGGTAGCCCATCAAGCAAAACTAACCTTCTCCGAGTCTTTCTTTACAAAACAATACATTATAATAAACAAAATATATACCACTTATACAAGTGTATATAGCAACATAACAATAATAACAATAACAATGGAACAACCTGTCACCAAAACAGTCATATAATCATTCTATAACAACGTTAACAGTAACAGTTGTAGTTACAACGTGTTTTGCATTCGTTAGCTCTACTGGCCAAAGCCGGCAATGCTATGCTATAGTGCGCTGTCTGTCGGTAAGGGCGTCGGCGTCGGTGTAAGCAGCACCTTCCTTGAAATCGCTGCACCAGTGTTTGCTCACATTTTATATGGATGCTTCTGATTTCTTTAATACCTTACAGAAGGAAAAAAGCAAATCGGATTTTCGAAATGGCCGCCGGTACTAAAACTAGCCAGTACCTTAAAAGAACCAACTGCTCAAGAATCTAATCATAGAATTGTCAACATGTATAACTTATTGCTAGGTACTAAACTATCAAGTTTGTGGGGTTCTTTACTGTCTCCCTTCTGTCAAAAATGGTCCCGTTTCCGGAATCCATTATAGAGATTTCACATCTTTAGCATGAATGTATATAGGGAAAAGGCGTCAGCAGCACTTTTTCTTAAACAGCTGGAGCAATGATGCTGTCATTTTACATGAAAACTTCTATAATAAGTAGTACTTTACAGAAGTATTTTGGCATTTCTGTTATATATAGAACCAGTGTTTTCGAAATCACCGTTATAATTACTTTAAATAACGTGATACAAAATATTTACCTCAATTTACAGTTTAAGTTACCGTCATAATCATAAGTAAACATATATTTGAGTGTGTATGCTTCATTCAATTTGATATTATATTAACGGTCTCTAAATAGGATAAGAGCACAACCATAAAAATAGGCATAAAAGTCACACTTACCTTACTGTCATCCGCTGAGATGTTTCTTCCCAGTATTTTCGAAAAAGGACATTCAAAAATATTATAAATTCATCAACCAGGTGATGTTTATCACAAAGATTACATGTTCGTTTAGATCTTTCTATTACAAAAAATATACTGTACTCATTTGGGAGCCTATGGTTCATGCATCTACATCTGCACATAAAACTACTAAGCTGTGTGAATATAATTGATAGATATTCGAACCTGTGTTCAGCTTTATATATTCTATAGTTCACGTATTTGCTCGGTGTGTCAACCTCTTTATACCAATTTTGACTACTAGATACAATACTTTTAACCTGGCTTCCAATTGTTTTTAAGCCAACTTTAAACTGATTAATCCAGACATGTTTGAGACCACAATTCCGGAGAGTAACTCTAATACTATTACAGGGTTCTGGAAATATTTTGAAACTCCACTTGCCCAGGGCAAGTGGATTTTCAAAAGTCACTTGCCCTGCCCATAATGTCACTTGCCCCACATTTAAGAACACATAATTTCCCCAAAAATTGGCGCTGTACCATTATTCGTGTTAAACGGGACGGACCGCCGCATAATTTGGACAATTATACTTAGTTAGAAAAGAAAGGGAGAATATATTTTATGAATTAGTTAATACATTGTATTTATTCATATAAAAAAATCAGATGGTTGCATTTTCTTCTTTTGTGTCTATTACATCTTTGTGTTACTTAAATCATAAAATGATGAGACAGTATACAACCTCATTTTATTCCGCCCTCCCACCCCAGCAATCACCTAACACACAACCCCATCATTTTTGACGACGATCCCAAAAAAATGCTTGGCAGCTAGTGTATGGAAATTGTAATGTCACAGTGTGTACAATTAACCAGTTGACAGAAAAAAAGAAGCTATTGTATTCATTTAAATGTGCGACAAGCAAAAAAACAAGACAAAAACGTTATTAAAAATATTCACTTGGCCCCAAATTTCTGCAACCATGGTAACGTTCCTACGGCTTTTTAATTTCACTAAAGGGAATTAGATGAAAGCAAGAGGCATGAGTAGGGGTTCCCTTACTAGGGTTCCCTAGGAATTGTTTAAGAAGTAGTAGCAGTAACCTTATTTATCAAAAGGGAAAGTTCAAAACTTGAGAAAAAGTTTCCGTGATTGGTTCTGAAATCGCGAAAACCCATGACATGCGCATATCGCTAAGTTATGCAACTTATTTGTGTAGTCTGCACTTCCATATACGTTTAATTACAGATTATATCAATGAAATACACCAGATTCCTCATAAAAGCTCGTTGATAAACGAGTGCTTCAAGTAAAAGAAATGTACTTTCGTTACGAAAAAAACTTCGGCAATATTATCTAAACAAAAACGTGACGTTACGTGGGTCTGTCAATCATTATTTTGACACATTAAATTTGCAAATTAAGAAAGAGTTTTCTGATTTGATTGGTGGAAGGTCCAAAAATGATGTTCAGAGATTTCTGAATTTATGGTTGGAAGGTCACGGACATAATTACCGCGATTTCATTGGCCGATGGAAACACGTCTGACGGTCGTGTCAGGATAAATTGTAATACGGTGTTGTTTTCAAACGGTGTGAAATGCGCGTGTGGGTTAATTAGGTTGTTTATTGAAATAATGCCACAAATTAAGCTGCCTGGGGCGAGATTGTTGATTGTACCGAAAGTTGTTTGATCTTATTAACAATCGCTAGCGGCGAAAAACAGCTGCAAGTTTTATTCAGTTATCAAAATGAAATTCTGATATGGCTAGTTTGCCACTTGATTTGTTCTGGAATGGAAATGTCCGTCGGGCAAGTGCGGGCAACCAGATTTGCGAAGGTCACTTGCCCGCACCCAAAATCCACTTGCCCGGGGTATTTCCGGAACCCTGACTATTCCACCACTGTGAATGCAATGCACCGTTATTATCGAGCCCTCATTCAGCCTTATAGAGGACACAGGATAATGTGTCGCTTCTACCACAGATAGTCCTGGACCAAACATTTATCATTCTAACTTTAGCGAAATCAAAGGTATTCTTCCAGTTTCATTACTTGATTAAAGGGTACATGATGTAAGTCTCAGTATACTTTTACAAAACTTGAAGTGAAAGGCTGTATCAATTCCACATTTTTAATACCCCATATTTCTGCCCCATACATTAGTATTGGAAGAATGGTTTTGTCAAATAATACATAAACGTTAGAGAATTGCAACTGGTCAAAAACATCACACTTGGTTTCCAACAAAGTAACAATGTCGTAGTTTTCAATTAAATGTCATAATCACGTGTATCAAATTTTGATTTTAAGCCACATACATTTTAATTGACAAAACGCAAAATAGAACATTGATCAAACTCAAAGTTGTGAAACATAATCACTATGTGAAGAGTTCAAACTGGATTTATTCCTCAAACTATATAAAGAGTCAGCCCAACTGTTCAAATTACTCTCATCCATCTCATTGTTAGTCGAGTCAAGGATAAGTTCATCAATGTTGCTTAAAGTAATCAAGTTCTGTGCACGGTAATTATGATCATTTGTAAAATCTATGACAAGAGAGATGATTTTAATTTTGATATTGTTAATATTGTTAATTATCCCCATTTAGATGAGGAGTTCCCCGAGAAACTTCTTATGGGGTCTATGTGTCTCATCTTGTTCGTTTTCTAGAGCTTGGACTCGAGTTGAGACCTTTAATATTCGTAATCTTTGTATAACTAAAAAGTTACTCCATCAGGGCTACCGTTACCATAAACATCGTAAAACTTTTGCAAAATTTTATTTTCGTAACCCTGATCTTCTTTCCAAATATAAAGTAATTTAAAAACGCTTCTGCGACAAGGACTATCACAACCTGGCTTCTATGGTGACGTGATTTACAAACTTCGTAAGATCCTTGGTCATGATCACTTTCATACAATCTTTGTTAAGCGTATTAAAATGTTGATCAAAAGAGCTTATGACCCTATCATTTTGCAATGCACTGATTGCTTGGTGGTAGACCCATTTAAAGTTCGCCATTGGTGGTGGACCCATTTACAGATCGCCACTATACTTTCCTCTTTAATTGTGCGATGACCGGACAGGCTGTGGACCCTATGATGACGTCTACCTAAAGCCTAAAAGGACGGTGACGTTTGATGTTTGTCTGCAGTCTTGTCTTGTCGTGCCCTCAATGGTTTGTTCTCTTGTTGCTCTGGCTTCTGCCAAGTCATTGACTACCTTCTTTGTGGCTTTCTAGGCAATTGTTTTTTAGCTCTACAGGCTAAGGGCCTGCAGAGCTTCTGGGATGACGAGTTGTCCGTCGTCGTCCGTCCGTCCGTTGTCCGTTAACTTTTGCCTCGTTAGGACGATAGGGCCTTCATTTTTCATGCGATCGTTACCATACTTTACTTGATTGTTAATGTCAATGAAAGTTCGGACAAGTTCGAAAACCAGCCAGAGCGGATCAGTAACAGCGGAGTTATGGCCCTTGATGTTGTTAAAAATGCTCTATTTTGCCTCGTTAATACGATGGGGCCTTCATTTTTCATCTGATATTAACCAAACTTTGCCAGGTTTTTTCCTTTTTTTTTCTTTACTGTTGTTATTTTTTTATTTTTTATTTTTATTTATTTTTATTAATTATTTTTGTTTAAATTTTTATTTTTTATTTTTGTTTGTCTTCTGGCCATCTTCGAAAAGCGAGTCGTCCTTTGCCAAAACATCGAGTTCCAGACCAGCCAGATCCGACCAGTAACAGCGGAGTTACGGCTCTTGATTTCGTTATAAATACTATATTTTGCCTCGTTTAGACAATAGGGCCTTCATTTTTCATATGACCGTTACCAAGCTTTACCAGATTGTTAATATCAATGAAAGCTCGGACAAGTTCAAAAACCAGCCAGATCAGACCAGTAACAACGGAGTTATAGCTCTTGATTTAGTTAAAAATGCTATATTTTGCTTCGTTAATACGATGGGGCCTTCAAAAAGTTTCAAAAAAAGTAAATTGCAGTCAATCGCCTAATTGATGTTATAAGAAGTCGTGTTAGCCAGTAGAGCGTCCACAGGCCCTCTTGGGCCTCTTGTTGTATTTATATATAACGAGCATCTTTGTGTTTTACTTATATTGCCTATTAATGCTACCTTGTTGGTTAGAAAATAGTTCATGGCGGGGATTTCTTTATTTACACTGTCCCGTTTTATTGGGATGACAGTAGGGTGTGAGGTTGGTGCAGCCTAGAACCTGGTTTAAAGGCGGTAGCCATATTGTCAACCCTTGCGTGTTTGTGATGTCTTATCTTGCCTTTTATTCATCTTTATATATAGTTGTTCTTTGTTTCTTTGTGTGTTGTGATTGACTGTCGTCCTTGAATGGTAATTTTCCCGTTTGAATTTTATATCTACTTTTAGTAGTATCTAAGTAAGTGAATTCGAAAACAAAACTCTTCACTGTCCATTATTTCTAGCAGAATCGAAAATATGCGAATTCGAAAAATCACTTCGTTTTCATAGTTATCAAACACAAAACAGGTTAAAGTCTATTCAACAGAAACAGAAGTATTTCTATCACAAAATTAACTAAAATAATCACTGTCGGGGTCAACAGTTTTAACTTGAACTCCATCGTGGGAACTTTTGGTCACATCAACGCTGTTTCTCTCCAAGTCATCCTAAAAGTCGATGTGGTTCAGGCCTTACTGCTTGTAGTCTACCTCATGTAGGCTAACATTGAAGAGATCATCTGGATTTGCTACGGAGAACTGACTTCAATCTTTCAGTTTGCATCTGGTCGAGCCGTCTCTGACGTGACAGGACTACAGAGTCAGTTTTCTTCAGTGGATTGAACAGTTTATTTCTCAAGGTGGTACGATCCTCATTAAAGTTCACACTCTTGTATGCCTTCTTTCCTTTGAGATTGGATTTGTTATGGAAGATTGCATGCTTCGAGTCTCTAAAGACGAATCTCACGGGTGTAGTTCTCTTATTGTTGCATTTTCCTTCCCTAACCTGTGCACGACACTCATGTCTTTCTTCTCAAGAGTAATATCAATAGCTGTTGCTAATTCGATATCTTTCTCCTTCAAATGTTCACCAGGCGTTTCCGCGACCCCTATAATTCTCAGATTCTCACGTCTACCATATTGTTCTAAGTCGCCTATCCTATCCGCATTTCCTCGGACCGCACTACCAAATACGATGCATTTCCCTTTTGATTTACATCTATCAGCGGGAGTAGCATGCTTGCAACATTCAAGAACAAAATTTCATTGTCAGCAAATTCCTTCTTTTTTTAAGTTGATAGAGTTTTCAATACGTTTTCAAAGAAATCATCCATACTGTCGCCATCAAAGTCCGCCAAAAAAGGGGCAAATATCTTGGAATTTCTTGCGGTTGTTTGCTGGCATTTTTTACTTACCGAACAAGTATCGGCAAAAATAACTACCATCTATTAGAGCCAGATATTCTATCCACAGAACGGCAATATTTCAATGTCTGATATCCGGCAGGTGCCTAGGATTTCAATGAAAATTGTTTATCGTCAAGATTTTCATAGCTAACCCGCCGCCATTCACGATACAAGCCCGATCATTCCGAACGGAAACAGATTGCGCGAAATACCTCTTCACATATTCGCCGAAACTTAGCCAAGATATTGCGATTTATTTAAGCAAATTTGAGAAAGTTTAATTGTTAATATCAATAGTACGTGACTATTAATTTGTCAGTGTTTTGACTACTCACTGGTTATTATATAATTATAGTTATTACATCAGTATAAAATATTCTCACGGGAGGGTAAAAAAGAAAAAAATAAGTATCACGGGATATGCCCAATCAATGAAAGTGCGTGTCGGTTATCAGAGAATATATATATATACAGAACTTTGATTATTTTTTATTGGACAATGATATGGCTAGGGTCCGAAACACCATGATGGAGTTATGTTAAAATTGCACACGTACAAACATTTTAAAGTTATTCAAAACAAAACTTGTATTTTAAAGGTAATTTGAAAACAATTTGAAAGAATTAATCCACAATATATTGACTATTAAATGGCTCGTTTTCATCTTCAAAGATCTTTTCAGTATTAACAAATACAATCAAATCAAGCTGCATTACAACCAATTTCCAAAAAGCAAGAAACACGAAGTTAGAAATATATTGGACATTGGACTTTAGACATTGACATTTACGGTGACATATTTGCTTAGTGTTTCTTTTTGCGGTGAGATTTTTGCGGTGAGAGTTTTGCTCAAATGTTTGTTGGTGAGAGATTTGCCCAAATGCTTTGACTTTTTTTAGACCGTGATTGTTTACAAAACTAATACATTTAAGTTTATCTCTCTCTGTTTCACTCGAAAAGTGGGCGTGTAGGTGCGTGTGTGTGTCTGTAATTCTGGTTGGTTGAATGGTGTTTTACATCATTTTCAGCGCATGTTATGCCAGATATGACGGTCGATAATTTAGTGATGGAGGCAGACCTTCACATTTTTGTCGAGAGCCCGTTTACGGATCTCGACTTACGACTTAGCAATCACAATGTCGTTCGGGTGTATGTATGTCAGTTCGTCCGTTCGTAAATAGGTCACGTCCGGTCTCCGCTACGACATGAGTATCTTGCTTTTCCCACCAAATTTCACCAGAATGTTCCTTATTACAAAAACTTGGATTCATAAAACATAGAAAGATTGACTGAGAATCATCTTTTATTATGAGCTAATTTTTTTGGCTTAAATGGCCAAAATTATAAATGCATGTATAAAATGATAGTTCAACATTATGTTCATTATATTCCGGACAATCGGAAATATTGACAGTTGAACATGTAACTACTTATTCCGGACAATCGGAAATATTGGCAATTCAACATTTATTTTAAATTGCGGACAATCGGAGTAATTGACAGATTAACTTATAGTTTCATATTCCGGACACTCAGAAATATTGACAGTTGAACATGTAACTACTTATTCCGGACAATCGGATATATTGGCAATTCAACATTTATTTTAAATTGCGGACAATCGGAGTAATTGACAGATTAACTTATAGTTTCATATTCCGGACACTCAGAAATATTGACAGTTGAACATGTAACTACTTATTCCAGACAATCGTAAATATTGACAGTTCAACGTATAATTATTTATTTCGGAAAATAAGAAATGTCCGGACAATTCATCGATAAGTATATTCCGGACAATCGGGAATATATTAAAATAAATCCGACCGCCGCTCTGTATAAACACAATTGGCACATTGGCTGGTCATTGAATATGTTAGCCTCTGGAAAATCGGAGGTCAACAGTAAGTATATTCCGGACAATCTTGAATATATTAAAAAATAAATTCGACCGCCGCCTTGTATAAACACAATCGGCATATTGGCTGGTCATTGAAAATCTGAAGTATACCAGAAAATACCGAGATTAGAAATGTTTTACTTTAATTTATACTCCGGATATTGATTGTTTATCATGTAATCTATATCGTTTTCACTCAATGTTAGTCAGATACGAGCTGGCCAGATGTCCGTACCATCTGTCAATGCTAGGTGCCAACTATAGATCGTGTTGACAACGTTGAAATGCCAACTGTAGGCAGAACAGTTCCCCGCACTAAAACCTGAAAACCTTTAGGTAAAAACAGGAAAGCGATGGAAACTCAAAAACTCTGAGACTTTAAAGATGAATTGCCACACTTTTTGTTGTATTATCAATTAACAAATTTAAATGTTAAATATCATATGAACTTTTCTTGATAGTCCCGGAGAGAAACACATATTTAAAACCGCTACTAAGTAGTATGTAACACTAAGTCTTATTTGCATGACGTAAATACTACTTTTACCACTGCGTGACTTATAATAAAGTATAAACATAATAAATTGTAATTAGTAAAAGTGTTATTATAGTACCCATATATTGGTAAATGTTTGTAATAGTGTCCCTGATAGATAACCGATATATATCTTGGACTTAAGCCATGAATCACATCGGACCGTTTACATCTTCGGTATAACAAGCCTGTCGCGTAAAACCCCTATTGTCATGTATGTGAGACATTTATCGTAGAGATGTAATGTATCTCCCCAGATAATACCGCAGATATCGTCTGTATCTTAAAACACCGGTTGCAGTCAATTGAGAGGACGTCATACGTGGTAACTGCTCACATGAAAATAGAACCGTAACGGTTTTTAAAAGCACTTAGCGCATCCAACCATATCTACAGAAACGCTGTAATGAGGTAGAATTTCAAATGTTTCCTTAATATAACGATAGCATGTCCATCTGCCATGTTTCCAGACAGTGAGCAAATTCTTCCAAAAAAATCAGCCATGACAATATTGTTGATATTCTGTGTAAGCTGGATATACATAGGGTTTGACTGTCTTGACGCTGAAATTAGACAGAAGACACCAGCAGCACAACAAATATCAGTGTGAAACAATAGAGCGGGGAAGGGAGGGTGAGTGTATGAAACCTTGTTTGTAGAAATATGAATTTTATCAAAAACAAACGTAACAAACATAATCGGCTCACCTGCAATAAATAAATTCACATAAAAAACACACAAGGATTAGGTAACTAGACAACTGTTCAACTTGATGCTTAGATATGTGCTAGATTTATCTCCCCCTTTTGTAATAATTACAATTATTTGTAATGCAATGACTACATAATTAAACTTATATGCGTCTAACATCATGTGCAAAATTTCGGGTCGCTATGACCTACTTTTGACGAAATATAGGTCACGTGCGTTCTCCGCTACGACATGCTTATATTGCTTCTTTCTCGCATGATTTGCATAATACTTCACCAGAATGTTCCTTATATGCATCTCACATCAAGTGCAAAGTTTCGGGTCACTGTGACATACTTTCGAATAAATTTAGGTCACATCCGGTCTCCGTTAGGACATGCACCCCCCCCCCCCCCCCCCCCCCCCCCCCCCCACACCCAATTTAATATATCTTGGGGTTGACATTGGTGTTGGTCAAATCAACAATTTGACCTTTGTAATAGGGCTCGACATGTAGTTTCTGGGTAGATCCAATACTGTATACCTCCCGCCATCTGTAAGAGACAACACTTTCTCACTTACAAGTCGAGCTCCCAGTGGTATTCGAACTCTCACTGGTGAGAGGGTTTCAGTTTGTTTGTTTGTTTGAATGGTGTTGTACGTCATTTTCAACACATGCAAGGTTATATATGACGGTCGATTTGTTTTTTGTGGTAGAGGCAGACCACCCACTTTTCTTGGGTAGAACCAGTACTGTACACCTCCCGCCATCCGTAAGAATCGACACTTCCTCACTAACAAGTCGAGCTCCCTGCTCTTTACTATCCCGGTCATGGAAGCTATCTCTCTGTGGTGTATAGTCCCTCCGCCACATTATCAAACGTGAATCCACACGATGTCATGGTGTAGAACCGTATAATATGAATGCACTTCCTATGATCTGACACATTGATTACAGGAATGCCTCTGATAACGAAATGAAAGATTCCGTGGCTAATAAACTAAACGTGTGTTTAATCGTTTTTAACCAGAAACACATGTTTCTTGTTCATTATATTACAGTTACTTGACTAATTTGAATTTTAGTGTATTTTAAAAGAGGAAATGCCTTCAATTTGCTTCCGTGTCTGTCGTGAGATAACAGTAATGCCGTTTTTGTTTTTTATTGATTAGCAATTTGTCGGGGTTATCCTGGGCCATAAACTTAATCGTAATGTTATTATTATTACAGGTAATAGGAGATCTGGTTATTTAACTCGTTTATTGTATATAATCATTTAAATGTCAAGTTCGTCTTTGTAAAATTTGCCCACACGATATTTAGCACTGTTTTTAATTCGGTGATTTTCAGTCCGACTTTAAAGTACGATACATATTCAACGAAAATCAAAATGATGCAAATATTGATTAAAGTACCTGCATCCAGAAATGAACCACATAATCAGTTACGTAACTCGCTCTGCAATTTGTGTTACTCTGTTTGCAATCTTCTATGATGAAACATCATTCCTTGTTTACAGTTCACTTGCACTTGCTAATATATTGCTAATCTATTGCTAATCTATTGCAACTACATGATTACCATACACTCATTCATTAACCAGATAAAATGTGAAATGTAAACTGTGTTCCAGTACTGCCAGTTGAGGACGAGCTCTAAGTGCATAAATGCTAATCCTTGATCTGGATCAACCTCACAGAAAGTAAGTGTAGGCTATATGAATTTAATTCAAATTCAATATTTTATTTGGCATAACATTTACATGTGTATTGCCTAAACAAGCCGGAGTACAATACACAATATCAGAGAAGAGTACAAACAAACATATTTCATTTAGAGAATGAATACAATTTTCATCTCTACTTTTTTCACCACCGCCATTTTTCAGTATGTGCATTAGCTCACACTAAATCAAGTTTATGATGACGTCTCAGGATGTACATTAGCTCACACTAAATGAAGTTTATGCTGACGTCTCAGGACGTACATTAGCTCACACTAAAACAAGTTTATGATGACGTCTCAGGATGTACATGAGCTCACACTAAATGAAATATATGATGACGTCTCAGGATGTACATGAGCTCACACTAAATCAAGTTTATGATGACATCTCAGGATGTACATTAGCGCACACTAAATGAAGTTTATGCTGACGTCTCAGGACGTACATTAGCTCACACTAAATCAAGTTTATGATGACGTCTAAGGATGTACATGAGCTCACACTAAATGAAGTTTATGTTGACGTCTCAGGATGTACATTAGCTCACACTAAAGCAAGTTTATGATGACGTCTCAGGATGTACATGAGCTCACACTAAATCAAGTTTATGATAACGTCTCAGAATGTACATGAGCAAGTTTATGCTGACGTCTCGGGACGTACATTAGCTCACACTAAATCAAGTTTATGTTGACGTCTCAGGATGTACATGAGCTCACACTAAATTAAGTTTATGATGACGTCTCGGGATGTACATGAGCTCACACTAAATCAAGTTTATGATGACGTCTCGGGATGTACATGAGCTCACACTAAAAGAAGTTTATGATGACGTCTAAGGATGTACATGAGCTCACACTAAATGAAGTTTATGTTGACGTCTCAGGATGTACATTAGCTCACACTAAAGCAAGTTTATGATGACGTCTCAGGATGTACATGAGCTCACACTAAATCAAGTTTATGATAACGTCTCAGAATGTACATGAGCAAGTTTATGCTGACGTCTCGGGACGTACATTAGCTCACACTAAATCAAGTTTATGTTGACGTCTCAGGATGTACATGAGCTCACACTAAATTAAGTTTATGATGACGTCTCGG